>JARHVA010002205.1:2420000-2731206 GCA_037957365.1 Torreya grandis
GTTTTGATATTATATCATCTAAGTTACAGGTTCGTTTTTGGTTTGGGTTCAGATTCAAAGAACCGGATTCACCGGTACAGTGATTTTTTTTTCCTTGGGTTCATTTTGGGTTCGTCCGTACAAAAAATATATAAAAAATTAAAAAATATAGAAATTATAGCCTATTACATAGGAAATTAGTGACATTGTCATTAACCATATAGTATGCATAGTGTTACAAAAAGATATGACAAACATCATTTCTTTAGATTTATGCTTATGAGTACTAATATGTTTGCTTTCTTGTATACTGCCCAAGCTTGGACCAACAGTTTTCATGCCTGGCATAGCAGAATATGTATCTTTTGATTTCCTTCTAATATATTGGGATCTTTTTTAAAAAAAAGAAAAAGAAAAAAAATAGTATGCATATTGATATGAAAAATAAAATATGAAAATAATTTCAAAATACTGAAAATAGTAAATACTAACTGAATGCCAAATGTCATGATAATCATTAAACATAAATGATAAATATTAAACATCAATAATTATGATATTATCCTGTGGCTGTAATTAAATACATCAAACTTAAAAGTCTTAAAACTTAAATGTTAACTTAAGTCACTAATAATGACTCATAATTGTTAGTGACTCAGCTATGAACCCTTTTCATAATTTTTAGTGACTCAGTTATGAACCCTTAGAAGGTACAGGTGCTAGGTTTTTGTATAATTGTTTGAACTTTATGATTTATACATTACTAATCCACATGAAATCCCTAGCGTGCCCAGTTAAATCAAAGTAATTTCAGTTGACAGATTAGCTTTGAAATGCCCATCTTATATATGAAGGGTCAAGACAATGAAAGCTGTCAACATCTAGCTTATGATTTCCTGATTGAATGCCGTTGATGGATGTGGATTGCATTATGTATTCCATTGTAAATTGGCCATCTGTTCTAAAATCAGTTGACTGGCCCTGGCCAGTGTCTTTCAAATCCTCAATTAACGCTGCAAGTTAAGTTATTTTTTCTTATTTCAGATATTTCCTTTTAAGGGTTCATAGCTGAGCCACTAAAAATGGAAAAAAAAAAAAAAAAAAAAAAAAGGTGTTTTTGACTGCTGGTTCTCTGTCCCAACGCCCAGGGTTCGTCCTAGAAGAACCCAAGCCACACCCGGGTGCCTAGGGACAAGCCCTGGGTGTTGGGGCAACGAACCAAACCCGAACCCAAACCTGGTTTGAACCCAAATGCCCAACGCAAGTGAAAATCGACGAATCGGTAACGTTGTATATCATCATTATGCTTCTGGACATCAGAGTCGAGAGTGAAAATAGCAGCTTCAAAACTAGTTTGAGAAGTATAACCACTATGAGCAGCATCATGAACCATGGCAGGAGTAAAAGACACAATATTAACAATATTTGTGACCTTGATGGCAGCAATTGCAGAAGCTTCAATACCAATTTCCTATTCAAACCCCGAGTCACTATCTTCAGCCACTTCTTTGCCCTTGTCTAATGTTGAGTTGCTAACAGCAGGATTAACATTTTGATCAATTCTAGGAGCCCTGGAGGCACACATATGGGACTGCCTCGAGGGAAATGCAATGGGGAGAATGCTTCTACAATAGCTCTTAACTTATCCATAAAATTCTAAGTAGCCGATATGGGTACGGGTACGGGTACAGGTACAAGTATCGGGTACGTGGATACAGGGGATTTTTTTGGGGGGGTTTGCATACGGCTGGGTGCGGCCGTACAAAAATATATATATATTAATTAAAAATATAAAAATATAGCCATATAAGCAAAATTAACCACATAATATGCATAGAGGAAACATAATAAGTTAAATAACCACAAGAAATACTAATAATTCGATGCCAAATATCATAATATTCAATTTTCAAACATAGATTAGTCTTATTACAGGTTCATAGTGCAAATGTTACAATGTATGGACAAAAATAAAGACAAAAGAAAATGCACTCTCTGCAGTTTGGTGAAGATTACAATGAGATGACCTGGTGTTAAATCAACTTAAGACCATGGCCTATTCTCTTCTTTGAGCTCATGAGTTGAGCTTTCGTATTATACCTATGCAAATGATCTTACTGTATATACTGCACAAAAAGAGTCTTGGAGAACCATATTTTTGGGACATAGAGGATAAGCAAAAAAGGACATTATTGATTTCAACCTCTCCCTCATCTTGATCATGTTACAGAAATTTATTCCCTTTATTTTGGCAAGGCTGAAACACGATCAAATAACTGGAAGACTTGCTGACTTGCTCTGGCAAACCTTCATAGCTGTTATATACAGCCCTAATAAAGAAGATACAGATGAATCGACTGAGGCTCACGTTTTGAGAACACAGCCAGCCATTGAAACAGCAAGAGTGAACAAATATACAATGGGAGGTAAAAATGCAATGAAAGTTAAATGTGTTATCTTTTGATAAAATGAGTGTGATTCATGCTTTTAGGGTTGCAAATGCACTTTAAAATGTTTTTGGAGGTCCATATTTGACTTTGACCGGCAAAACAAGGAGGAAAAAATTAAAAAATATGCTTTTTTCCGGGGGGTACGCCATCCCTACGCCCACGGTACACTCCAGCCCCTGCGGATACGGCCAGGTACGTCCTCAGATGTACCCGGCCATACCCACAAGGGCTGGGGCGTACCCTGGGCGTAGGGCTGGCATACCGCCCCCCGTACCCGTACCCAAACGTACCGTACCCGTAGCAGCTGGGGTTTACAGGCGTATCTGGTAACGTAAAATTATCAACTCTTTTAGCAAAGCATCTGATCTTGATGGTGGATAAATAGCCACCAGTCAAGCAAGGTCCAATGGGTAGATTGCTACCTTCCAAGGAAGATCAGAGGTAATGGTTACTTGAGTTGAGGATACAACAGAGCCAGCCCCACTTTGACAGGAAGAGCTTTAATAAGAAACTAGATCAAGAGACATTTGAGTACCCCTAACCAAGGTAGCTTGTTGAACTGCCTGTACCCCCATATCATCATAATCAACATTATCCTGCACCTCTTCAAGAACAGGGACTGCATTGCTAACACTTTTCGTATGTTCAAAGCTGATAT
The DNA here is from genome assembly GCA_037957365.1 of Torreya grandis. Taxonomy (NCBI): domain Eukaryota; kingdom Viridiplantae; phylum Streptophyta; class Pinopsida; order Cupressales; family Taxaceae; genus Torreya; species Torreya grandis. The sequence continues at coordinate 2,423,088 of JARHVA010002205.1, forward strand.
TTTAACTACCAAGGGCGTCCTGTTACTGGGGATTACCAACTACATCATCTGTCATCTGCACATCATTTTGCTCTGCTTGCACACTGGTTTGAGTCTGTACCAAACCACTGTTGTCCTACCACATTATTTGGTGGGATCTGATCCCTATAATCAGCGACCCAATACTCATCTAGAACCTTTTGCCACCTATTGTCCCCAGTAGTTTGAATCAAGGGGGTTCACTCTTCATCCTGCACCCTACTTGCAGGCAAGACTTGAACAATTCTACCAACATTCGGACCCTATTGAAATGATCTAAGAGCATTTCTCATCCTGCACCCTACGTGCAGGCAAGACTTGAACAATTCTACCAACATTGGGACCCTATCGAAATGATCCAAGAGCATTTGGAGAAGGTAACCTCCCAATCCTGTCGCCATTCTGATTGTATAAAGAAGTGTATATAAGATAGCCATTGTTGAAGTAATCTTCTTCGTTCATAATAAAAATTCTCAGCTGCACATTCACCTGCAAAAGGACATTCAATTTTGTGACTTCACTAATGAAGTCAGTAGGTTACCTCCGGTCTTGTTGAAACAAATCCAAATTCCTCTTTTTCCAAAAAAACCAAAGCACTGCAGTAGACATTATAAACCACAAATTTGCAAAAAAATTGACCAGTTTTAACATAACTGACAATGTAAGTCCATATATCATCCCAAATAACAACTTTCTGAGCAAAAATGGACCAGTCTTGCAGTATCCTCTACCATGCACATTGAGCAAATTTACAATCAAATAACAAGTTTTGAATGGTTTTAGGTATGCCGCAAATAGGGACCACACTTCTCGAGGGTTTCCCCGAGAAATAATTTCTGATGAATCAATAACCACCTAAGCAGGATTTTTTTGGTTCAAGACAAGGAGACCAGACATTAACAAACCTTTGAGACCATGTGGTTGCGGAATAAGAGACATACCACTTATTATTCAGAACATGACTAAGATCAGGGTAGCATACTAGATTGTTATACAACTGCTTAGCATCAATTTCAAAAATGAACCTCTTAAGACATTTAATATTATCCCAAATTTCAGGGTCCCACTCCATGATGATACCTCTAGAAATAGGTCTTAAATATTTACACAACATGGTAATGGTTCTTCTATCTCTATCTAATAGTGTACATTTATTTTCAACTCATTCTAGTCATCTATCCTTCCAAAATAGGTTACCAAAGGTTTTAGTAGAGGAAGCTTTAGTTCAAGCAAGAGCTTTACTATTCAGATGAAGATTCCACCACAGGGACCTGAAGGTGTGCAATCTGGATTTCATTCGTGGTAAACACTGGTTGACAAACACAAGGTGTTTGAGTGACTCTCAGGCCTCAAAATAGAAGTAAAAATCATAGTTACCAAGTTTGGCCGAAACTGTTCCAGTTTTGGACCGGGCCAAACATTTTGGCATGGGTGAACCTGTCTGGTTCAGTCTGGATCTTTGTTTTATTTAAAAAAAAAATTCTATAAAAAAAAATCTAAGCTGATATAGGTGAATGGAAAAGAAAAAAAATATAAAATTAAAAGCCCTAACAATAACCTCCAGAACAATGATTTCAATGGGATGTCTGGGGCCTGCTGTTATTTGCCCCTCTTCTTAGCAATTTTAAAAGTCCATTTTCTGTGCAAAATAAGTCTCTCAGCTGTGTGTAGCCTGCAACTGAATCTGTGAGGTTAGGGCCACAAATTTTCTTTTGTTTTATAACAGCAGAAGTAACATATTCGCTGGGAACTGTGATCCTGTGATGATGATACAGAAGCTGAGAGAGCATGAAGTGGAAGGTGGATGCCCGCAGGAAGGAGTGCGACAGGACAAGTATGGTGAGAGAAATATGAATAAGGTAGCATGCAAGAAGACTCGATATAAGTTGAAGGGACCCAGCCTTGTGATGTAAATGATCTCATCATCTGGCAATGATCATGACTTCATTGAAGAAGTGGGGAAAAACGGTGCCTGGTTTTGAGATTACAGGCTTAGGCTTTCTTTGGTACTATGTTGGAATTGGGGTTTGACAGCTTGATCATAAGGTCTTCATTTCATTAGGGCTATGTATGCCTCACAGTTTTTGAAGAAAACAAGATGGAAGACTGCAAAGATGCAATTGCACCTGTGTATCAGGGGTGTAAATTTTCAGTTTGACACTGGTGAAATGCTAAATGCCACGGAGCAATCATTGGAAAGCCATGCCATTAGATACATTCATGGAATAACTTAGTATGGCTTGGAGTATCCATGAAGCAGCAAGTTCTAGTTGATATGTTTCTCAGATGCAGATTGAACCCGCAGTGTGTATGATTAGAAATCCGTAATATGTTGTTCAGTTCATTGGGCTTGGTGGGAGTTTCTTGGTGCAGCAAGAAACAGAGCACTGCTTAATTATCTTGGACTGAGATGCAGTACGTTGCTACACGTGCTGCAGGTTCTGAGATTTCTTGGCTGAGGCAGTTTTTCTGATCTGAACTTTCCATAGGATGTTCCGACCCCTTTGTCTATTTGCAATTGGAGTGTGATAAAATTGGATAAGAAGTTAATTTTCCATTCTAGATCCACAATATTGAGACCCCCCATCACTTCATTTGCATGTTGGTTGAGACGAAGAGTTTGTAGCTGCTGTATTGTCAGAGTGAAGATTAGACTGCAGATCTCTTCATTGAACATTTGGGAAGAGTTTTTTTTGAAACTTTAAAGATGTATTAGGAGTTAGAAAGACGAAATATTTTCTCAAGGAGAATTAGAACTGAAGAAAATAAATTTGTTGGTAAATCACACATTGGGCACATTAGGTTTGGGTGTTATTAATCATTTGTTTTATGCATGCGTAGGTGGTTGCTCAGTTTGGGTTGGTTCTTTAGGAAGTTGGACCTGACAAGCTCCTCAAGATAAGGCAACATGTGATGACATTGGCCTTCGGTACATTAGACTTGGGGGTTAATAATCATTTGTTTTAGGTATGTGTAGGTGGTTGCTTGGTTTGGGTTGGGTCTTTAGGAAGTTGGACCTGACAAGCTCCTCAATATAATGCAACATGTCCTGACATCGGTAATATTTCGTTCACTCCCCAATTATGCACAAGCTTTGAGAATCAGAAGTGATTCAATTTTGATGTAGTTTTTCCTCAATAAAACCTTTTTATTTCCATTGTTTTAGTGGTTGTCCATCAAGCACGTTGCTAACTATTAACTAGTGATCATGTAGTCTTGGCCCAGCCTGCGGCTCTTCACTTACCACAATTATAAGACTTGGATATCTTCTCCTATTCCCAATTGTCTTTTTTAAATCTTTGCAGACCATCATATCTGCATTATCCTCCAGAATTATATGATATCCTTGAGCAAGGACTTGCTACTATGTAGTTGGGTGCTGTACAGTCTGCTATTGCAGAGTAGTGGTGACATCCTAAATTTAGCAGAATAGTGACAATTTCTTGAATTTCTAGAAAATAAGCTTCTTAACTTAAAACACTCTTCAGAAAAGAGTAGAGAGAAGTAAGTGCTAAGTGGGCTATTCTTATAAGTTGGCTATTCCCAGTACGATATAATGAGTGGACTAATCTGAGCTGCTGAAACATGTACATAGATCATTCGATAATTTTCACCTTGTTGAAAATCGGATGGTGCCACCCAAGGACTTGAATAGATGGCCATTGCTGTAAATAACATTCCGGATGGATTGATGGAATGATAGCTGGTGCCAAGGTAGTGTAAACTTGTGAAGTATGTCTAGCTTATCGGGTAAATGCAGGATGGAGCTTTCATGCAAATAGAAGCCATTTCCATTACAATACTTATATCATTATATGTCTCTATTATATATTGAATTTGCTGGAAAAGACTAGTTATTCTAGCAAACTTAATAAGCTTCATCGGTTTTAACTTAGCAACTGTAAATTGCTTAGATTCATTCATAACAAGTATTATTGAGTGGATTGCTTGTAGTAAGACAATACAAAAATGTCTCAAAGATATATTTACTAGTGTTAAATGTGATTGTTGTACATCATTTGAGTAACCCCTTATAATTTAACTGAGGTTTGCAAGTCTTGTTGTGCCCTCTAGTCATTATTATTTGACCGATGCTTCAAATTCATCTCGAGCTTGCTATTGTAATGAATTGATGCTCATTTGTCTGTCACATATTGTAAACTACATGATTCTGTAAGATTAGAGTTGAGCTTGGATTCGTAATTTAAAAATTTAAATAACTACAAGACACTTCTTTCTTTTGAATTTGTTTCTGGTAATGAACTCTTTTATATGATGTCCAGATGGGATGATGCTTATCAATTACTGGAAGAAATGCTGTCATCTAGGGCATCAAATGCTCATAGAGTGATCGGGACAATGATTAAGGGCGATTATGATGATCAGCCAAACTGGCAAATGGTTGAACATGTGTTTGATACTTTAAAATCAGAGGGCGTTGGAGCTGGCATGACGTTCTACAATGCAGTCTTGGATGCATTGTGGTGGTTGGGTCAAAAAGCCAGAGCTTCCAAAGTGCTTGAAGAAGCAAGGAAGCGCGGAGTTTTCCCAGAAGCATTTCGAAAAACAAAGTTGGTATCTTCAGTAGACGTGCACAGGTTGGCTGTTGGCTATTTCGTTTGTTTTATGCTAGTGAGTTTCGTAGGATTGTATCTCTGTTTTGTCCATTTGTTCGGTTTAACTTTTATCACAAGTTGGCTTCTCATCATGTTTGCTGAAGGCTTTTATTTGAAATACTCTAATCAACAATTTTACTTTAAAAAAGGGCTGTCGTTCTCCTTCTTTAAAAATTAATAACTATCCTCTCCATTTGTCTGTTGGTTGTTTTCAGAATGTCGATTGGTGCTGCATTGACATCTCTCTCAATATGGCTTATTGAAACCCAAAGATTGGCTCTGGATGGACAGGATATTTCTCTTCTTGCCAGTATAGTCACTGTGTAAGATTTTTTGTAGCCAACTTTTTTCGTTAGGTTGTAGCTTTGTGCAATTTGTTTTGTTTTAGTTAAATGTCCTACCGTTTCTTTCTATTAAATGCTTGCTATTTTTTGATAAAATTTTCCCTAAACCCCATGTGTTCATTTCAGACGAGGTGAACTTGAACAAGATAGGAATGCAAAGGAGTTTCCCATTGCAAAGGCAGTGTATTCATTTCTCAAGGACATTGCAGCACCGTTCAGCTATGTAGCATGGAGCAAGGGGCGAATTATATGTCACAAGCCTCAATTACATCGATGGATTTTGAAGTTGCCCATAAATGAATCTATTGCTCTTGTAAATTCGTTGCTTCAAGTCCCTGGTGCAAGGATAGGCAGTGTATATATACAGGAAGGGGAGAATGGAAATGATGGTAAAGTTAGCTCTGAATGGAAGGAGGCCATAACAAAAGAATTAACATCAGTTTAGAAGTCTAAAATGTTACTCTCAAATTACCGAGTAAATTAAAACGCCCACAACAAAAATCTGCCCCCCCTTGCCCACACCATTTCTGAAGTTTTCTGATGCTTGTAGCTGACTTCAGTATTGGTTCACGACATTCCCACGGTACATGTTTGAGGTACTATCGAAGGTATTGCCTTGAAGAGGCTGCGGTGGCATTATGCTTATAGTTGTTTCCTTCCTTGTCCCAGAGACTCGGGATTCAAGCACATTGGCGTTGGCATTGTAAATACTATTTTTTTTTTTTTACATGCAGAAGCATGCTAACCAGAAGTACTATGACCTGATGATTTTTGCATGCAGAAGCATTGAAACCTAGGGTATTGTCACCTGATGGTTTTCGCTTGTAGGAGTATTGTAATCTGCAGTAATGTAACCTGATGATTTTTGCATGCAGAAGCACTGTAACCTGAGATGTTGTGGCAGAATGTGCTTTCTATTTTAGGAATAGGGACAAGAGTACCATATACCATCATTGGCAGGTGGGAAACAAATTGTTAACATGTACCACCATTTTCATTATCAAAATTCAAATCATGTCTCTTTTTGATTAGTTTCCTTCATTTTTACATATTTGTCTCTGCTGTAAACCTATTAGCATGGAATGACATGGGGAATTGAACCATCGGGATTTCATTGTAACATTTTAGGTTGTTCCAAGTCTTGAATGACATGTTTTTGTTGCCAGAGAATTGAATTGTAATTTCCATTATAAACACTAACAAGGTCATATTGTGGCCAGAGGATTATGAACTGAGTAAGATGAAACATGTTGTTGGAGGTCACTGTTGCAACATTAGCATTTGGAACCTTAGCAGGTATATTGAGGAAGGTTCCCGTTAAATTATAATGATTGTAGTAGGATGAAAGTTTATTTAGGATCTTATCTATTAGTTTTTCAATTTCCTACGATTATATTGATGAGAGGTAAACTTTTAGTTAAATGGCAAGATTTTTGAATAGCTTGCAAAAGGTCTAAGATTCTGTCTCCTATGAGTTGTAAGGTATAATAATTGAAACCAGAGCACTGAAATGCTTTTCAGAACAACTGGATATCATACCTAGGTTAGCCAAATCTCTCACTGAGTTTCCTAAAGCTGAAGAATCTGAAGGAAACTTGTCTTGAACAAAAAGACGATTAAATATTCACTGTTGTAAGTACCTGAACAAAATAATTTTAACTAAAAGAAATCACCAGTTATTTGCACGTGTGAATCATTTTTACTATTTAAAGTATTAACTGCTTTGTGGAATTTTCCTATCTTAAGGATAAGCTGCTGGGGAAATTCAGTGCTTCAAGTGCAACAGATTGGCAAGATTCTCCTTTGATGTATCATTATGAACACAAATGGGTTGCTGAATAAGGTATGGTGGTCCAGATTATGAAAAACACGAGGTTTTTCTTAACTGGTTAATTGGAGAAAATGATACCAACATTATGGGAAAAAATTTAAAAAGCAACTGACATAATCAATCAGCAAATAATCCCTACGAACATGCTCCTTCATTCTCAAATTTATGTTTCAAAAGACATTTGTTGGAGAGAATTTCTCCCACATTAATGATAATCAACTGGTTTGGATCATCTTGAGCGATACAAAATGGGTGTTAAAATGACTGCCAGGAAATGCTATGAGAAACCCGTGGGCATGTAACCCCCAATGTTGTTGAAATTCAGAGAGTGGAACAACTATGTTGACCGATTGATGGCCAACTTGCCAAGACTCTTGGCATGACATAAGTTTTTACATGTGTTCAAAGTAATCAAGAAAATGAGTGAGAATGAATTTGCGAGAGGTACCAACACAAAATTAGACAAGAACAAGAAGTTTCAAGGAGCACTAAAGAAATGGTGGGTTGTGGCCATAAGCCCAAAAAAGAGAAGACGATGGAAAATATTTCAATGAGTAGAGCTTGCATTGAGGAGGTCTACATGGTTTGTGGAATGTTGAACGAGGAAAGAGGGTGCTGGGGGTGGAACACGGAGCGAGGAAAGAGGGCACCGATGGTAGCCAAGACCGCACCACCTCAATAGAATGTTGGTAGGCATATGCCACTTCTTGGGGATGTGCGGTGGGATTTTATGGAGTTTGCCTAGGATTTGCTACTTGCAGACTTTTAGGAAGTGAAGACTTTGTTGTCCATGTGGAGTGAAGTGTCTAAGAAAATAGGTCCTCTCAAGACCAGGAGAGTCCTCTTTTGGAAAGAGTCGTAGACCCATTTTTGGATGAAGGATCTGTGAATTGAGAGAACGTTAAAGGAATCAAAGCTTTGCTGATGATTGAATAAAAGAAGAAGAATTTCACATATATCTCGTGTCTCAAGACCCCAACATAGTTGAAAGTGATTTTGGAGGCGACTTAGAGGTACAGTCTGAGGAAGTTGATATCAATGTCTTGGTTACAAGGATTGCCCAAGCTTCGAGAGAAGGCAAAGGCATAGGTTTGTTTGACAATACTTTGGAGGGGACTTCAGCACAAGATTGTGAAAGTCGATTCTTTTGAAGGAGGGACATCATGTAGATGGAGGAAGACCATCAACGGTACTAGGGGGTGTACTTGAATAGTCGCAATATGGGATCTTGGTTGTATGACTTGGGGTGGTCAGAGTTCAAGGATATAGACAACTAGGATGGCGAGCCCACCTCCCATGTCAAAAAAAGTTGCTTATATGGTGACATAAAAGAGGATCATGTGTGGCATTGTGAAACATGTGTCACCATATGGAAAAGTGGTCATAGAGATGAACAATATTTTATTCAGTGGTTTCCAACTTCTCTTAGAGAAGTAGTGGTGAATGGTACATGAATAACCTTTTAGATCATTTCAATATGGGAGGCATAGAAGAGAGTTTGAGAAATAATTTCGACTGTGGCACTTTGATGCAACCATCACAAATATATACAACACCAAACACAAGAATGATATTGTTTGCAATTATAACCAATGACTCAAGGAGTTGATAAGAAATATGGAGTTTGCACTCATAGGACAACTCAAGAAGAGGTGGTATAATGAAGGCCTTGAAGAAATGAAGATCTTACCATCAAGCATACGACTGTTCCATGCACCTAAAAAATGAAGATAAGATTAGCACAAGGCAATAAATTTGAGCACCTTGGAAGGCAAGAAGAAAGAAAAACCCACATCAAAAGAAGCCCTATGAAAAGACACAATCACCATGTTCAAAGAATTCAAAGAAGACACCAAGGAGAAAGGGGTTTGGTGTATGACCTACTAGATGGAAGGTTAGACTAATTCCAATTGCATGAAGAATGCCTTTGGCATAAAGGCATATAGTGAGGGAATGCTTGTTTAATATGAAGATCAAGAATGCACAAGTGCAGCTAATAGAGAGCGAGTTGACAATGGGTCCAAACTCCATAGTTTCTAGAAGTAGAGGATAAAAAAATAATATAAATAAGAAGCTCCAAAATGGTGGTGCCAGCAATAGGGTCTAGTACAACACAAGTGGATGACCAGTAGTCCAATGCAAAAAATGTAACTAAGAGGGTCAATTTTTTCGTGATTGCACAACTATTCATACTAATGTCAATCTCTTACGTAGATGAGGTGGTTCAGACAATTATGATGGCAAGAATTTCCCAATGCAATAAGAAAAATCTGGTATCATTCCTAGGGAAAAAAAAAACCTAGGATCTTGATCCTTAGACTAAAAAGCAAAGGGTGGAGGCTATGGAGAGGAATGAAGAATTCAAGGAGATTGAATCATATCGAAATAACCCCTGGCAATTCAAGCCTTCACTAGGCAAGCCTCAACCAAATGTCTCAAGTCCGACAAGAAGTTCTAGAAGAGGTGCTCCAAACATCCGTGTTGGTTATGGTGATTAGCATGTTTCAAAGCATCCCTAAGTTGAATGTCATTGACACGATGAAAGCCCTTATAAAACCCTAATTAGTAATTGGCAAGCAAGTGGTTGACCTTGTGGTTTCCATGAATAAAGAGGGGAACAAGGAGACATTGGTACATAAGGAGGTTTTGGGGATGACACAATTAATTGGTGATATAGTCAAGTGTAAATGTATTTCCAAAAGATACATTGTAAAAACTTGGGCAACCAACACTATCGTCGACCACCTTCAAACTTCAAGAACCAAATCAATGTGAAAAATCTCTTTAGGGGCACTTGCTTCCCAAAAGGAAATAATTGCCAGCTAAATTTTTACTTTCAACTTTCGTCATTTTCCACAAATAACTCCTATGTCATCTTGTTTGTGTTGAGGTTGGATGCATTCCTCCAAGGTTGATCACAATTGGAAGAACTTGTTGGTTGAAAATAAAGGTAGGAAGTTTATAATTGATCTCAACATATAAGATGCCAAGGAAGATTTGATGCCATCAAACTCTTTGTGCTCGAATGATGAAAAAATAGATACAAGGGCCATCAACCCAAATGAGGAAGATGTCTTGGAGCTCCAAGAGCCTTACGAGGATAAACACAACTGGATAGTAGTCCCTTCCACTAAAAAATGAAAGATTATGAGATATTTCAACGTATTGCAAAGTTTTGCTCCCCGAAATGTTTGCATTATTTTGCGCCAAGTCTAAGTTCTATGCCATGACACTTCACAATAGCTCCATTTTTTATTTAAAATAATAAGAGATTAATTTTAAGCGATGACCACCTTTTAATTAAATGCAAACACCACCGTATTAAAATTAACGAAGACTTTTATTTGAATAATCCTAAGCGATGACCACCTTTTAATTAAATGCAAGCTCCACCATATTAAAATTAGCGAAGACTTTTATATGAATAATCCAAGGCCACTAAAACCCATGCAAAGCCAAGCCACCAAAAGCGTTTAGAAATATTAACCCATAGAGGGCCATGCATGGTGGGAAATCAAAGGTTATTATATTTATTAAAATGGAGGGGCTCCCCTTGCTTAAAAGTTTTAAGCTTGTAGTAATTTAAGAAAAGTCTAGGGGAATTGAAAGCTAAAGGGTAATGATGCTATACTATTTAAAGGCTTGTAGACTTTTTAGGCATTTAAATATTGAAATGGGGAAGCATTCAAACAATTAAAAGCTTTTGCTTTGGTTGCTTTATTTAGATTTTGAAATTGTGAGAATATTTTGTAGGAGAGCATAGAGATGTGCAAAAACATCCTGCAGTTTTTCTATTGAAGGTCGCTGCAATTTAAGACTGGAGGATTTATAAATCAAGGCCCATTTATTTCTCTTTCTTATGCATTGTATAAAAAGAGATTCTCTATCTACTCAAGTCATGTAAATTTTTTTGTAGCACTTTTCAGAGCCTCCACTATGATATTCTTACCTCAACATGTCCCCAGATTCAATGTTTTTTTCAATTAGAACAATTATATGTTCAATGGTGTAGTTTTGTGACAACACTTATGAATGTTTGTACTCACTATTTGTCTATGTAAATCTAGTCATTTACCTCTTGCAATATATTTTGTAATGACTTTATTTGAATTTGCAACATTGTTTTGTGTGTATTCCTTTAGATGGGCAGAGGACAATTATTCCGGTGCATCACCCTTTTTTTTATTTGGTGTCTTTATTTTCTCCTCCTCCTTTAACCCCTCACCTCCCCCAAAATATGCTTAAGATTAGCACTAGAATAGGAGTTGACCTCTCAACCTTAGAGGTTGTTTCATTATGGTGGAACTTACCCACTGTGGTGCTCAATCACTGGTCCAACACATGGTACTTTTTTGAGCATAAACACAATGATTTGGATTTAACTGGGAGTCTAGTATTAACTAAATCTAATGAATTGTGACATAAATAGTATAGAAAAAGAACAATATTACAATGCATTTAAAAAAAAATTAATATGAGAGTTATGCACAATGATAGCCATCTTTGCGAAGTGATCTATTGCTATCAAAATACTCCACCCTATTTTAGGTTAAGCCCCTCAATACCTACAACCAAGTACATCAACAAATGAAGAGACTCAAAGGGGAAGATGAAGCATTCCATATTGGGAATCCAAGAAGTCACTAATTATGGATGGACAATGACAAATTGAATTGCCAGATAAAGAAAAACTAGATTGACAGATAAAGAAAAACATAGTCCATTGGTATACATGAATTCAGGGCAACCATATTTTGTAATTTGTAGACCTTCCAAAGTGGGTTTTGGGGGGTCAAACTTTACCAAACAAGGTTTAACACCCTTTCATCATGTTCAACATGTTTTAATATTTAAGATGATTTTTGAATGGGATTGTTTTGAGCTATGGTTGTAAACTTATGGCCCCCAACAAACTATTTGTCCTGATTGGCAATTTGATGCTTCACCACATGGATTAGTCTCCCATACTTGAGAAGCAATGACCTCCTTTGTATAAAGTTCTAAAACCAAATGTGGGTGTTTCCTCTCTATTTGATTTGTGGTGAACCACTTTTCTTGGTGGATGCACCGATTTGTTTTCATAACCTAATAGTCTATACACACAAAAATGGATTGCTAATGATTTTTATCTTCCAGGAATTGTTGGCGCATTAACCTCCCAATACGAAATTTCAAATGGGCTCAACTAGAGTAATCTTGTTGTAAGTAGGTGCATAGGTCCTTAAATTCTTCTCTCATTCATGGCTCCATAATACCTAGACACGATTTTTCCCCCAAGCAAAGTTATGTGAGGAATCCAAATGTATGATTAGATCTCGAAACAAAATGCTCTCCACCTCAAAAAGTAGGAAGAGTTTGAACATCAAATATGTTGATTCATGATTTCCTCTTAAAAAATCCAATCCTTACAAATGTTTAACATGGTCTAAAACCTCACATGTTGTCAATTTCTCCGTGCACCACATAGTTGCAAAGGACCAATGTATTAAGCCCTAGGTTTTGGTACCACGTTTAAGTGAAATATTCCATGATCAACCAAAAAAGAAATATCCACACACATTCAATATATCACACACATAACACAAAGATATTGGGATGGAGTCCCTTAAGGATTCTTAGGACATAAAATAATCTATAAAAGTATAAGAGTCAATGTTACAACATGATGTGTTGCAAGTGAAAAAATGTCTCTTATTTATAGACATGCAATTAATAACATGTATGGTGAGATGATCACTTGCGCTCACTACACCAACATTTATTGCAAATTTTTTCACAAATTAAGGAAACTACAAAATCCTAATAAGAGAGATTTCATCTACCATGACATCCCCCTAAAATCACTATGTAGAGGTCTTGGATGAAGGTGGCATTTATTCACCAACATTTACCTTGAAGGAGGAATTTAATCACCCCACTAATCATAGCTTTATTAAGTCCTAACAAATCTCTTAACCTAGTGAACTTAGCCTCAACAAGTGGCTTGTGAAGATATCCACAATTGATCATCAATCCTTACAAATCATAAATCAAGTATCCTGTCCTAAGTTCAATGTTAAATGTAGTGCATCTGGGCTTCAATATGCTCTGTCTGTTGCCTCTCAATTAGATTATGAGCAATAACAACATCATCCCAATTCTTGTTGTACAAAATGGATAGTAAATGCTTATATGTAAGAATTGTGATTGGTATGGTTAATATAATATCGCATATGGTTTGGAGATTATTTGGGAGAGATATTGTAGAAATCTCAGAATCCTCGATTATGGGAAATATCCTCCTATATATCTAATGGTGTTGAAAAAGAAATGTAATAAGAAATATATTAAAGTGTGAGAGATAATATTATGTGTTGAATTATATTCCTCTATGTACTGTGTTTAATTATTCTGAATGAGATAAATTTGAGTATAAGCTCTTTGGATTCCTAACATTGGTATTAGAGTAGCGTCACGATTTCTTCATGATGGGTATATAATGAATTTGTGAGGGGATGTTATAATCTACTTATTCACCCCTGTGAATGAAAGACGAGTTCTCCGTATCATTCCATGAAGAATATTATTGTGTGGATCCTCTGCAAGTCACATTTGTAAGAGTTTGTGGTTATTGATAGATCTATAGTGCATATGAAACCTACACTCTGCATTGCATTGTGGATTTTGAGTTCCTACGACCATCTCAGACATATATGCATCCTTCGAAGAAATTTTTACTTGCATTTGTTGGATTGAGGATCTATTCATTTGTACACAAGTCTAATGCCCAAACATCTTGATAGGCATCCCTGCTATAAAGACTACCCATTTGCAGTCCTCTTCGTTCGAGCTACAACGAACTTGGTGTTATCAAAAGTCAAACGCACGATCACTCTGCCGTATGCACAGTGCTGTCAGTCCATTGTGTGCATCATGTAGCTGAACCCCATGTGTGTTGACGCCTTCATACACTTCTATCGCCGTACTCCTCTCTACTTACATTTTCATGCATTTGTTTATGTATAACAACTGTCAGTATAATAAGTCAGGTTTGTTTATAGCTTATGAGGAGTGAAGTTTTTTAATTGTCAATGTTGTACTGAAGTAATTTGATTATAATTTCGATATTTGAGTTTATGATTATTAATAGGGTTATTTTTGGTATATGTAAATTTGTTTTGTGTCTAGGTTACTATTAAAAAGTAATTAAAGATTACTTTTTACAGTTGGTCTTGTATAGTCATATGCTTAGAGTCTCCTTAATAATCAATTAAGGTGAATTTTTTATCTATTTTAGTTTTATATCAAAAAGAGTAAATGTTTCAAATTATAAAAAATTTAAAAATGTGTAAAGTCATATGTTTAGTGGGTTCAAGTCTTTTCTTTGAGTCATGTTGTGAAGAGTTTATTTTTTTAGGTTATTGTAGGTCATATAGAATCATTATAAAAATTGTAAAAATAAATTTTGTTTGCCTTACAGATGAATTATTGCTTGTACGCGATATCTGTATTATGGGGGATGACGTGGGGGGGGGGGCGGGGGAGGGGGGGGAAGGGCAGGGGGCGGGTTCTAATTTCTATGGAAGCAATCAATAGAGAACCTCAGAACCATCAAAACATATGATGACCTATCTTGCTCAGCAAGCAACAACTTGAAGGAGGTCAGAGGCAATGGAGGAAGGAGATCATTCAAGCCTCTCGTTAGCCACCAGTGACGAGACCACTTTTGCTTTAATGGCATGTATTTTCAGTTATGTGGATTTCAATTTTTCTGCTTTTTCAGTGTGGTACGAAATGAGAACATATGAGTATTCCTATTCACTTGTGTGTATTTTCATGTCACCCCTTTTGTAGAAACATTGTAGAATGTTGAACAAAATATGTATTGTAGCAATCATGATGTGAAGGTTTTTGGTAAATCAGGAAAACCAATTGTGAAGGTTTTTGGTAAACTTGGAAGACCAATTGTGAAAGGTTTTTGGTAAACATGGAAAACTAATTGTGAAAGATTATTGGTACACCTATAAAACCAATTGGGTAAGGTTGTTGGTATAGCCAGGTAAAACCATCTGCAAACAAGTGTGGAGAATGAGCAGAAGCGCATGTATTTGTTCATGCCTGGATGGTCATTGTATCCATCCATGAAAGCCACTTGTAAGAATACAATTGATCATGAACATACAGAGGTGGCACGCTACAATCAAAAAATGAGATATATTTTACCATGCAAAAACTAAGGGGATGAATGTCAGAGTTTAGTATTTACATTAGATAAAATACTATTTACATTTGATATGTTATTTATCGAGAGGTAAATAATACTTATAGGTTTGTTAGTAATTGTATGGTTAATAAGGTAAGATTGTACTAGATAGTTGATATTATATTGTTAAGAATAACAATATAATGTCAAATATGGTTTGGAGATTATTTGGGAGAGATATTATAGGGATCTCAAAATCCTTGGTTATAGGAAATATCCTCCTACATATATGTAATGGTGTTCGAAGGAGAAACATGTTAGGAAATATATTAAAGTATGAGAAATAATATTGTGTGTTGAATTATATTCCTTTGTGTATTGTATTAGTTATTCTGAATGAGATAAATCTAAGTATAAGCTCTTTTGATTCCTAACAGTGACTTTATCAAAAGCTCCTTGATATAAGCAATTTCATGTGTTGCATTTTGTTCCTCTATACCTTGCTTCAATAATGGATATAAAAATATCCTTTTGTTTCTTGCATGCCTAGGTAAAAGGACTGGAACCCAAATTGAAGACAAGGTCTGAACTATATTACCTTTGATCAACATCTTTGGGACTCAATCCGAGTCTGTAGATCCAACCAAACACCCATCACATCTCCTAGATGTACCTCATTATCCTCTTGAATGCTACCCAATGGATTTCCTTAGGATCCTACATGAAACCATGCTACCTTTCAAGGAAAGATCTGGCCTAATATGTGTCAAATACAAAAATTCCCAACAAGTTTCTAGTACAATTTGACATCAACTATTTAGTAAACTTCATTGTCAACTTAACTCATAACTAATAGGGTAGAACAAGGTTTATATTAATCCATGTTAAATTTTTAAAGTAAACCTCCTCTATTTGTAAAACCTAAAATCTCAAGAAGCAATGAAGCAAGCCCAAGTATGTCATTTGAAAATCTTTCTTCAATTCATCTTTTAGATTGTATATCAAAGAATTATGATCTCTAGTCATAATAAGATCATCAATATAGTGAAAAATAATGAGCATGTGATCATCAACACGTTTTACATACACATTATGGTCCAATTTACACATGGTGAAGCCACAAAGTAAAACTAATTCATTGAACGATTTCCTAAGCTTACACAAAGTCTTGTAATAATTGTACTTCTTAAACCTTGGTGGTTGCTCCATACAAACCTCCTCTTGAATACCATCATCAAGGAAGGTGGACTTCACATAAATTTGATGTACCTCCCATCCAAATATGGGTACTAGATAAAACAATGGGGACGGAGTTTATCTTAGAGGGGACTTTGTCTCCCAATAGTAAAGGCCCTCCTTTTGAGAGATTCCCTTACGAACCAAACACACATTGTATCTCTCCACATAACCATCTAAAGTTAATTTAGTCCTATAAACCCATTTGCAATAATTTTTTTTTCTTTCCTCATTAATAGGGTACCAACTACCAAGTATTCAACTTCATGAAATAATTTTGTTCCTCCCCCATTGCCTTCTCTCACTCATCTTTACCCTTGGCTTCCTTATAGAATTTTGAATCAAAATTTTCCATAACCTTACTCACGAGTCGATAATTGGCCCTCTATTTTTCACTTTGGATCCTAAAAGTGATAGTTTCATCCCCTTATCATTTTTATCCTCCTCAGGTTTTAGTAGCCCAATCATGATGAAAAATCTCCTCCTAGAGACATAATTATCTAAAAAAAGAATAACCTTTGTTATATCATCCCGTGTAAGAATCTATTCAACCTAGGTCTCTCTACTTGATTATGCATCTCCAATAGAAGCCAATACAACATTGAATGCATCTCTCATAGAAGAAACCTTATCATCTGAAACAATCTTGTACATAGTCACAATTTAAGGAGCTTGGTCAATGACCCTAGGTTCTTCATTATCATAATAAACCATAAGAAATTTGTACAGTAGTAGGAGAATTTGAACAACAATGAAACTTGTGTATCTCCTAAAATGATTTTTTATCATCGAATACATCCCTTAGAATATCAAATAGTCTATAGGCCTTAAGACTTATTAAAATATCCAGTCATAGCTCTTATGACTCTTCAAACCTAGTTTCTTATGATTTCATCCATAATGTGAGCTCATGCCACACTCTTAAACACCTTGAAGTGTATAATTTTAGGCTTCACAAGAGACCACTTCTCATGCATTTACCTCCCTCACATCCTTAGTAGGAACCCAATTCATAGTTTAGTTAACACAATTCACATCTTCCACCAAACCATATCCTCTATACCCTTAGTCTATAACATGCAACCCACCAACTCAATTGAAGTCTTGTTCTTCCGCATTAATATGCTGTATTGCTGAGTAGTATATGTCATAGTGTGTTACCACACAATGCACTGTGGTGAATCTAATTCTTGCAATACATTTATGACAAATCACCCCTTTGATCTAACCTCAAACATTTTACAAGATGCATAGATTTTTTCTCATCTATAGCCTTCCACTCAATGAAATTATCCAAAATGAGGAATTTATTTTGTAGAAAATAGATCCATGTGTTATAAAAGTAATCAATGAATGTCAATATGTATCTTGCCCCTAAAATAGACTGATGATTCATCTAACATGATTCATAAATAACCAACTATAGATGTCTCTTTGCACGCTACACCTTGGTTTTCTTAAACCATTCTTGGTGATGCTTATCGAGAAAACACCCCTTACACACACTCTTGACATGAGAATTAAAAGGAAGACCATTGGCCATCTTCAAATGACCCATCAATTGCATGGTTTAGAATTTAGGCACTCTAAACTCATATGCAAAAGGAGAATAGCCTCATTAGTTTTCACCATGAATGAATTTTTTTCCATGTACCTTCAAAACACCCCAAATTGGGTAAAACTTTAAACCTCAGCATGCTTATCAAGCATACCACCGATACCCACTGGAAACTTTTTCAGAATATCCTCCACCACAAACATGTCAGGATAAAATCCCATCCTCTTATTTAGTTGAGTGAGTTGATAGACAAATAACAAATTGTAAATAAGACAATGAACATGATGGACATCTTGAATAACACCTTTAGCCATATGAACATCACCATTCCATAGAAATATTAGTGTCGAATCTTAAAAAATATAAATCTTCTCATCATGATGTTTTCTAAATGATGTAAACAAATTACCATTCTCAAATATATGAAGAGTACATCATAAATAAAAAATTCACTTAGATCTAGAAGTGTGACTTGGCAAGGCCTTAGAAGTACAATAAATAAGAGTTGAATCCTTACCACTATATTTACCTTATTGAGAATAAAGGTTTTCAAAATCTATCACGAGTTCATGCATTTGCTTTATGTATGTGTTATCCAAATATCTTGACTTACTATAGTAGTAGCAATCCTTTTTGTTCTTCTTGCCTTCATTATCTTTGCCTTCGTGATTGCTCTTAGCACCACCATTATGAGAACTCTTCTTGTTCTCACCTTTACTTACTCCATGGTCTTCCCTTGGATGCCCATATTTGTGTTTTACCTTGAATTTTGGCTTGTTATCTTTCACTTTAGTCATATGGGCTAGTTTTTTGGAACTTAACTTCCCCAACCTAATGAGCTTGTCTATTCTAAAATCAACATATGAAAAATCTCCTCAAAAATAGCCTTGCTCTTCTCCTTCAACATGACACTATCAGTGATGAAGAAGATATAAACATTGAATAGAGGCTTTCAATTGTAAATTACAATATCCACCATTTGATCATGATTCTTCAAAAGTTTACTTTTCAAACTCTCCAAGTTGATGTTGGTTATCTGTAATGTGAGATAAATAATCCTCAATCCTCTTAAAATATGATGGATCAAACCTAATAATATTTTTTGAGATCCAAGTTGAAAACGTGAATATCATTTACATGATTGAATAAACTATTCAAACCATCCCATATCTCTTTGGGAGTATCCTTCCCATGTGCATGAAAACAAAGATCACAGGCAATGTGTGAAATCAACATCACCTCTGCCTAATCTTCCATGTTGTAAGCATATTAATTTTCTCATGGATGGAAGAATAGTTTTATCCCTGAAAATAATATGTATCCACTCAAAAAATGCTAAACTAACGCTTTTATTATTAAGGGGGTTTTTGTTTCACTACATCTTCCATCATTGATATATTTCATGAATGGATTTGGATAAACTAACTCAACCATATAGCCATAATGATGATTACATTCCCTTAACATGTCTTAGGGATGTCCCTTCACCACTTATAAACTCGTACACTTCATGTATACCCACCCACACACACACACATTCTTGTTTGATATTCACATAGCCTCCCTTTAGGCCCCCTAATCCATTTAGATTCCTTTGGAAAAGGTCATCCTTGGCCAAACTTGTCCTTTAGTATTTTTTTCCCTAAACCAAGTTGACAGATTTGGCCTAGCTGAATGGGTTATCTTGATTGGAATATATGACTTATAATTGACATGCATATATAAAATATACCTAAGCCTATTTACAAAATAATAATATATAATATCTTCCCTGGCACCCACATATACACTAGGTATTACAATGGCTAACTAAATCACCCTGGCTAAATGTATCAGTATGATTGGAATATAGTTATTATAATTGATGTGCATGTATATAGCATATCTATAATATTATTTATGAAATAAAATCATAAAATATCTCCCTTTACACTCACATTTATAACATATATTATAATGGCTCACTAAACAACCTAAGAGGACAAAGGGAATTCACTAGAGGATACATGTTTGCAACACAAGAATTGAAGATTTAAAGCAGAGGAGTACTTCAAAACAAATCATAGACTTATGAACATGCATAAATTTGATTGATTAGGTTTCCCATACCATTTTTGTCTTGAATTATATCCATTGAATCTTTCAATGTGAATGTTATAGCCAAAGGGAGACCTATGCGCCAACAAGTTCCCCACATGTAAGTACATGTTTGCCCTCTCTTTCTTTGTGTTTCTTGGTTTTTTATTATATTTAATTTATTGTATGATTTGGTTAGTTTATGCTGAATTGCCTCATGGATGTCTATTTGAGTGCATATTGAGATTGGCCCCTCCTTTTATTAGGTTAAGAGGCTTACTAAGAGTGTCCCTTCTAATTGTATACATTCTGGTGAGCCCAACATGAACCAATCTTTGGGTTGGGCCTCTTTTTTCAAACAATTTTTCTTTGTATGCCAACCATGACACCTTCACTAGTAAATTTTGCCATGTTAGTGTTAGTTTTTGCATCAAAATTAAGGCATTTTTGGATTTTTTTTTGAGGCTAATGCAATTTTTTTGAGTGACATTTTTAGCACAAGATTTATTGACGCTAATCAATAATTTTATGTGCTATTGGTAGGATTCTTTAGCAGAATCATAAGATCAGAAAGATACACTACAAAAGCATTAATTTGATAATCTTTGTTTGCTTCATAGTCTTTGTTCAAGTTAG
Organism: Torreya grandis; assembly: GCA_037957365.1. Lineage (NCBI taxonomy): Eukaryota > Viridiplantae > Streptophyta > Pinopsida > Cupressales > Taxaceae > Torreya > Torreya grandis. The sequence continues at coordinate 2,443,585 of JARHVA010002205.1, forward strand.
GATATTTTCTAATTGAGTTTATACTGCAACCTTCCTCCTGATCACTTCCGTCCTTGTCATCCCATTTTGTAATGGTCTATGTTGAAGAGATAAGCATTTTAATGGTAAGTGGACTATCATTACATTTCCTTCTATTATGATTTATTCACTTTTTGAGTCTAGTATCCCATTACAATCTATGAACCATTCCAAATTTAATAAAATTGGATATAATGCATTAGTTTCATATATTTCAAATACTTCAAAATCAATATTTTTCTTAATCCCCATGAAATATAGTTCTGCACCTATAAATACACGAATGGAAGATCTTAGGGTCCCATTTGCTAGAGCAATGTCATATGTTACCATATGTAATGGTGGGTTTCCTAAATCTTCTAGAGGACTTTGCATCATTATGTTGATGTTTGCTCCTAATTCAATAATACATTTTAAAAATCCTGCCCATTTCCTTTCACATCCAACAAAATATTTTTATTCTTCCATTATGGGTTGTTTTTAAAACATTTTTATTTTTTAGGTTAAAGTTTTTGTAACCTACTATATCCTTTTCTCTTTCTCCTTTTCTAATTTCTCATCTGGCTTCCTAAATAATTTTCATAGTAATTCAATTTTCAGCAACTCCTCTAGATCCTACACCATTTCTTTACTTTTGTACTCTCTAAGATACCACCTTTTCCATTTTTGGCCTTAAGTTTTCCTCTTCCTTATTATCTTGAGCATCAATGGGTTTAGGTCTATGTATTTCACTACATCTTCGAATCAATTCCTGGGACTGTGGTACCCCTTTTAGATGATGTGTACCCTTGCAAGGTATCATGCCTACACGATCTTCTATGTTCATGCTCCCATTTATGTAGTATTATTCAACTATGGGTAAATTGAATGAATCACGTGTACCCGTTTCTTTGAAGAATCCACAATGTGTATGATTTCCTTCCATACAATTTATTAAAATGTATCCTTTTTTACCACATTCAAAGTAAGTGATCATTTCCCTATTTTTGTTATAGCCCCTTCCTCCTTAGTAGCCTCCTTTATATTCACCTCTATTACCTCTACAATATCCTCCAAAGTATCCTCCTTAGTTTCCTCCCTAGTACCAACTTGGGTACTCATTTTAATATTGATTTTTTGGACCTCGTAGTCCCACACTTGGATCTATTGTAGGTGGTATTTGATATTGAATTTGGGGTTCATAACCATGTACCACTAGGGTTGTGGTATAAATCTAAGCCACTTGTGGTATGTGTTGAGCATCTACTTCTCTCCTTCTATACTCATTCCATTCATCTACAATATTCCTCTCTTCATAGTGGTTAGTGTATGTAACATCTTTTGCTAATGGATACATCATATGATCACGATGATCCCAAATTCTACATAACCCACACCATAGCCTCTCTTCATATGGTTGTGTTGATATTTTTATCAATGTTCCTGCTCTTCTTGATAGATCATTATGTGGGCACTTTGTTTCTATGTGTCCCTCAGTGCCATATACTCCACACCATATTTTTGGACTTATGTAACTGTGTGACAGAGTAGAATATTTTCTTCTCCTTTCATAAAAATTTCTTGATTCAAACTTAATAGAGTCAAATCTTGTTTCAATGTTTCTAACTCCCGTTTGACCACAAATTCATTCTCCCTTCTCCATGATTGTGATTCTAAACTTTCAACCATTTCTGATGTCTTTGTAATTGTATTAAATTTTATTCCATCTATGGAAGCTCATATGTATGAAACTAACCTTGAGATGAACCATTTTATCCTTTGTTTTTCATTCAATGGTTATTTTAACTTCCACATTACTTATTTAAATTACTGATCATATGCTACCATATGATTATCCTTTTGTATAAAGCGTCTCAGTTTAGTAACACTCTTTGTTGGTATATAAGGGTAGTGAAATTCATTTTTAAAAGTAGTTTGTACTTGATCCTTTATCATTGCATGGTTTGGGCTTATCTCCATAAACCATTTCAATCTGTTATCCCTTAGTGTACCTACAAGATCAAACAATTTTATCTAAGGATCATTTATACCATGAGTCCAATAAAAATATAGCTCATAAAAAAATGTTCCTCCACATCCTTTGTATCTTTACAAAATAATGATATTTTTATCCTGGTTTGCCCCAGTATTAATAGAATAAAGGTAAATATTATTTATCTTGGATAGTTTATTTTTTCCCTTCTATGTCCTCACCATAATGTGTGTAATTATTCTACACTTATTCACTTTTTTTTAGTTTCTCCTTATTCCTACTAGCAACACGCTCCTTATAAGTAAATTTTTTTCTCCCGTTATCTTCTACATAACTATTTTTTCATTATTTATTACGTATTTCTCTATCTCCGTAACTTCTCTTTATTTTCTATTTTCTATTCTATTTTTTTCTACTTTTAATCTCTTCCTTTATATTTCTATTTTTTTCTCTTACTAATCCCATTACATTAAAATACCATCTATTTTTATTATATTATTCCCCTAACTGTCATATACATGATTTCTACATAAGTTACGTCCTTTCAAGGATCACCCCCCTTTTCGTTCATCATCCTTAGGTACCTAGCCCCTTAGATAGGGCTAGCACACATTTTTAATATTTACACATGTTTACTATTCTGTTTTGTCTATGTATCATTGTTATTGTCACTATGGCATGTGTGAGGTATTTCGATATAAAAAGATGCTTTTCTAACTTGATGCAAAATCCAACCACTATTTACCCCCATTTTGGAACATTGTCTCATCCTCGATACTTATTGTAACATGTTGTTTACCAATTTTTAACTTGGTGGTTAATCCATATATTTTTCTTTTCTTTTCTTTTCCATTTTTTTCTCTTTTCTTTGTTTTCTTATTTTTTTTCCAAAAATTGTTTTGCAATTTTTTAAAATTTTTTCCATTTTTTCTTCAAAACTTATTTTGACTTTTTTCTCTCTCTCTTTTTTTTTTAAATTATTTTTATTTTTTGTTTTTGTTATATGATTTTAGTCTGATACCCAAAACTCTATTATTTTCCTTGCTTCTTCTTCTTCCCAATATTCCCTTGCCTTTTCCATCTTTTGCTTCTTATCTAATAACATTTTCTCTTATTTGATTTCTTGTGGCTGGGATATGTACTTGTTTTTATCTCTCCATCATTTTATTAACTCCTCCTCACCTTCTTCTACCTCTATCTTAAGGTATCTTCCATCATTTTATTCCACAGGGCCCTTCACTTCCTTATTTTCAATCCAATATTATGGCATCTTCCCCCAATATTCTAGGCTTATGTCCTCATATGAGACTACCCTATTAATCCATGATAAATATTCCTCCAAGTATCCTATACCACTGCCTTTGATAATATTCACATGTAAATATCCACTTCCAATACACAATAATCACTTCTTTTGGTGTGTAGTATCTTCTCTAGGTTTGTGGTATTTTTGGTGGATATGAGAACCCTCCTCTTTATGTGGAATAAAATTTGAGCTCCTTTCTTAGGTTATCTATATATTCATGATGCAATATCTATCTTTGAGTTAGACTCAGGTATGTCACTTTCTAGGTTAATTTGATCATCCTTATTTGCTTCATAGACTTTCTTCAAGTTCGGATATTTTCTAATTGAGTTCATACTTCAAACCTCATCTTTGTTGCTTCCATCCTTGTCATCCCATTCCACTATGGTCCATGTGGAATACATAGCCATTTATAATGGTAACTGGACTATCAATCCATTTCCTTCCATTATGATTTCTTCACTTTTTGAGTCCAATATCCTATTACAATCTATAAACCATTCCAAATTTAGTAAAATTAGAAATGATGAATTATTTTCATATATTTCCTTCAAAATCAATATTTTTATTGATCCCCATGAAATCTACTTTTGCACATATGAGTACACCAATGGGAGATCTCAGGGTCCCATCTGCTATAGAAATGTTATATGATATTGTATAAAATAAGTATTTTATTACTTTTTCCAAGTACCCTGCGATATTATGTTAATGTCCGCTTCTAAATCCAACAATGTGTTTTCAAAATCTTGCCCATTTTCTTTCACATCCAATAAAATATTTTTCTTATTCCATTTATGGGTTGTTTTTAAAACATTTTTATTTTTCAATTTTGTATTTTTATTAACCCGTTGTATCTTCTTCCCTTTCTCTTTTTCTGATTCCTCATCTGAATCCATATTTTTTTTTTTTAGTATTTCACTTTTCAGCAACTCTTCCAAATTCTTCACCACTTCTTTATGTTTTTTTAGTCTCTTAGCTACCAATTTTTCCATTCATGGCCTTAATTCTTCCTCTTCACTATCATCCTGAGTATGTGGGGGGGGGGGGTTGGTCCATTTATTTCACTACATCTTCACATCATTTCCTAGGACTGTGGTATCCCTTTTGAATGATGTGTACCTTTGCAGGATATTGTGCCCACAACCTATTCTATCTTCATGATCCCATTTATGTAGTATTGCTTAGCTATGGGGAAATTGAATGAATCATGTGTACCCCTTTGCTAGTAGAATCTAAAATATATATGATTTCCTTCCATACAGTTTCTTGCAATGTGTCCTTTCTTACTCCTTTCAAAGAAAGTGATAATTTCCATATATTGGCTATAACATCTTTTGTATTCACATCTATTTTCTCTACAGTATCCTCAAAAGTATCTTCCTTGGAAAAAACCTTGGTAACTATTTTAATGTTGATTTTATGGACCTTGTGGTCCACAATTGGATTTAGTGGGGGTGGTATGTGATATTGCATTTGGGGTTGATAATTGTGTACCATTGGGGTTGTAGTCTAGCTCTAATCCACTTATGGTATGTGCTGAGAAACTGTTGCTTTCCCTCTATACTCATTTCATTCATCTTTGGTATTCCTCTCTTCATAGAGGTTAGTGTATGAAGCTTCTTCTGCTAATGGGCCCATCCTATGATCATGTTAGTCCTAAATTGTAAGAACCCCTTTAGGGTACAATCTAAAAATGGTAATTTTGTTTTGTTTAATAAGAAGTCCCAGAAGGTTTTATTAATTGTTCCCAAACTTAACATGCATTCTTAAATTCAACCAATAAATGTAATAACATAAATAGGTCACATTATAATTACTAAGTTTGATATCATATAACATTTTTTCCTACATCCTAATTCAAGTACACTTTCTTGTAATATGCATTCTAGTACAATAATCAATCCACTCATGCCATAAATAAATATAACCATCACAAACTATATTACAAGATATAAAACACTAGATAATGGTTTTACATCATTCGAAGGACCTCTTAATTTCATTTGGACAATATTTAAATATGTGCATGCATCACTAGTCTACTTTAACATGTAATAATTAATAAAATTATAGGAAGTAGTTTTCAATTATTTGAATCAATTCTACCAACATAATTTTGATCCAGTCTAGTGAAACCTATCAACTATTCATTAAAAACATATTCACAAAGTGTTTAATCATTCCTTGATAATGAAAATTACCCAGATGCACATTAAGAAATTAACAATTTGAAACTTAGTTATTTTTCAATTAAATATATTCAAAAAGTACAAAAGAGGATAACTAATCAATGCTAAATTTCATAGTTCATAATTATAATGTTATGTAGCAATGCAACATGGACATGGAAATACAATACATATAAAATTCACAAATCATATTTCAAAATATACAATATGAGATAATGTTTTAGTTCTAGTATTTAATGTCCTTAAAATTACATATTCGATAGTATTACATTATTTACATACATCCTTTTAAAATTAGTAGATACAATGCAGATGACATCCAACAAGTGTTTCCTTCATGTGAACTGAGATAAGGAGGAAATTTGAGGCCATGAATAGATTGTGTAGATTTAGGATGAGAGGGTATCATATAGGGTTTTGCCTCCAACCATAGAGCCCTTTGGATGCCCTGCACATCTCTCATCTACTGAGAGTGGTCCCACCCTTTGCAAGAAGGATATATAAAAATATGAAGATAAAAAAGATATCATTATGTGATTAAGTCAACACTACATCTAGTCCACATAACATAATGCAACTGTGATTGTGAACTGAGATATGAACTGTTCCTTTCCTAATATATACTAATCATATAGAGTGCTTATGATTGTAAGTATAGATTTTACAAGTTCACCTTGTTACATCTGAACTCAATTTTTTTTAGTTATCGTGAGTCTAACTAGGATTCCCTCCCATCTCTTAGTACTCACATCCTGAGGTTCATGAATCTGACAGAAGGTCTCCCCGATCTACTCATCCAAAAATCTCTAAGCCTTAATTTTTCTTGTGAGTAAACACTATGATATTTTGAATGCATTTATGAGACAACACATTGCATGGGTGTCCCATATTACCCACACAGTCGAAGTCTCATCATAGTTGTATGGTGTATGTTTGATAGGTTTTATTACTTAAGATATATTTTAGACCCTTAATTACATAATATAGATAATAAACTTATATCTCGTGAAACATGTAGCCATATGACAAAGGTGATTGAAGGCAAAATACTCTTTGTTGCCAATTACATTTCTTCAAGGTTTTTTCAATGTTTATTAAAACCGTCATTTGAAAAATAATAATTCCTTATTCCTAAACATTCCTGCATAAGAAAATATTCAAGCACAAATAATGTTGATCAAAATGTGTTGAGAAGGGTATAACTACAAATTGTAAATAGCTGAGTACATCTAGCCAAGTTATCTCAATAATGTCCTTTTACATAAAGCTATATCCTTTGTTGCTTACCTCATAAATAAACAAAATTCTCTTAGAAATAAAAGCTTTTATATGTTCATAGCTCATAGTGCCAACCTTATCAAAGTTGTTTAAGATAAATATTAGAATAATGTTTTATGTTTAAGAGGAATATCCTTTCTTGAATGCGGTCTAACCCAACACTATTTTAGAATAGCCTAAATGTTTTTTTATAAGATTAGAAAGGATTAAAAGTAACTTATCTTATGATTTTAATATTTTAAATATATATACTTCATTATATGGATGAGATACCATCATATGAAATTCAAATTTTATATGATTCTAATCTTCACTAAGTAACAAAGGAAATACTCATTTTTCACTAATATTTTATTAATGGGTGTTTTTACATGATATTTCATCAGTTTTCATGATTCCTACAAATATATATTTGATAAGTAAATAATTACTCCTAATAATCTAAGGGAATGTTATCTTCAAAGGAGAATCTACAGAGTTGTGTACGAGATAGTTCATCCCTCTAGTCTTTTTTTTAAAGTTGATCAAGACCTCAACCTTCAATAATTTTTATTTAGATAATACGAGAATATAAAAACACAATAATAAATAATGTTTGACATAGTTTCAATAATGATAATAAAATTCATAGAGATCAAGCTCCAATATTATGATGAAGAAGATTTGAGGGCATTTTAAAAAGCTATTTTAGTCATATATGTTTGCTATAAGGCTTTATTTCTTTTAGATTGAGTTTTATTCAATATAATCACTTCACAAGGCCACCAAGCCAATAGAATAATACAAGAAGGCGTAATGAAATAGAGTTAAGAGCCATACACTAGATGAAGTGTAATTTATCAGGGATCAAACACAATCTAATACAAATAAGATGGTAAGGGAGAACCATCACAAACTAAATATAACTGATTAAAGACCAATGTAGTCTAAGCAGGGTAAAACACGACCATAGGAGTTTTATGTAGTTTAAATTTGTTAAAAAAGATCAAATTTTAATATATTCAAGTGGGGTGAAAAATTTAGGTAAGTCAAACACCATTATTATTCATCTCCTTCAGGAAAATGCATCCAAGAGAAGAAAACATAGGTAAGGAGAGGTGAGACTTAGTCCAAATATATCAAATGTTATTGGTAAAAGGTTAAATGTAGTATTGAATGATTAAAAACATAGTTAAAAATATATGGAAAGTAGTCTGAGTGGGTAATTGTAAGTATTAAAGTCAAAGTTTCAATAAGGCACAACTTCAAAGGATAAAAAATAGTCCAGGTAAGATGAATTACATTGTAACCAACTAAAACATAGTTTTTAATGAGGCAAACAAAAGTCCAAACCAAAAGAAACTAGTTTAAGAAAGATAAATTTAGTCTACAATTATTAAAAATCAATTTCTGGAAGGTAAAACCCATTTTAGAATAGATGGAATGCAACTTAAAAAAATTAAGGAGTAAGGTGCCATTACCATGAGAACATAATCAACTAAATCCAAGTTTTACACAACTCTTTGAAGGGAATTTTATTTTGGCAATTTAACAAGGAAATTTATCAAGAGTAGTTTTGACAGGTAAATTTTTTCAAAGCAAGCATACGTGGTACAATCTCATCTCCTCTTGTTTCTTCCTATATGGTATATTATTCCTAAAATGGCATTCCACCTCCTCAAAAACTGTACCTTGTTCAACAAATAATTCTATTCTTATTGGAAAAATGCATCCTTTTGGATTCTTCTCAACTAATGGCATCCTCCTTCTGGTCTAATTATATACAATGGTGTGGCAAACCTCTCCTAAAATGCATCCTCTTATTCTTGGTTTCCTTATTTTTTTCATCCAATGCATCCTTTATGAAGAAAACTTCATATACAAGCATTTATTTCATTTCACCCTCTTTCTCCTCCAAGGTGGGTGCATTTGGTGAAGTGTAAATGCTTATTGGTAAAAACATTTACTTTCTAACAAATTTCCATTTGATCACCATCTCTCAAGTCTCCCATGATGTAGCCCATGTGGTTAAAACCTCAACCAATTCCTTTAATACTTGACAAATCCTTTCTCATGCCAACTACATAGTTTTTAATGCTATTTTTAAACTTTTCAAATATTATAGATGATAATTTCAATATAGAATGTGCACAATTTTAATACAATGAAACCAGTTCAATTACACATTTAAGCTTTCTAGTGCCCATACAATGTTTGTCTATATTTCCAAATGTTAGAACTTCCTTAAATAAAGACTTTACTATTTTCCACAATGAATGCCACAATAGGTATACATAATGCAAACTAGGTCTAATAACCACGATATCATTCCTATAATGATACTAGAGTTTTAAAATGAATATAAATGATATATTGATTAGTTTAATAGCTACCGATTTCTCAACATGATAAGGATAATGATGTTTAACACATCAAACAAAGATAAAAATGTTAAGAACTCAACTAGATCATCTACACATCCCTATAATATGCTTGGTTCACTATCTAAGCTTTTAATATATTTTATTTATTGCCTTTCAAATTCCAATCTATTCATCTCTCCTTGATGATTGTGTCCCTCTCTGTAGGGATAGAAAACTTTCACTACAATTTTACACTCAACAAAACCTGTTAAGTGGTTAATCAAATCAAACTGTATAAAACAAATTTTCATAGTGTGATAATAAATAAATTAATGCTAAATATAAACATCACATTATTGATTCCAAAATCTATTTTTTCATTTATATCTTATTCTATTGAACTTACACAAATCAATATCATAAACATGCTATCCAATAGTTGATCAATATCACATTCAATCAATAAATGTGTATATTCATTATTAGTCTAAAGCAACATAATGTAAGAAAATACATTAACTAAGTATTCATTCCATTTAGCATAGGAAAATAGTCATATAAGTCATTATTCATTTTTTTTTTAAAGTCTGACTAGATAAGTTTGCATGGCATGCCACATCAACACAAAAAAAGTAATTATTACATTAAAAAAAATGGGATGTGACATCCTCCCCCTTGGGAGAGACAATGGTCTAATGACTACTAAATAAAAAAAAAGCAAATAGATGTGGAAAATCTTTGAATACTTCATCATAGTATTCCCATGTCACACTCTCCTTAAAATATAGGTCCCATTGGACCTTATAGTGGGAGACTTACCTATTTTTCATAGTCAATTTGTGAATCTCAATAACCCATAGTAGCTCTACCAAAATCACTATGAGATCTTGGATCTACAAAGTTTTTCAATCAATTACATGATAAACATATACATGATAACATTTCAAAAAGGAAACATAAACAACATTATGTAGACGAGTAAGTTTTTAGGAATGGTAAAAACATTACAATAAGCCAAGATCTGAAGAGTTAGCAACAAAAACATCACATGAAGCTGCAAACAAATGAGATGTAAAACAAGGCAACTCAATTGATATTCAGAAACAAAATTCTATCTATTGCTCTGAAGTAGATAATACAATGCTGAAATCCTCAATTTCTCTCTTTCTTATGCTACACCTTACCCTTGTATTTATAACAATTGAGGGTAGGTGAGAGGAGTTTATTTGACAATGTGAAACTAGCTAGTTGCCAAATGAATAGTCTTATTATGTGCACAAATCTATACCTATCTTGTGCACTATTATCAACAATCAAACCTAACATGTTGACTACATAATTAGACATGTGGGTGTGCAATTTTATACCATATAAGAGTCTAAATGACCTAGGTTAAACATCCTTGGTTAATACCCAAGTTACAGTGGTTAATCCTAAGTTACTCTTAACCCTTATTATTTACTCTAACACCCTCCTTTAAGATTACTTGGGGAGACAAAAAATAAAAAACCTCTGAAAATGGGTTCTAACAACAAGCCTGATGATATACCCATGTAAAATCAAAATTAAGAATGAAGATGTCCTCATGAACACCCCCTAAGGATAACTTCTGAAATCTCAGACATACCACAAAACTCAAAGTAATGAGGCAAAGCAAAAAACTTCTTAAAGATGTCAAAAACTTGTTGCTGAGTCAGAATGTACTCCAAGCTAAGAACTCCATCTTGAATGTGAGGACTAATGAAGTGCATATGTACCTCAATGTACTTGGTCCGTTAGTGCTCAACTAGGTTGCAAGATATGTGAATTACAGTCTAGTTGTAACACCAAAGTACAATAGGTGATTCTTATGAAAAGACAAATTTTGTCAATAACTAACGAAGCCAAATAACTTGATAACTCATTATAACTACTGCCTTATTCTCATTCTCTGTGGATGAAAGTGTAATAACCTGCTACTTCTCACACAACTAAGTAATAGGTGAAGAACTGAGATAAAATATGTATCTATAAGTGGAATACCTATCATCAAAAGAATATGTCCAATCTAAATCACTGTACCTAACCAACTGAGTAGAACCCTTGGCGTAGTGCAATCTAAATTGAGAAGTGCCTCACATATATCATAAAATCCTATTGGAAAATTGCCAATGAATGTCAAGGTGAGTATGGGTCAAATATATAAGACTCTCAACCATCTACCTATACAATGTAGGATCACAAAGAGGATTCATACAAGTGGTAATGAGAGTCAATCTAGATTGAAAAGGAGGACTTGGCTTGTAATCAACCATGCCAAAATGCTGAAGAAGATCAAGGGTGTACTTTTAATAACTCAAATAAATCCTTGTATCTGAATGTGAAATATATAAACCAAGGAAGAAATGTAAAAGACCAAGATCTATCATATCAAATTATGCTGAAAGTGCCTATTGAATTTCCTAAATATGAGAAGTGGAGCTACATGTGAGAAGTAGATCATCAACATATAATACCAGTATAACTATGTCCTTCCAATATGCTAAATATACACTATGGGATTAGAGTGGTAGTGAATAAATCCAATGGAGAGAATAAATGAATCCATCTTCTTATACCAAGCATAAGGGATCTATTTAGGACCATAAAGAGACCTACAAAGTTGAAAAATAAGAGAAGAATCATGAACAAACCTACTAGATTGCTCCATATAGATTTTTTCATGTAAATCTCCATGTAAGAAGGCAATATTAATGTCCATATGATACATTGGCCAACCCTGTGATGTAGCAAGAGAAAGTACAAGGCATACAAAATCCATCTTGACAATGGGTGAAAAAATATTAGAGTAGTCAACACATTCAACTTGTGAGAAAACTTTTGCTACAAGACGTGCATGGACCCCCCTCATTATGTGTGTGAAGTTTCTTGATGAAAATAGAAGAATGTTTCTCAACCAAAGCCTTATGGACTTTGAAGTGATCAAAGACATCACTCTTGTACTTGATAAAATAAACCCAAGTATGCCTTGAGAAATTTTCAGTAAAGGTAAGTGCATACTTAGCTCCATTGAAAGGAGTAACAAAGACCTTGAAATCACTATGCACAAGCTCAAGTGGTGAATAATCTCTTGTAGACATACCCTTAAGAAACAAATCTTGGTGTTGTTTCCCTAATGCACAACTAGGGTAAACTCTATCAAGACATGAAATTGTAGGAAGACCCTCTACCATACTATGAGTGCTCAACTCCTTCAAATATATGTAGTTAAGACATCCAAATATCTCATGCCAAAGTCTACTCTTAAAATATGCATAAAAAACTAAACACATCCCTAGAGGAGGAGTATCATCAAAACCTTTAAAGTAATAGAGTCGGAAACCATGATCAACAACACTTTCTGAAATAAGTGTGTGAGGTTCTAACAAAGCTAGAACTTTAACACCTTATGGTATGAAAGTCATTGTTTTGCCTTGATTAGAATTGTAAATTTGATAAACTAAAAGTAGATTGGTGGTGATGTATAGAACATATAATGCATCATTGATGAAACCACCATCTAGTTGTATGTCACCCTATCCATTAACAAAAATACATGAAGAATCTCCAACCTCAATGTTGGAAGTAGAAATCAAACAAAGAGATATAAAAGACTCCTTGGAATAAGTCATATGGTGAGAAGCACTGAAATCTATAAATAAACTATCAAAATAGGTGATTGTGATCTCCTAACAACATTAAGTTCTTTCCCATGCTCATGAGATGGAGTGGAGATATAAATCTTGTGTTTCCTGATGGCATCCTCTAGGACTTGTATTCTTTTAAAATACTTAAACTCTTCATGACTAGTCCCCCCAAAATAGGAGCAAGATAGCTAGACTTATTCTTAGATTTTGAAGTTAGAGTTGTTGGTGTTGAGCTTAGGTGCATTTTGAGATGGAGAGGAGTGTTCTTCATATTCTTTATTTTTTCTTACTCTTAGGATGTGATGTTACTAATATTTTTTGAGAGGTGGCAGACTTAAGGTAAGATAATTTGGATTCCTTCTTAGTAAGTCTCTCACAAAATAATTCTAAATTAGACATTTTGAATGTGACACCTATGATACCCATGCTATAGAAAAAGGTAGAAGCAAAGATTTGAAATGGACCACTCAACTTTGATAGAATCAGGTATACACACTCTTCATCTTTCTTATCTCATGAACTCCCTTTCAAATGTGTCAAAAAATTCTAAAACTTAAAGAGGTAGTCTACAATAGAGGCAAAATCATCCAGATTGAGTGAAATAAGCTCCACTTCAAGATGCATGGCTCTCATGTGATCTACTTTCCCAAACAAACCCTTTAACTTAGCCCACATTTTGAATGGAGTATCGTACCCATCCAAATGAAATAATAAAATATCACTCATATAAGTCACTATCAAATCAATACACTCATAAAACTTACATTGGTGCTGAATTTTTTTATATTCTCTTGTGAACTGTGGTTGAGTTTCATTCATTAGAGACTATAATCCTTTACATTGAATGATTGTGTCTATTCTAAGTCTCCATGTATGGTAATTATATATAGTCAAAAGCTCACAATGATTAATATAAGAAGTAGAAACCATTCTAGTAAATCACCAAAGAGTAAAAAGAATGCAAAAGGGTGCAAAAATTGACACCAAGACAACCCCCCAAAGATTGTATTAAGGACCCCCCAATTTTGGCACTTTATAAAAGTAGTGAATTTCTACAAAGTGATGAAAACAATGGATAAAGAATTGAAAAATATATAATTTTGAAAAAAATGGAACTCAAATTTGAGTTACAGTTCAAAAGTTATAGGCTTTACGAATTCCTGTAAATGGGTCAAAAACATTAAAAATTACACTAAAAATAAATTTCAGTGACCAAAATGAAAAAGAACATATGCTTCCAACCATTCGTTGGAACTAGAATTGAATCACAAATGTTTTCAATCAATATAAAGTGAAAAATAATCATTATTGATGTTTTTGGGCTCCAAACCACTTTTGAAAGTAAAAACACCTAGTTTATATCAAAACCACATTTTAAGGGAAAAAATGCCCAAAATAGTAGTTTAAAACAACCATAACTTTCTTAATAATAACATAATTTAAAACCTTAAAATGATCTAGAAATATGTGAGAGAAGAGCTCAAAACCCATAAATATTTTCATAAAATTCCTTATGCACAAAGAGCTATTGATTAAAACACATCATGTTTTGGCAAAAAAAAACTAGATCCTCTTCTTCCAATGCTGGTCTCCAAATAGGTACGTCACCTCTCCACTAAGGATTCCTGACTGAGTCAAAAAGAGAAAGGATGCCACTTTAGACTTTCCAACACCCTTCCAACATTGTCCTCTTTACATAAAGGAAAGAACACAATCTCTCCAATGCTATAAGCTTCAAACCACAATGTAGCCTATGCAAATGAGGATTGACATGATGAGAATGACTTGGGAATGGTGGAATAAGGAGAAAAAATCTTGCCAAAAAATAGAATTATTTGAAAACTTGTAAGTTAATGGATGATTGCAACTCTCCAAAGCTTTGGTACCATGTTATGAATTGTAAAAACATTCCAATAAGCTAAGATCTGAAGAGTTAGCAACAAAAAAAATCACATGAAGTTGCAAACAAATGAGATGCAAAACAAGGCAACTCAACTAATATTCATAAAATAAATTCTATCTATTGCTTTGAAGTAGTTAATACAATGCTAAAATCCTTAGCTTCTCTTTTTTTTATGCTACACCTTACCCTTATATTTATAACAATTGAGGGTAGGTATGAGGAGTTCATTTGGCAATGTGAAACCAACTAGTTGCCAAATGAATAGTCTTACTATGTGCACAAATCTATACCTACCTTGTGTAATATTGTCAACATTCAAACTTAACATGTCGACTACATAATTAGACATGTGGGTGTGCAAGTTTCTACCACACATCGGTCTAACCAACCTAGGTTAAGCATCCTTGGTTAATACCCAAGTTACATAGGTTAATCCCAAGTTACTCTTAACCCTTATTATTTAATTTAACATAAGTGTTGGTGGTAGTGCAAACCTATATAACTTCAAGGATGTCAAAGGGTTCCATGTATCTTATAACTAGTTTTGATGAATTTCCAAACTTGATAGAACTCTTCTGGGGTTTACCCCTTATAAATAATTTATCTACAACTTCAAAGAGTCTAGGAGTCATTTTTATATCCACATAGCTCTTCTACTTATCCAAAACTTCAAACAATGTATTTTGAATGAGATTTACCTATTATTCCATATCCTTAAGCATTTCAGGACCAACTACAACCCTATCATCTAGATTGTCGCAACTGAAAGGGGCAAGACACTTTCTACCATAAAGTGCCTTGAATGGAGTAATGTTGAGAGTTAAGTGATGTGAGTTTTTATATAGAAACTCTATAAGATGGAATTAATCCTCCCACATGTATTTTTGATCCATAAAGTACATATGAAGCATGTATTTCAAGACATGATTCACCCTTTCTATTTGCTTATCAGTATAAAATTTATAGGCTAGATTGAAATTTAATTTTCTTCCAAATGCATATAAGGTTTTACATAACTTGAAGTCATATGAGTATCTCAATCTAAAATTTTCTTCTCACTTACTCCATGCAATCTATAAATCTCTTGCATAAACCTTCTTGCTAAAACTAACAAATGATCTATTAGATTTTCTGGAATGAATTGTGCATCCTTGGTGAGTTTGTCTATTACAACCAAGATCACGTCATGCTTATTATTATAGAAGGGAATTCCTTGAAAAAAATAGATATTGATTACACTACATTTCCATTTTAGAGGCTCATGGGGGTATAAAAACCTATTGGATATATGTGCTCAGCCTTGACCCACTGACACTCTAAACATCTTGTCACAAAACTAGTAACATCCCTTTTGATACCTAGATATAAATATAAATGTTTGAGATATACCATCATCTTAGTCACCCTAGGTGACTTGAGTAAGGAACAGTATGTGCTTCCTCCATTACTATGGTTCATAAACCCAAGGTCTAGTATATAAATTTTGTCTTTAAATCTAAGGATTCTCCCTCCTTTGATCTGATAGCTCTCATATTTATGATCCTAATTATCAATTTCTAGGGTAGTCTTTATTTGATTGTAAAATTCATTTTATGGTAGCTGATTCAAAGTTTTTTGGCTAAAAATGGTTCTCATTGTTGCCAGGGAAAATATTTACCTTATTCGACTAAGGGAATCTATAACTCTATTTTTATTTCCCTTAATATATTCATTGTATAAGTCATAATCTCTCAATAATTCTAACCAATGCCTTTGTATTGAGATTAGGTTGAATAAATATGTATTTCAATCCCAAGTTATCAATTCTAAGATCAAAAGGCTTTCCTAATAGGAAATGTTGCCACATAAGCAACACATGACCAGTAGCTACAAGCTCATGGTCATTGGCCTTATAGTTCAATTCATATGGTTTGATTTTTCTATATTAATGTGGCACTCATGGCCATCCTACATCAACACACCCCCAAATACTTCCTCAGATGCATTCGTAATCATAGTAAATTGTTTTTTTGGGTTTGGAACCTTCAAAATGGGTGCAAATGTTAGCGTCTCTTTCAAGAGTTGAAAATATTGATCACACTTATTTATCCAAACAAATTTCTTGTTCTTATTTTTCAAAAAAGTTATTGATTCCCCTATCTTGGAAAACCCCTTAACAAAATTTTCATAATATCTAGCTAAGCCCATGAAGCTATGAACTTCATGGACATTTCTAGGTGATAGACAATCCATGAAAATTCATATCTTTGTATGATCAAATGAAATTCCATCATTTGAAATGATATTCCTAGATAATTCACTCTTTTATAGAACAAATGTCATTTGGACAACTTTCCATACAACTTATGTTCTCTCAAACTCTACATCACTAGCCTCAAATGATGGACATGATCTTAATCACATTTTAATTATATAAAAATGTCATCCAAAAAGGTGAACACAAAGTTATCAAAATAATCCTTGAATATATTATTCATCAGGTTCATGAATGCCACTAGAGCATTAATGAGTGTAAAAGGAAAAAATGTAATCTTGTAATGTCCATAACGAGTTTTGAAAGTAGTTTTTGGAATGTTTCCCTCTTATATTCTCAATGAATGATAATATGATCTTAAGTCAATTTTGGAAAATATTTTTGCCTCTCACATTTGATCAAAGAGATCATTGATGCATAACAAAGGATGTTTATTTTTCATTTTTGCTTTGATAATCATCATGTAATCAATGTATAACCTAAGGGTGAAATATTTATTTATTTTTTAAAGAATCTTAGGAGCTATAACACATTCAGATGCTCTTGTATAAACAAGTATGGTAATTGGTCAACCAAAGAGTTTCCCTGTTGCCTCCATAGGTGTCACTTGAAAGTCTACCTAGTGGTTATCCACATTGCATGAATCCTCTATTGGAATACCTCCTATTGACTAGGTAGGGGTGATTTGGACTTCACACCATTTATTTTATGAGGGAAATAATTGGCATAGTGATTGCCACTATATGTGAAGCATCCTCCTATTGGGATTTTATTCTCTTTGGGATTTCCCCCACTATTAAACTTTTTACTATTCTTGTTATTGTTTCCATTTTGACCTTTCATTCCATTATTGGGTTTGCTTGAGTTTCTAGTTTTAAAATTATTCATTGAGCTTGTGTTCGTATTAGCACCAACCCTATCACCTTTCCAAAAATTATTTATGAAGGGAGTTGAATTTTGTTGTTGAAGATCCTTCCCTTTATTAATGAATTTCCTTTTAGTTATCGTAAGGGTATTCAATGTTTGATCTTGTTTCATAACTTTATCAAAAAATTGGTCCATGGTTGTAGGTACATGGAGGTCTACATCAGTCCTAATCTAAGGATTCAAACCCAAAATGAACCTTCAGATCCTAAGCCTCTCATCTCCTTGGTGCTGTGGCACATATTTACAAATTTGGGTAAAATTATCCCAATAAGTAGTATCTGACATATCCCCCTATTAGATATTATATAAATCTATCATCTTTCCATCAAAGTAAAATTGTGCCAACCATCTCTTCTTGAAGTATGACACAAATTGTTTCTAGGTAATGTTTTGTAGAGATATTTTTCTTTCATATTTCAGATCTTCCCAGCAAGTCGAGGCCTTTCTAGAGAACTGGTAGGCTCCCAAAATAGCCTTAGTTTCCTAAAAAATGTTTTAGAGTTCAAAGTATTTATCCATTTCAATTAACCAATTTTATACACCATCCCCAAGTACTACTCCATTGTACTTAGGTGGGGTTATCCTTCTCAAGAATCTTACCAATTCAGTTTTAAATTGAGCCCATTTTGTTGGGGGATCATTTTTATTGTTCCTCTCAAGATTACCCTAGTTATGGTTAAAAAATTTCTTTTTATATTCATCATAATTATCATCTCCTAAGTTTTCCTCACGACCATCTTCATGAGTAAGGTCATATAATTGTTGTTCCAAAATACCCATCCTTTCTTGAGTAGTGATTACCATGGCTAGGATTTGGTCGAGCTTAGCTTGCAACTCTTATCTATTTTGGTCACTTTCACTATTGTTAAATGTTTGAGCCATAATAGCATGGAAGGATAAAATAGTTGTGATTTATCAATGTAAAAAGCCCATTAGGCTTGAGCGTTGAAATTGGGTTCTAATACCATGATGTGAGAACCCCTTCAAGATACACTATAAAAATGGTATTTTTTTTGTTTGATAAGAACTCACCGAAGGATTTATTATTTTTTCCCAAAATTAACATGAATTCTTAAATTATACCATTACAAAATAATGACAAATATAAGTATCATCATAATTAATAAGTTTAATATCTTCTAATGTTTGTTCCTATGTCCTAATTCAAGTACACTTTCTCTTAATATGCATTATGGTACAATTTTGAATCCACTCGTGCCATAAAGAAATATAACCATTCTCAAACCATATTTAAAATATAAAACACTAGATAATGGTTTTACATTGTTCAAAGGACCTATTAATTACATGTAGACAACAATTCATTATGTGCATGCATCGCTAGTCTACTTTAACATGTAATAATGAATATGATGATATGAATTAGTTTTAAATTATTTTATTTAATTCTACTAACATCATTTTAATCAATTATAGTGATACCTATCAATAATTCATTAATACGTATTCACAAAGTGTTTAATCATTCATTGATTATGAAAATTACCTAAATGTACATTAAGAAATTAACAATTCATGACTCAGTTCTTTTTCAATTAAACATGTATTCTAAAATTACAATGAAGGATAACTAATCAAAGCTAAATTTCATAGTTCATAATTACAATGTTCTATAGAAATGCAACATGCACCTGAGAATACAATACATATAGATTCCACAAATCATATTTCAAAATATACAATGAGATATTGTTTGGGTTCTAGTATTTAATGTTTTAAAAATTACATATTTGATAGTATTACATCATATATATACATCCTTTTCAAATAAGATGATACAATGTAGATAAAACCCAACAAGTTCTTACTTCACATGAATTGAGATAAGTAGGAGGACATTTGAGACTAACAATAGACTATGTAGATCCAAACATGGAGAGTACAATACATGGATTCACCTCCAACCATAGAATCCCTTCAGAGCCCTCACACACCTCTCATCCAATGATATGCCCCTACCCTTTGAGATAAGGATATATACGAATTTGAAGTCAAGAAAAAGATCACATTATCATTAAGTCATTACCATAGCTAGTCCACAAAACATAATGTAAGTGTAACTATGGATTGAGATAGGAATTGGTACATTCCTAATGTATACCACCCATATATGGTGCTTACAATCGTAAGTATAAATTTGATAAGTCCACCTTATCACATCAAAACTTAGTAAATATGTTGAGTTATTGTGATTTTACTTAGGATTCCCTCTCATCTCTTAGTACTCACTTCTTAAGGTTCATGACTATAACCCAAGGTCTACCTGACCTACTCATCCAAAATTTGCTAGGCCTTAATGTTTCATGTGAGTAAACAATATGATATCCATAACACTATTATGAGATAACTCCTTACATGGGTGTCCCATACTACCCATATAGTTGAGGTCTCATCGACACCTTGATGAATGATCATATAGTAGTTTGGTTTAAGTTTGATAGATTTTATTACTTAGGAAATATTTTAGAGCCTTAGTGATGTAATATAGATAATGAACCTATGTCTCATGAATCTTATATCCATATGACAAATGTAATTGATGGTAAAATACTCCTTGTTTTAGATTACATTTCTATAGGGTTTTGTCAAAGTCTATTACATCAATTGAATAATAATTACTTATTGCTACAAAACTTACTATAAGGAAATATTCAAGCGAGAAGAACATTGATCAAAATGAGTTTGGAAAGGTATAACTACAAATTCTGGTCGAGTGCATCTAGCCAAGTTATCTTAATAATGTCCTTTTGACGTGAAGCCATATTTTTTGATGCTTACCTCATAAATATATAAAAGTTTCTAAAAAATAAAATATTTTATATGTTCATAGTTCATATTGATAACCTTATCAATGTTGTTTAAGTAATAATATAAGAGTGTTTTATGTTTAATAGGTGTGTCCTTCTTGAATGTAATCTAACCTAACATTATTTTAGAATAGTCTAAATGTTGTGTTATAAGACCAAAAGGGAGTACAAGTAACACATCTTATGATTTTAATATTTTAAATCCATATACTTCATTATATGGACAAGATACCATCATATGGAAATTGAGTTTTATATGATTCTATTATTCACTAAGAAACAAAGGAAATACTCATTTTGCCTTGATATTAATGGGTGCTTTTACAAGATCTTTGATTAGTTTTCATGATTCATAAAATATTTATTTGATAAGTAGATAATTACTCTTGGAAATCTAAGGGAATAAGATATTTAATGTTTTCATAGTCCATCAAATTAAGTAGAGTGATTTATGGGAAATAATTGTGTGCTTTTTTGATCGACACATTTCAAATCACCATTTGTGATTCATCATCAGGAATAAGACCATATCTTATTCTTGATGATGAATCAAAAATGGTGATTCAAAATGCGTAGACCAAAAGAACATAAACAATTATTTTCCAAAAATCACTCTACTCAATCTAAGGGAATGTTATCTTCAAAGGAGAATCTTGAAGCTATGTACATGATAATTTGGCCCTATAGTCTTTTTATAAATTTGATCAAGACATAAATCTTTGTAATTTTTCTTTAGATAATATGGGAATATATAAACACAAAAATAAAAATGTTTGACATAATTTCAATGATAATAAGAAAATTGATAAAGATCAAGCTCTGATAATCCAACAAGGAAGATTTGAGGGTGTTTTCAAAACCTATTCTAGTCATTGATGTTTGATATAAGTTTTTATTTCTTATAGATTGAGTTTTATTCAATGAAACAAATTCACAAGACCACCAATATAATAAAATGATATAGCAAGGCATAATGGAATAGAGGTAAGTTCTATGCACCAGATGAAACATAATTTAACAAGGATCGAACATAGTCTAATGAAAATAAAATGGTAAGGGACAACCATCGCAAACTAAATGATTTTGTTTAAAGAAAAGTGTAGTCTAAATAGGTTAAAACATGACCAAAAGAGTTTTATGTAGTTGAAATATGTTATAAATGACTAGATTATAATATATACTTGTAATCTATATAAGTGGGGTGCAGTTTTTAGGCAAGTCAAACACCATTATTATGTAGCATTGTGAGGAAAATGTAGATAAGAGGATAAAACACAAGTAAAGAGAGGTGAGACACAATCCAAATATATCAAATGTTACTAGTAAAAGGTTAAATGCAATCTTTAGTGATTGAAAATGCAATTTAAAATATATGCCAAATAGTCTGAGTGGGTAATTAAAGGTATTAAACTTAAAGTTTCAATAAGGCAAAACTTAAAAGGACAAAAATAATCCAAGTAAGATGAAATACATTCCAAGTGACTAAAACATAGTTTTTAATGAGGCAAATGACAATCCAAACCAAAAGAATGTAGTCTAAGAAAGAAAAATTTAGTCTATAGTTCCTAAAACTTAGTTTTTGGAAGGTAAAACATAATTTAAAATATATGGACCTTAGCCTAACAAAATCAAGAGTAAGGTGCCATTATCATGAGAATATAATCATTTGAATACAAGTTTTACATAGCTCTATGAAGGGTAATTTAATTTGGTAGTTTAAAAATTGAGATTTATCAAGAGTATTTTTGAGAGCTAACAATTTCCAAAGCAAGCATACCTTGTGCAATCTCCTCTTGTTTCTTCCTAGATGATGTATTATCTCCAAAATGGTGTTCCACCTCCTTTGAAACTACACCTTCAACAAATATTTCTATCCTTATTGGAAAAATGTGTCCTTCTAGATTCTTCTCAGCTAATGGCCTCCTTTTTCTAGTCTAATTCTCTATAATGATGTGCTAGTCCTCTCCTAAAATGCATCCTGATATTTTTTTTTTACTTATTTATTTCAACCAATGCATCCTATATGAAGAAAACTTCATCTACAAGAATTTATTTCATTTCACCCCATTTCCTTCCAAGATGGGTGCATTTGGTGGAGTATAAATTCCTATCGATAAGAAAATTTATTTTCTGAGGGAGTACCATTTGAATTTTATCTCTAATTCTCTCATGGTGCAACCCATGTGGTTAAAACCTCAACTAATTCAATTTAGTACTTGAAAAATCATTTCTCATGCCAACTACATAGTATATAATGTTATTTTTAAACTTTTCAAACATTCTAGATGATGATAATATAAATATATAACATTCATGGTTTTAATATAGTATAAAAATAAGTGCAATTATGATTTTAAGCTTTTTAATTCCCATATATTATTTGTCTACGTTGCTAAAGATTAGAATGACCTTAAATATAGACTTTATTATTTTCCATTATGAACACTTCAATAGGTATATGTAATGAAAACTAAATTTAATAATCATGATAACATTTCTATTATGGTATTAGTGTTTTTCATGAATACGAAAGATATATTGATTAGTTTACTAGCTAACAATTTATCAACATGATAAGGATAATGATGTTTAACACAACAAATCAAGACAAAAATTGGTAAGAACCCAGCTGGATCATTTATGCATCCTTATGGTACACTTGGTTCACTATCTAAGTTCAACACATTTTATTTCTTGCCTTCTAAGTTCTTATGTATTCATCTCTTCTTGATAATTCCCTCCCTCTATGTAGGTTCATAAAACCTGCATTGCAGTCACACACTCAATAGAACCCATTAAGTGGTTAATCAAATCAAATTGTATTAAAGAGATTTTCAGAATATGATGATAAATCAGTTTAATGATAAATATAAACATAATGTCATTTATTCTAAATGAATTAATATATCTTTTTTATTGTTTTTATCTAATGTACTTGAACCTATACAAATCAATGTCATAAACTTGCTATCCAATAGTCGATCAATATCACATCAAATCTATCAACATGTATATTCATTGTTAGTGCAAAACAACATAACATAAAGAAACACATTAACTAAGCATTCCTTATATTTAGCATAGGAAATAATCATATAAATAATTCTTAAAACATTTTAAGAATCTGAGCAAATAAGTTTGTATGGCATGCCACATCAAATGAAACAAAGAACTATTACATTTTTAAAAATAGGACTTGATAATTTTTTTACATAACCCACAACATAACCTCTCTTTATATGGTTGCAGTGATATTTTTCTCAATTCTTCTACTCTTCTTGATATCTTTTTATGCAATCACTTTGTTGTGATGTGTTGCTCAATGCCACATATCAAAAACCAATGTTTGGACTTGCATAATTTTGTGGTGGAGTAAAATATATTTCTTCTCCTTTCAACAAAATTTCTTGATTCAAACTTAACACCATCAACTCTTTCTTTAGGTTTTATAACTTCCATTTCATTGTAGAATCAATCTCCCTTCTCCATGATTGTGCTTCTAATATTTCTGCCAATTATAATACTTCCACAATTATCTAAAAATTAATTCCATCCATGGAAGCTCCTAGGTATGGAACCAACCTTGATATGAACCATTCTATCCTCTGTTTTTCATTCAACATTTATTCTAACTTTTATGCTACTTATTTAGACCACTGGTCATGCTCCTTTGGTATAAGGTATCTTAGATTGATATACTATCTTTTTCTACATAAGGTAGTGAAATTCATTTTTAAATGTCTTTTGCACATCCCTTGTGTCATTGGTAGGAATAAGGAGAAACCAAGAAAAAGTGAAGAAGTGCATACTAGTTACATAAATTCTAGTGAGGACATAAAAATAAAAAGAGAATCTATCCAAGAGAAATAATATCTAAATCTATTCTATCAATAATGGGATAAAATAAGATGAACAAATAACTATTTGGGAAAGATACAAAAGATGTAGAGGAACACTTATTTGTGCTGTATTTTTATTGGAGTCGTCATGGGATAAATGATTCTCAAATAAAATTATTTGATTTCAAGTGTACATTAAGGGATGGCACATTGAAATGATATATGAAGATAAGCCCAAAAAATAATATGTCATGGGATAGTTGGTTGGTTCATCTCCTTAAATGTGTCTTTTGAGATCTCCTTTACATTTTATTCTAAATATATTTTAACGTTTTCCTCTTTATATCTAATCTGATTTCATTTTTTAATCTTCTACATAAATAATTTATTATTCCTCCACTTCATTTTTTTCATCTATATTACCTTCTATGCTATCACCTTCATTATATACTATCTTCTTATCTTCTCCATTTTTTTTAATTTTTAATCTCCTATTTTAATTTTTTCTACTTTTAACTTCTTCCTTTATTATATATATATATATATATATATATAAAATAAAGGAAGAAGTTAAAAGTAGAAAAAATTAAAACTCTTACTTATCCCTTTATATTGCCATACCTTCTGTTTTCTTTCTATTTATTCCCCCAACTGTCATCTTTGATTTCTCCATAAGTTACATCCTTTTAAGGATCACCCCCCTTCTCACACACCATCCCTTAGGTGCCTAACCTATTAGATAGGGCTAACAAAGGTTTTATATATCTTCATCTCTACTAGGCATATGGAAAAAAAATCTCAACTACTTCACGAAATATTTTATTTTCTTTAAAGGGAATTATTATCCTCTTCACATTAGTTAACTAAAGTCTATGAAACACCAACAAATGTTGACATTATTTTTTTTGATTAGGGTACAAATATCTATGAGGTTTGAGATGACTTCAGTTAGAGTTAATGAAACATAAGTATTAAGAGTTATTTATTAGCTATTGCCATATTCATTAAATTTTTAATTAGGTGCATTCATCTACATACACAATACACAAATATTTCCTATCCTAATTCTATTAATTCATTTATTAAGCTTAAAATATTCATCATATTCCACAGATCTATTTACTCTATACCTTCTCACTCTCTATCACTATACTCTTTATCTCATATATTCACTTACATTCTCTTCTGTTTATTGATTAATCTATATTTTTATTAATTTATTCTTTTTATTATTTTATTTTTATTTTCCACACCATTTTACATCATTATATAGCTTTTTAAATCTGAAAGTTAAAACTATTCACTACTAGTTACTTTTGGTAACTATTGGTTTACACTCATTTAAAAGTTTTAACTATCAATTAGAGGATATTTACATATATACCATAATATATATGCATTTAGGTTATATAAATTATTATATATTCTTCATCCAAGTGTCTATAACATGCTATGAAACTTTGGATGATGCCTCACTTCTACTATGGTATGATTGTATCCTTTGTAATGCATATTTCTAATCTTAAGATTTAGTTGAATAGTCCTACCAAAATATTGGTTTCAAATCCTAATTCCTTTGTGATTATAACCTAAAGCATATATTTTTCACATATTAGCATATTTAAATTTTTATAAATTAGCAATATGAGATCTTGTAATGTGAATATGAAGGATACCTTTTCTTTGAATGATAATGAGCAATATATCTACAATTGGGATGATTCTATGATTTAGAAGCCAAACGAGATGCACAATACAGGGATAATTATATTGAACCATTACAAAATTTTCTATGGAAATCCCTTCTCATTTTAATAAGATTATGAACATCATGAAAGAAATAGCTAGTAAAAATCACACTTATTGTTGGCCCCAAATTTGACCCAAGCATGAAATTTCACACGTATATAAAAGGCACTCACAAGGTGCCAATGATGCATAGATTTTTAATAATTGGAAAATAGCTGGGAGGGGCATAAGGCAAGAAAAATGTATTAAGTCCCACTTTGATGAAGTCCAATAGTGCACAATCAGAATAAAGGTGCATGTGCATGAGGCTACATAGATGTACCAAGAAACCCAAGAGTGATCAGAATAGAATATTGACCAAGTCTTGGAGTGCACTAATGAAGTTAGAATAAAGGTGGATAAACATGAACATGTGGAACAAGAAGGAAGTTATATGAATCATATAGTGTGAAATAAGGGGAAAAAACTACAAATGAAGAACGAGTCTACATGAGAAGATTAAAATAAACTACTGTACAAAATGGCCGTTGAGAGAATATAGCATATCATGGTGTATATATAACAATTTTTTTAGTCAAGGATATTTATTTTAAAGTAGTTGACCCTTCAAATTATATAAATTAGTTATGCTTCCTACAGTGTGTACATTTATTATTTATAACTGCAAGGTGTTGGCTTGCAACTATAAAATACACCCTTATTTCTTAGAATATGAGTTTAGAGAATTCATTTTATTATGCTATTGAATTTTTAAATCATTTTTACTTATTTTTTTTTAAATCTTTCATGGTGAATTGTATTGAACTATTACCACATCGTGAAGGAAAGACATTGTTATAGATGTAACATTGTGGACTTAATAGAAAGAGAAGCAAGCTTTTCTTATGGTAATTATTGCATCATGTTATTAATAAAAATGGTGTCTATATTTAGATTTCAATATCATATGCTTGACTATATAAACATGTGTTTATTTTTATTAAGTATTGGCTTTACTTTTTGTGTATTGAATGTTATAATGTGTTAAGTGCCAGTTTGTACCAATAACTTATAGAATAAATATGGTATCTCTCTGTGACAAACCCAACTGTGACTCAAAAATCTCTCTTTGTGCCTTGGGTAAGTGAAAAAGACCCTTACATGATACTATTATATGGTTAGTGTTCATTTTTTGGGTATGTACGAATGGCCAAAACTAATGGTGTGTGAAAATTACCTTAAAATTTTTGTTCTATTTTTGGGACCCAATTGAATTGGTTACAGAATATGATGAGTAGAGATGATTTATCTGTTTTCATTGGAAAACATTGATAAAATTCATGTAGTGTGTGTGTGTGTGTGTGTATATATGAACACCTATACACACAAAAGATTTAGATGCATAATTAATGAGAAAAGATAAAAATCAATGACATAACGTATAGGTGGAAAAACATCCAAAGGAGGTGAAAAACCCACAATTGGTATTCATTAATGAGAAACACCCCAATACACAAATTCTCTTCCTCTCACTTCTTCTCTAATAAGCTTTCACATAACTTTATAAAATATTTGTCACATGTAAATATAAATAATATTATTCACAAATTTTGTGAGTATCAATATGCCATTTACCAAGGGTAAAATATCTTTCTATATTGGGATGTGGAGGTGGAGCATTTTAACCAGTGGGTCCAACCTCTCCCCGAGAAACCCAACAATAAAATATATTTAATTTATTTACATGAGGTAATATCATGTAAATAAATTAAATATATATATTTATTAATCATTGAATAAGGGTAAATATCACCACTTAAATATTATTTATTATAACACTCCCCATTAATCTTAAGTGGGGATTTATGCCATAGTCATCTTAATAAAGGAATTATTCTATGTAAAATTTGAAGGATTTAAAAACCTTCATCATGCCAATAACACCTTTTGAGACAAAAGGAATTATAATCCATAAAATACTAAAATAAGTTTGGGCTACCATGGTAGTGAGATTACATTTCATAGTTTCTCATGAATAATCAACCAAACATATTTGGAGTCTTTATAACATAAATACCTCCATTAAAATATATGCTTTTAAGTATTGGGGAACAAAAGTAAAACTTCCACATGAAGTATATAAGAATTTCATAACATGATATATTAAAATACTTTACAATGAGAATAAATGTAGAGAATAAGAAATAAACAAGTGTCAGTTAATAAGTGACATTGTCATACACACCCCTCCTCAATGGCAACTCTGAGAGGTCCAACATTACATAAAATTGATAAAACCTGGTAGCACTAAGTGGTTTTGTGAAGATATGTGCTAATTATTCATATGTGGGATAAAAATATAAATCAATATCACAATTGATGACTTTCTATCATATAAAATGCACATGAAATTTAATATGCTTAGTTCGTTGATGTTGCACTATATTTTTTGCCATAATTGTACAACTTTGATTAGCACAATGAAGAGTGGTACCACAAAAAACATCCACATGGAGTTATTATAACAACTTTACAACTACATGAATTCTTTAACAACTTTCATAACATTTCTGTACTCTAATTCAATAGAAGAGATATAGGTAACGTGTTATTTTATACTACTCTAAGTGATAACATTGCACTAAACTTAAACACATATACAAAATTAAATTTATGATTTATAGTATCACCAACATGGTCAACATCACAATAACCATATAATTTAGTATTATCAATAAAAGAATAAAATAATCCAAAATTTATTGTTTCATTGATATAATGAAGAATGCAAATTTTAATAATTTTTAATGATCTAAAGATGGATATTGCATGCATCTAGAAGCAAGAACTACAAAAAATAAAATATCTGAGCTAGTAATGGTTAGATAAATTAAACTATCAACAAGCTATCTATAAAAAGTAAGATTAAGTTTTTCACATGTAGGTTTTGGATCAAGCTTAACACCAAATTCAATAGGAGTAGATGAAGGCTTACAATCAAATATATTAAACTTAATAAGAATATTATGTGCAGACTGAGATTATGATACAACAACTAAATTTCTATCTTAAAATATAATCAATCCTAAAAAATGATGGAGAATACCTAAATCAGTCATTTCTAACATTTAACTTAGTTTATCTTTATATTTATGATTAAAATATTTAGATCATCAATAATAAGAAGATCATCAACATATAAAACAACTAAGATAATATGACCATTTTTAACTTTTACAAAGAGATCATTATTAGAATAATAGTAAGAAAAACTTAGTTCTTTAAAATAAATTATGATTTTAGAATATCAAACTTGAGAACTTGTTTTAAGCCATATAATGATTTATTTAAATTACAAACAAAATACTCTTTGTTAGGGTCAGTGAGACCTTTAGGCTGAGTTATATAGATTTAATCTTATAAATCACTATTCAAAAATATATTTTTGACATTTATTTGATGTGTAATCCAACCATTCTGAATTACAAGAGTAATGAGTAGTCTAACAATACTCATTTTCACTACATGAGAAAAGATTTCAACATGGTCAATCATGGGTTTTATATAAAAACTACGAGCGACTACTATTATTTTAAATTTGATAAATTTACCATTCAAATTATATTTGATTTTATAAATCTCCATACAACTAACAATATAC
This sequence comes from Torreya grandis, assembly GCA_037957365.1. Lineage (NCBI taxonomy): Eukaryota > Viridiplantae > Streptophyta > Pinopsida > Cupressales > Taxaceae > Torreya > Torreya grandis. Next base: position 2,473,498 of record JARHVA010002205.1, read on the forward strand.
CATTTAGGTAGAGGTGGGACAAGATCCTAAGTTTGATTTTTAATTGATGTATTATACTCATATTGCATAGCAATTTTACATCTATTATCTTGAATGGCTTCCTCAAAAGATTGAGGTTCACATTCATAAATAGTCATTAAAACATGATAAAAATATTGAATCTTAATAAATTTATTAAGATTATCAAGATTAGATGACTAAATTAGAGATTTTACCCATTTAGGTCTTTTAGATTGAACATGAAATTTAGAAGATTTCTCAGACTCTAAGTTATCCAAACTTAAATCAAATTCCTCTAGGGCATCTATTTCTTCATAAGGAGAAATAAGAGAGCTAGGTTCATTAAATGAATAACATTGAGATGGTTTTATAAAGGACTCAAAGAAAGTTTTTTAAGGTATAAAAACATTCTTATTTTTAATTATTTGTATTTTATACATATCATACACTCTTAATCCTTTAGTTTTACCTCAGCCTATAAAGATGCATGGATAAGAGGTATGGTCAAGTTTCTTTCTTTTAGCTTTACAAAAAAATATGGAAGTAGGACTACCAAAGATCTTAAGATGAGCTACATTGAGTTTCTTTTTAGACCACATTTCTAAAAAGATAGAAAGATGATTTTTTTTAGTAGGGACTCTACTCAGAATATGCATAATAGTATTCATGGATTTAACCCATAAGAATTTAGGAACATTTGTAGCATGCAACATTATTTTAGCCATTTCAATAATGGTGAAATTTTTCCTTTTAGAAATGCCTTTTCATTGTAGAGAATATGGAGTTATTAATTCTATTTAAATACCACTAATAATGTAAAAATATTCAAATTATTTACTAATATATTCACCACCATTATTATATCTTAATCTCTTAATAGAAAATTCAGAAGCATTTTTAACAACTTTGAATTTTTTGAATTTAAATAATATTTTAGATTTCTTCTTTATAAAATACGACCAAATAATTTTAGTATGATCATCAATAAAAATAACAACATATAAATAACTATTAAGAGATGTCATTTCAAGGGGTACTGCAACATCACTATGAATTAACTCTAGAGGAGTGAGAAATTCACATCATAATTCTTGTGAGAGGGATTAGTATGCTACTTACCATGTAAGTATACTTTATAAGTTTCATGATGAGAATAAATAGAAAGAAAACCAACAACAAGATTATGAAAAGACATATCATATAAAATTAACATGTCTTAATATTTTATGCCATAATTATGATTCATTCTTACTATATGATGAAAGACAACATGCAAAAGAAATAAAAAATATGTATAGACCATTTTATTGAACACTTTTAGCAATCAGGGACCCAAATTGATTTCTAATAGACCAATTATCCTTAAGAAAATTTACAATAAAATTATCATTCATAAGTTGAGAACATGATAATATATTTTTCTTAAGTTAAGGTACATTAAAAATATATTTAATAACAACATTTGTAAATTTTGATTTTTCTTACTTAATAGCTTCTACAAATGAATTATCTCCTAGGTAAATCTTTTCACAAATATCTCTAGTATCAGATAAAATATGAGATAAACAAGTCACATGATGTGATGCACTATTTACAATTTATTCATTTTCATTAGGTAAGTGCATGTAGTTGGGGGGCCAAAAAGTGAACACATTTTATATTCAAACCGATTTCAATGTTTTTGCATTCACAGTTTAAAATAAAAATGCATATGTGGTATTAGCACATAGGCTTGGTAATTATTGAGCTAGGAATACGTACATGGTTTTAATATTTAAAACTATGTACATGATTTTAATCTTTAGAACCATGTATGCAGTTGTTTTATTAATTTCTAAATATTGGAGTTATATTCTTAAATAATAAAGGGAATGAGCAATGTAAATCAGTAAATAAACATACAAGAATTAACCTACTGATTTGTGTAAACAAGTTATATTTTTGCATTTTCTAAATATAGTAAGAAGTGAGAGAAATCAGAACTTCGCTTATTGCAGTTGATTTAGACTGAGGTAAGGTTTGATACTGCATGAGCAAGACTAAGAAAAGTTAGGAACAGGTCCCTGAGCTTCATTTCTTGATTGGAAAAGAGCACCAAAAATAGGACACCCTACTATTCAGTGTTGTAGTCCTATTTTGGTGTTGTTGTCTTGAAGCTAAAAGCCTCATGGGTTCTATTCATAATGTCTATGTTACCTTGTCATTAAAATTTTAGGGTCTAAGAATTTATAGAGCTCGTTGTGTGCCTATTTTAATCTTCAAAACCCTAGCAGCTCCTAATGCTTAAACTTGAATGCAAACTTGGGAAAGAAAGAGAAGGGTTAGTGTGCAAAGGATACACTGGATGCACTTCAAACCTTATATGTGGGCATGCTGCCTACATACCTATACACTGAAGAGGGATCAAGCTAATGTAGTTCTCCCATTGAAGTGCTTGGTAAAATTTGTGTATGATCAATGTAACTAGAATGTGAAATTAGATGTGCTTCAATAGGCTAGGGACTGGTGCAATGACTTGAGTAGGCTTGAAATAATGTTGGAAGGCTGTCTGTAAAGAATGAGGAAGAGTGATCAAGTGTATTTACATGTATTCTTGCATCTCTCTTGTAAATGAATGCTAACCAAATATAAATAGACTTTGAATTACCTTTTTTAGAAAAACTAATGATTTTGGGTTAAATGAATTTACATGAGGCTGACAGGGAAAAAGATAAGGATCTGAGAAAATTTGATCATTCGAGGTAAATATGAGCTTGGACAAGAGCACTAGAAATAAGACACCTTGAATTCTATCACTCACGTCCTATTTGGGTGCTATTTTCCTAAGGGGATGAGACTTGGGGGGATGGATTTTGGCCTGAGAGGGTTGCCTAGGTCTTAAAAATCTAAGTTTGGGAAGCTACAGATGACTGGGAATCAGTGAAATAAGTAGCCTAGAAGGGTTATGTGAGCCAACAAGAGGACCTATGGATTAGGTGTCTTATTTATAATTGAAGCAGTACAACTTTACATTTTATATGACTACATTTTCCCCCCTTTATTCTAGTGATGCAACAAAGCAAAATACAAGGATAAAGGAAAAAATAGAAAGCATACTTGAACTTACCTGTAAAGATGAAGCTCATGAATCTTGTGTGATGTTGGATGTGCATAGAAAGAGCACGCTGTGAAGTATGAATCTAAAAATGAAAGTAGATAAGTTATTAATAGATACACTATATCTAAAATAAAAACGTATAAGAGTTGAGTAAGAGGAAGAGAAAAGAATGAATACACCTCATTCGGTATGCAAACTAATATAAAACCTATTATGATGTTGGAATGTGCTAGATTATGCTGATTGTGTATTAAATTAAGAGTAATATCAGAAACAAAGTTGAGTGCTCAATTCCCCAGAATGTGGCTCAAGAATGCAAAGATTAGTCCTTTAGTTCCACATTGCCAACTATGTGAAATTAATAAATCATATGTTTACTAATCGATGTCTGACTGTGTGTCTAATCCCTCTGAATAGGTGGCTAAAGAATACAAAGGTTGGCCCTTTGGCTCGATCATTGTCCCATGAAGTGAATCTATGAAGTAATATCAATATAGAATAGATGTCATATGAGATGGCTCATGAGCCCATAGATGTTCTAAAAATCTGACAATGTGGTGTGGATAGCCTAAATGTGTGCTGGAAACTAGGCCACTCTTGGCCATTTCAAAAGATGGAGGTTAGGCTTGTATGAAAGCCTCTCTAAAACTGATGCAAAATGCTTATGTGAAATTCATTTCAAGAACATGGGTACTCTGAAAGCTAAACTTGTATGAAATTTTAACTCAAATGTGATGCCAACCACTTGCAGATGGAGTAAGGCATGTAACTATTAAGAATGCCTAAAATAAATTAAACTTACAAAGAAAATAAGATTAATGTATAGCACACATTACCCCCAATCACTGATGTCTGGAACATTGATTCTGATCTAAAAATTATTCCAATTGCCTAATCTGAACTGAAAGTGAGAACCATCATGTCATGCATGACAACCCACTATATCTGAGAAAACTATACTGAAACTGCTATGTTTGACTGATCTAAAAGTGCAAAAACTATCCCTGAACTAATTTTTTTATCTATTTATAGAAACCCTAAGTGTTTTCTTGACTAGACAGGAGCACCAAAATTTGGACACCCCTATGTTTGGTGCTACTATCTATTTTTGGCACTATTGTTTGGTGTGAAAATTGACTGTTGATATGAAATTGTCACCATTTTTATATTCTGGTTTGACCTCTAGATTTAGTACCGAGTGTTTTGAACGCTACTATTTTGACTATTAGGAGGTTTGATATTTGTGAAAAACCCCTATTTGATGCCCCCTTTTCTAAGGGTAGGAATGATGAACCTATAATGACTACCCTCAGAAGAAAAGAGTCTTACAAGTATGTTAAGTTGCATAGATATATAACATTTGATATTTGACAATGTGTCTCAGATATATCAATGTTTGTATTGTGAGATTGTTAGATCAATAGGGGTATGCCTAGATAGATATAACAATGTGAAAGCATGCACAAAGAACTAAACTAAAATTTTTAGATGTTATTTGTTATTTGAAGGAATGGAGCATGATGTCCATCATGGCATCCAAAAAAGTAAGGTAAATACATGATATATATCATGGCATTACACACAATGAGAAGCAAGCAAGTAATCAAGAGACAAGCAAGAAGCATACAAGGATAGCCAAGGGGCCATGAAAACAAGGGACATGGGCATATGCCTCTCAAATTTGAAGACAAGCATAGAAGGCATGTTCAAATGATGCATACACATAAAAGTGAACAAACAAAGTTGGCACATGGGCCACAAACACATAGAAGAGTAAAAATAAAGGACATTGACCAATGTCCTAAGGAACACACATGAATATAAGTAAAGGACATTGGTAAATGTCCTAAGGCACAAGTAGGAGACAAGCTGGAATTGAAAATGCAATCACACAAGCTATGCTAAAGAAGTAAAGAAAGCATATAAGAATTGGAAAGATACAAACACATATAACTAATCAAAGCAAATGTGAGAGTATGAAAAATGTGTTTATTATAAGAATAGGTATATGCTAAGAGATACACAAGTGCTAGATACTAGTGTAATGTCGATATAGTATTTTGTGTAAGCTATAAAGTAATGTACATCAGTATCATAAATTAGAGTGTGTAGTGTAGAAGTGTAGGATTGACATAACTTAGATGGTGTAGTCACGTAGAAGATTCCCCATAGTGGGTATGTATATAGATGTGTGTCTTGAATGTGGAAGTAGGAATTTCCCCTCAGTGGGTAGAATAATGCAATCAAGGAGTTGGATGTCACTATACACACTCAAAGAAGATCAAGTGAAGCATGATAATGTAAAAAATTGATATACAATAGCATGAAATACTGAACGTAAGTCCTAGCATGATAGTAGTAATGTAAAGCATGGATAATGCATACAATCAAAATGTTTTTGATATTTTGATATATTTGAATGTTTTTGTATTTTGAGATTTTATATTGTTTTTATATTTTTGAAAATATTTGAGATATGTATAATTAAGGAGAGTTTATGTACAATCAATGCTAAAAAGAAATGATACTAACCTATGAGACCCCTTATCATGGTGTCCTATATCAAATAATGGAATCGTGCATAATTTTGAAGCACGATTGAAAGGTTGAGAATATGATTTTTAATATTTGGATTCATCATTGGTATCTTGAAAATCATAATAAACTATATTATTCCACTCATCATTATCATCTTGATTTTGAACCAATGGAATGCTATTGTTGACTGTTGTTGTATCTGGATCTTTTCCTTTGATAAATTATGTCTGTGAATGATTTGGCTTAGGATATTCAATAAATCCCAAACCCTGGTGATAAACATTATCATCTACTAGAATATGAGTAGTAATGCCTTGAGCATGTTTGCCCAACCCTTGACCTTAATAATCAAAATGTTGTAGATATCTTTGACCAAACCCATAATGCTTTGAAAGTTGAGCCTTATTTTGGAGAGGTAGATTTGCATATTTTTTATGCTTGACCTATGCTTGTGGTACTGTTTATTGCTCTGATTTTTCTTGTTGATCCTTTTGTTGTTTTTAGTTCTGCTTTGGTAACCACTTTTGTACTGTTTCTAAATTTGACCCTTTTTGAATGTGTTCCTATGTTGTTGTGGATTACTTGATTGATTTACCTTGTATAAGGTCCTCATTAACAATTATCTATTGTATATGATTTTTCAATGCCAAACATGTATTTGTGTGATGCCTATGCATTTTATGATATGCACAATAATATTTGGATCTCCTCACTGGATGTAAAGGAGGTAGTTTGAACAAGTTAGATTTAATCATTTCCCTTAGTAACTCACTTGAACTCTTATTTGATCTTTGAATGCTTTTTGAATCACTAGTTGTAGATTTACTTTGTTATGATTTTGTATTTTGATATGTAACATTGCTTTCAACCAATTGACTAGGTGAAGGTGCATATACATGATTGACACTAGGGTGACTTTAAAGTTTTTGTATAATAATATGATTTTCCAATTTTGTTATATTTTTATGTAATATCTGATTCTTTTTTTGTAAATCTAAAATTATCTTGCTCATACTGGTGATTTGATCCCTTAGAGTCTCGCAAGTACAAATCGTAGTTGCTTTTGATTGAACATGTAAGCACATATGTTGAAGATAGTTTGAAGAAGCTATAGATTGAATATATGCATCAGGAATAATGGTATAGGCTGCCTTACCTTTTAGAGGAGTGATAGCATAGACTTGGTTAGAGGGAAAGTAGTTATCACCCTCTTGAGGGAGAGGAGGAGAAGGGATTTCTTTCCTCTACATGAAATATGACATTGAAACAAGAGTAGCCCAAGAGGCATATACATTTAAGTATAAACTATGTATATAGGATAAAATGCATGTAAGTGGAGTTATAAATTGGATTTCAATATGATTATAGAGAACATTCCTCATGAGAGATAACAAACAAGAGATAAAGGGTATGGAACTGTGCATTGATGCATAATTTTTTTGACAAGTGCTATGATATGTCTAATGTGTTTACCATAATAAACTTGTAAATGTTTCCATATGAGAGATAGAGATCAAAGGATAAAGAACATGGAATTTTTAACTAATGCATAGAAAACTTTGACTTGTAGCATGACATTTCTAACATGTTTAGCAAAATAGAACTTAAAATTATTTTGCATGAGCAAAAGAAAATATGCAAAAATAATTTTGAAATTTTGTGCATATTTGGCAATGAATTTTGTAATATCGTACCTTATTATGAAACATAAGCATGAAATTCAAAGGATGAATCTTTGTACTAGCATATGATAGACTTCATCATTCATGTACATGATAGGGCCCATTATGGTTTCCTTGTTATTTGCAAGAAATGTAAGAAAAGTTTGTAAATTAATGAGCATCATTTTTGCAATTGGAATATGGATGTAAGGTGATAATTCAATAAGGAAAAAGGAGCTAGTACATGAAACTTGGGATTTTTCAAAAATATTATTTGCAAAATACTATGATCTTTTGAATTTGAAATTTGATTTTTTGATTTAAATATTCAATTAAAATGCAAAAAATGATTGGAAAAATCTATGGAAACTACATGATGCAACTAAGGTTTGAAAAGATTTTTTTTCAAAATTAGTATGATAATTTTAAAATTTGTTATGAATTTGTAGAATTTAGCTTGAAAAATTTAGGAAAAATCTGAAAATATTTCTAAAATTAGCTATATATTTTTCGTAGTGGTTTGAAAATGTTTGTATGCAAATAGGACTTAGTATGTGAAAACTAGGGTTTAAGTGAATTTATAGAAAATATTTCAATTAATTTATATTTTTTTGATTTTTAAATTTAGTAAAAATCAATAAAATATTGCAAAAAATAAAAAATAATTAATCCTAGGGGTTTTAGGCAAAAATTTGAAGTCAGGTTCACCAAATGTTTTATTAATTTTTGAATATTGAAGTTATATTCCTAAATAATAAAGGGGCTAAGCAATGTAAATCAGAAAATAAACATACAAGAATTAACCTACTGATTTGTGTAAATAGGTTATATTTTTGCCTTTTCTAAATATAATAAGTGAGAGAAATTAGAACTTAGCTTATTCTGATTGCTTTGAATTGAGACAAGGTCTAATACTGGATGAGTAGGACTAAGAAATAGTCAAAAATAGGTCTTTGAACTTAATTTCTTGATTGGATAGTAGTGCCAAAAATATGACACCCCATTGTCCGGTCCTATAGTCCTATTCTAATGTTGTTGTCCTGAGGTTGAAAGCTTTCTAGGTTCTATTTGAAATGTTTGTGTTACCTTGTTACTAAAATTTTATGGTCTGGGACCTCGTGGAGCTGAATGTGTGCTTATTTTAATCTTAAAAACCCTTACAAGCTCTTGGTTCTTGAACTAAGTGCAAACTTAGGAAAGAGAGAGAAAGGGTTAATGTGTAAAGGATACACTAGACACACTTCACACCCCATGTGTGGGCACACTACCTATATACCAATACTTTGAAGAGGGATCAAGCTAATGTAGTTCTCCCATTGAAGTGATTGGTGCAATTTATGTATGATCAATGCAATTGAAATGTGAAATTGGATGTGCTTCAGTAGGCTAGGGACTGGTGCAATGGCTTGAGTAGGCTTGAAACAATGTTGGAAGGCTGTGTGTAAAGAATGAGGAAGAGTGATCGAGTGTACTTGCTTGTATTCTTGAATATCTCTTGTAAATGGGTGACAACCAACTCTAAATAGACTTTGAATGGCCTTTTATATGGAAACTAATGATCTTGGGTTAAATGAATTTGTGTGAGGTTGACAGGGAAAAAGATAAGGATCTAGAAAAATATGACCATTTGAGGCAAAGATGAGCTCGGACAACAGCCCCAAAAATAAGACACCTTAAATTATGGTGCTCCTATCCTATTTAGGTGATATTGTCCTAAGGTATGAGACATGGGGGATAGATCTAGGCCTGAGAGGGTTGCCTGGGTCTCAAAAATGCTAAGTCTAGGAAGCTACAGATGATTGGGAATCAATGAAAGAAGTAGCCTAGAAGGGTTATGTGAGCCAACGAGAGGACCTATGGATTAGGTGTCTTAGCCATACTTTAAGTAGTACAATTTCACATTTTACATGACTACAATGGTATTGTTGTTATAAAGGCACATATATGAAATAATTTACTATTACATTAATAGGCATAGTGTATAAATAAAATAAACATTTAAGTATAAGTTTAGATATGGACATATAGTTTAATTTAATTTAAATTATATTTTATTTATATAATTTAGGATGTTTGAGAGTGGTTTTAGACCTCTAGGAGTTTTAATGCAAATTCTAGGTTTTGGAGGATCCTATAATATTTCAAACTTAAATTCTAAGGTTTTAGGGTTTCAAACTTAGCCATATTTTAGGGTTTTAGGGTTTCAAGGAGACATCATAGGAGGTATGAAGGTTTCATGAAGGTATGTAGGTATGATAAAATAGTATGAGATCATTTCTCACAAAGTTCCACAAGTTGATCACACCCCATTCCCTGTGCACCCCTTAATCCATACACTTTGGGAAAAATGCATCAACAATCCCTTAATGTATTCAAAAACCATATAATGCATAAAATCATACACAACATGGTTTTTAGTTCTATAACAAATTTATAACAATAATCCCATGTAGAAAACACACACCTCACTTCTTTCATTCCATGGATCATGGACATTTCTACTAGATTTTGATAAATTTAAGCATTTTTTTACTTTATTGGTTAATCTCAGTTAATCAACCGCACCTGTCAATTAATATTTAGTTAAAAAAATCCATGACATTATGATTGGGCCCTATACCCTAAACCCTAAACCCTATACCTCAAACCTTATGCCTTAAACCTTAAATCATAAACCAATCGATTTAACCCAAATTAACATCCTTTAGAGTGATAATTAGGTTAAAAAGGCTCAATTTAGACCAAATCACATCAATGATTACCCCAATTGACTAATTATCTTAATCTATGATGACATTGGGGCTAATTGAGCCCAAAATCACATTCATGATTTAACCCTATACCCTAAACCTTATACCCTATAACCTAAGCACTAAACCCTCAACTATAAATTGTAAACCCTAAACCCTAAATCAATTGATTTAAACTAAATTAACATCATTTAGAGTAATAATTATTTAAACAGGGCTCAATTTGGCCCAAATTGCATCACTTATTACCTTAATTGACTAATTGGCTCAACTTGTGATGACATTGGGCCTAATTGCACCTAAAATCACATTCTATAGTCACAAATAGGTTTAACAATCTAAAATTAACCCTAATTAACTTTGTGATTGGATCTTATACCCTAAAACCTAAACCATATACCTTAAACCCTAAGCCAAAAATTATGAACTCTCTAAACCTTAAACCAATCATTTTAGCCCTAATTAATATCATTTAACTAAGAATTGACTTCATAGGGCTCAATTTGGTCCAAATCACATCACTAATTTCCCCAATTGACTAATTGGCTCAATCTATGATGACTCAGGGCTAATTGAGCCTAAAGTCACATGTTATAGTCATAAATAGGTTGAATAAGCTCAAATTATCCCTAAATGCCTTTGTAATTGGACCCTATACCCTAAACTCTAGACCCTAAACCTTATACCTTAAACAATATGCCCTAGAACTTAAACCATAAATCATAAACCCTAAACCCTAAACTAATCAATTTAGCTTAAATTAACGTCATTTAAAGTAAGAATCAAGTTTATAAGGCTCAATTTTGCCCAAATTATATCACTAATTGTCCAAATTAACTAATTGGCTCAATATGTGATGAAATTAGGGTTAATTGAGCCCAAAATCATATTATGAGTCACAAATAGGTTCAACAAGCTCAAATTCACCCCAATTGCCTTTGTGATTTGACCTTATACCCTATACCCTAAGCACTAAACCTTAAATCAATTGATTTAGCCCTAATTAACATCCTTTAGAGTAATGATTATTTTTATAGGGTTCAATTTAGCCTAAATCTCATGACTTATTACACTAATTGCCTAGTTGGTTCAACCTATGATGATATTAGGGCTAATTGTGCTGAAAATCACATTCTAATAGGTTTAATGAGCTCAAATTGGCCTTAATTGCCTTTGTGATTAGACACTATACCATAAACCTTAAACCACATACTTTAAACCCTAAGCTATAAACCCTAAACCCTAAATCATAAACTCTTTAAACCCTAAACTATTTATTTTAGCCCAATTAACATCATTTAGACTAAGAATTAGGTTCACAAGGCTCAATCTGGCCAAAATCACATCACTAACTACCCTAGTTGATTAATTAGCTCAATCTGTGATGACATGGGGGGTAATTGTGCCCATAATCATATTTTGTAGTCACAAATACATTGAATAAGCTTAAATTATCCCAAATTGCCTTTGAAATTGGACATATGCCCTAAACCCTAAACCCTATACCTTGAACCATGAGCCCTAAACCTTAAACCCTAAATCATAAACCCTAAACCCTAAACTAATTGATTTATCCCATATTAACATCCTTTAGGATATAATTTAGGTTTATGAAGCTTAATTTGGCCCAAATTACATCACTAATTACCTCAATTGACTAATTGGTTCCATTTATGATGGCATTGGGGCTAATTGAGGCAAAAATCACATTCTATAGTCACAAATAGGTTTAATGAGCTCAAATTAACCCTAATTTCCTTGATGATTGGAATTTATACCATAAAACCTAAACCTTATACACTATACCCTAAGTCCTAAATCCTAAACCTTAATCCCTAAATCATAAACCCTAAACCCTAAATCAATCAATTTAGCCCCAATTAACATGTTTGAGAGTAATAATTATTTTCGTAAGGCACATCACTTATTTCCCCAACTAAATAATTAGTTAAACCTATGATGACATGGGGTTAATTGTGCCTAAATCCACATTCTATAATCACAAGTAGGTTTAATGAGCTCAAATTGGCCCCAAATGCCTTCATAATTTGACCTTATACCCTATACCCTATACCATATACCTTAAACCCTAAGCACTAAAACCTAAAACTTAAACACTAATCATAAACTCTTTAAATCCTAAACCAATTTTTTAATCCCCAATTACCATCATTTAAACTAAGAATTAGGTTCACAAGGCTGAATTTGGCCCAAATCACATCACTAATTTCCTAATTAAACAATGCTTAATTTTATCAAAATATGGTTGAAATATCTAAAATTTATCAAAATATGGTTGAAATATCTATGATCTATATAATGAAAAAAGTGATCAATGTGTTTTATTTGTGGGATTGTTGTTATAAATGTACCCCATAACTGGAAATCATGTTGTGTATGCCTTTGTGCATTAGATGGTTCCTGTATGCATTAGGGGCTCACCGATATATTTCTCCCAGAGTGTATGCCTTAAGATGTGCAAAGGGAATGGGATGGGATTGAATTGTGGAATTTTTGAGAGATATTCTCATATAATTCTTTCATACCTACATACCTTCATGCAACCTTCTACCTCCTATGATGTCTCCTTGAAATCTTGAAACCCTCAACTATGGCTAAGTTTGAAAGCTTGGAATCTAAGTAAGAAATTTGATAGGATCCTCCAAAACCTAAAATTTGCATTATAGCTCCTAGAGGTATGAAACCACTCTCAAACAACTTGAAATTATATAAATAAAATATAAATCAAAGTATAAGAAACTATATGTCCCTATCTAAAAGTAAACTTATACTTAAATGTTTATTTTATTTATAACTATGCATGCTAATGTAATAGTAAACTATTCCACATACACATTTTTATAAAAGAAATACTGTGTACGTAGTTTTAAATCCTAAAACCATGTACATGGTTTTAATAACTAATAGTAAAATATTCTATGTACGTGGTAATTGCACATACACAGTAATTCTACATACACAATTATATTGTTTGACATTTGAAACACATGCCTCAAGTCTCGAGAATGGCTTAGATTCCCAAGCCTGAGGCATGGACTTGAAAACACATAATTGAATGCATGTTTGTTACTAAAAACAACAAAATACAACTTCATCCATGCTAAACACTATGAAATTTATCAATTAAAAAAAATAAAAAATGACTAAAACACTAACTACACTCTCTTCTTTATAAAAATATATATTTTAAATATTTTTATTACTTTAAGGTTGTTATCTATATTTATATCTAAGTATGTATTTTTATAGTGTTATATGCTAAAACGAAACATGTTCATATTTTTTTATGTATCTTTTGATTCATTGATTCAAACAAAAAAAATTATATGGTTGTAAACTAGACCTAATTCTATACACAATATAAAAAATATACTTTTTGATATTTTTTGGGTAGTTAGGGGGGTCACACGATCAACTATACATTATTGATTATATTTTAGGGTATATTGACTAATTAGTTTAAAAAAAAAAAATTCATTAATTAATTTAAAAAAATAGGGTACAAACTAAATGATCTTATCTAACCTTCCACCAAAGGGTTAAAAAAAAAAACTAAATAATGCTAAAAAAATGATGGGCTGCATGGAAAGCTATCTACTCTCATTTTTCTAAGAATTAGTACTACCTTTTCAAAAAATTTATGTTTGATTTACTTATAGTTGACCATTTTAAGAAAAAATTAGTAGTTTAGAAACTAGACTCGAAATGTTATAATTCGTATTTCTATGACATCTTCAAATTTTGAGTTTAGGTTTCTCAAATAATCCATATAAGTTGAGGTTTTTTTATTTTTTTAGATAAAACATGTCCACTTAAGACCCCCTTTTTCCCTCCAATTCCATGCAGTTACCCCATTAGAAGCGAACAATACAACATATAAAGCAACAACATTAGAATTATGTTCTTGATTGTTGTTATGATTAGATTTATTCAATTTGCTTGTTTGAGATGTTTTATGAATAAATTTATCTTTATTTTTATAACAATTTTCTCATATGACCTAATTTGCCACATATTGCAATTTTTATTAAATTTAACTTTATGATTCTTATTACCAATTTTTTTATTTCTATTTTTGCCATTTATAGAATCAGGGTTAGATTTTTAGTTCCTATTGTTCTAAAAAATAGGATTGAGAGCGAGAAGTGCCTATGTGACATTCTCTTTAAAATAAAAATTTGAAATCATTTATTTTTCTTGAATCAAAAGTGTAAATAAAATAGTAAGATCAAGGATATCTTGCTTTGTTTGGTATTTTGAATTAATAATGAAAATAAAATTGTGAAACTTTTCATGAATATTTAATTGAATAATGAAATAAAAAATCTTATATTGAATAATATTATAGTCACAACCATCAAACTAAGATTTAAGATTTTTATTTTTTTAAATAAAATTAACAACTTTTTCATCACCTTTCATAGGTGTAGTAAGTAAATCAAAAATCAACTTAATAATCTTAGAGAGACGAATTCCATCATACATAGACTCAATGAGTTTATAGGCATCACTAGGAGACTTCTGATAGTCGATATGGATTAGAATATTATCCTTAACATTCCTTAGAATAATTGATTATTATTTTTAATATTTTAAAACATATTTGTAAGCTTAGGTGTAATATGTCATCTTAACATAGGTTTTTTTGTCCCAACAATAAATTTTCATAACTTTTAGGTCATAAATTCTATTCTAATATAAATTTTACATATATTATAGTTAGACCCATTAAGTATTTGAGATTTATAAAGCACAAAATTAGGAGAATTCATAACTTACCTTTAAACTAAATACTACGACATTAGATAAAACTTAAAAAATAATTTTTTGATTTGAATTTATACTTGATTTTACATTAAAAACAAATACTCTAGGGTTTAAATAATAATTTCCACTTATTTGATTTCAAAATAATTCATAAAATGCAAAAAAAATTAACATAAACAACAATTGCAAGTATCACAAAAAATTGCAAGTGTTGCAAAACAACTTGAACGTTAAAAAGATGCAAAATCTGAATAAGGAAACTTTAAATAAAAAAAGACCATGCCAATGCATTTGGAATGCCCAAAAACATATAAATTTACTGGTCATATGACTATGATCATAAGTGTCACAAAATGTTGATAAAGGAAAGGTGTGAGTGTGTTTTGAACATTAGACTTTTTATTTACAAGTTTTAGCAAAAGTCGTCTAAAAGATTGCTTAAGATTTTATATGCACTGATATATTTTTAGATCTTTTTCAATAAAAAAAAAATGAAAAAAATAAAATAAATGTATGGTGCATATAAATTCAATATTGAATTTTTTCCACATAAATGACTTTTAGGTGAAAAACTAAACAGGGAAGGTGGGGGCCACTTCTTGTTTGAATGAATTTTGATGATTTAAAAAATAAGATATTTTTAAAATATTTCATAGACTATGTACTTATAGCTACTCATGGTGCCCATAAGAGAGGTTGATTCAACACAGCTTGTACAGGCCACCAAATCCCATGAAACTTTTCCAAACTTTTCAAAAATGTCTATAGATGTCAACTAACCCTTCAAAATTAAATTTTGATGACCAGAAACTATTATTTGAATTTATAAACAGTGTAGGGACACCATAGGTGGAGAGAATTTTTTTTCAAGAGATTGAAATGGCTTTCTTAGGATCTAAAAACTTGTAAAATACTTTTAAACTCCAAAATGATGTAACTAGAGCCTTAAAAAAATAATTTTGAAGCCAAATAATTGAATTTTGAATTTTTCAATGCCACAGGGTTGTACAACCATGCCCAGACAACACAAATCTTAAAAAAGAAATTGGTTGCTTGAAAGGAGATTTGGATAGCTTGAATGGATATTGTAATCATAGATTTGACTCCATAACACCAAAAATGAAGCAATATGGATTTATAACAAAATAATTTACTTCTAAGGCTATACCACTCCTCTTATAGGTTTTAAAAACCAAAATAATACTTGACTTTGGTCTTTGGCTCCTCTCACTGCATCCCGTCAATTAATTATTCACCACCATGCTCTGATACTATGATAAAATTCATGTAGTATATATTTATGAACACACACACACATATGAAATCTAGATGCATAATTAATAAGCAAATATACAAATCAATGACACAACATATAGGTGGGAAAAACTCCAATGGAGGTGAATAACCTATAGTTGATATTCATTAATGAGAAACATCTCAATACACAAACCCTCTTCCTCTTACTCATTCTATGATAAGCCTTCACAAAACTCTCTGTATAATATTTTCCATGTGAAAATATAGATAATATTCTTCATAATGTTTGTGAGTATGGATATGTCATTTACCAAGGGTAAAATATCTTTATATATTGGGGGTGTGGAGGTGGACCGCTGTAACCAATGGATCCAACCTCTCCCCAAGTAACCCAACAGTATAATATATTTAATTTATTTATTTGAGATTATCTCATGTTAATAAATTATATATATTTATTTATTAACCATTGAATAATGTTAAGGGTAAATATCACCACTTAAACATTATTTGTTCCAACAATATCATTATACATAATATTAGATATTAATAGGAGTGTTTTTATCTCATAATGGTAGATAGATAGTCTACTTAGGAAACTAAATAGTCTTCTTGGAAGATGAAGTGAATAGTCATATGTTTGGCTATAAATATTCTAATCAATCTTCATTCATTTAATGCAATATAACTCTGGTTTGCATCAAAATTACGTTTCTTATCATCCCATTATTCTTGACTTGACATTGGTATTAGAGCACATGTTTTATCTTTTTTTTCTTCCTCTATTGATCATCTTTGCTACATATTCCATTTATAACCGATTAGATACATTCAAACTCTTCCTCTATTCAACCTTTGGAAGAATTAAGGCATTTTAGGTTGAGTTTGGATGATGTTTCAATGTAGAAGGAGGCATTATGTAGTCTATTTGAATTTTTTTAGACTAGTGTGATGTTATTGACTAATTTGACTATGCTTTGGGTGAAATAGCTATGTTATGGACTGTTGATATAGAGGGAATGAGTTTACACTTCAAAATACAAGTTTCTTATTTTAGGCCTAGTATCCTAGTAGCCCTTCTATTGCATAAATATTGTAGATTTGAAAAAATTAAAGAGTTTAAAAACAAACTAAGCACAATTTTGAGTACCCATTAAGCCCTTACAAATTCACACAAAATTTTAGGTTTGAAATCTCAACAGAAGTCTATCAATTTCACAAAACCTTTATGCAATTATGTCTCCATAACCAGTATAACAAAGTTTTTGCTATAAAACACTCCACACATTTAAAAAATCAAGGAAACCTTCAAAATCAGGGATAATTATTATAAGCTTAAGGTATAATTTGGGCTCATGAGGAGGTTTTTAGAGTGCACAAACCCAATTTACTCATAAACCCTACACAGGGTTTTACACAAACCCGAGAGACCACAATTTAAGGTTTACAAACTCAAATCAATGTTTCAAAGATTCTAACTACCAAGGAAAGGTATGCATAATCAAGGTTCAATTGTAAGAATTGAAAGAAAAGCCAAAAACAACATAAATTGTCTAAGAAATAGAAATTACTCATCTAACTGTGTACATAATGATTGTAATCAAAATTATCTAAGATGAGTTTTGAGAGTATTCTTGTTCAACATTTGGGACTAAACATCCAATTAAATATTGTAATGTATTGGTATTTATAAAATTTAAATACAAAACCCTTATCTCACATAGTCCAGTCTACTCAGTCAAAAAATTCTCTTTGCTTTCACAAGGAAGTAACCCTTCCAGTGGTTCCCCAAACTTGCTTTAATGGTATTTACATCCATAACTACTTGAGTCATGCATAATAACCATGGTTTGATGAGATAACTCACATAACCCCTGATTACCATGTGAAAGGGGGGAAAAGTTGGTTAAGAAGTCATTAAATATTGGTTAAAAACATGACTAACATGATGGAATAACATTATAAGGACTCTTAACAAAATGATAAGTCCTCAAACTTCATAGAAATACTCAAAGACATGATTGATAAAAGCCAAAATTAATCAAAAGACAAGATTTATAGTCTAAGAAATTTAAAATTAAAAAATAGGTGGGAAAATAAAAATGAGCCCAAATTCAAAATTTAAGCTAACCTAAGACCTATAAACAATGAAATTCACTATATTAGACCTCGTAACATGCACTCAAACACAAAATTGAATGAAAAAAGACTTATTAGGTGATGCTCCTACATCACACTCCCTAGGAGCAAAAAATTTAACTCATGAAATCTTATTCCTGAGGTCTTCAAGAGTACCTCATGCTTGATGATGTATGATTCAATCATCCAAGTGGAATCCTCTAGAGGATGATGTTTTCACTTCACCAAGTTTTGGTAATACTCCATGCCTCTAGTTATTTTGCTATCTTTTTTGTCCAAGATAGATTCAAATTCTTCTTTCTTAGCTTGTGTCAAATGATTTGCCCATTTTTGGAATTTTATTTCTTCATTTTCAGCTGGTTGACCACTATCATCCCCTTCTTTGAATGGATACAAGTCTGCAACGTTAAAAATGGGAGAGATTCCCACACCACTAGGTAACTCTATTTCATAGGCATTGTTGGATAACTTCCTAATGACCTTACAAGGGCCAATATTCTTCATTTTTAGTTTATTATACTCACCTTTTGGAAACATTTTCTTCCTCAAATGAGTTAACACCATGTTCTCAACCTGAAAACTAACTTATCTCCTCTTAAGATCTACATGTTGCTTGTATATTTGCACACTAATTTCTAATTACTTTTTAACTTGTTCATGCACCTCTTGCATAGAAATAACAAACTCTTCTCCCTCAACACTTATTTTCTCCATCTTATCTATATATCTTAACTCAAATATTCCTCTTGGGTGCATAACATAGACAACTTGAAATGGACTCATTCTTGTGCTTCTGTTGCGTGAGTCATTATAAGTAAATTCTGATTGAGACAAGACTAAATCCCACTATCTAGGAATATCTTTTTTTAGATACCTAAGCAAATTACCCAAACTCCTATTAACCACCTCACTTTATCCATAAGTCTGAGGGTGGTAGGCTGAGTTAAAGTTCAAGTTTTCTCCCAATTTATTTCATACGGTCCTCCAAAAGTGCCCCATAAATTTATTGTCTCTATCTGAGATAATGCTCATTAGAATCCCATGTAGTCTACTCACCTATTTAAAAAATAAGCTAGACACATGAGTAACATCTTTAGTTTTTTTGCATGGTATGAAATGAGACATCTTTAAAAATCTATCCACTACTATAAAAATAGAGTCATGCCCTCTTTGAGTTATTGGTAACCCCATTAAAAAATCCATACTAATGGAGTCTCAAGGTCTATTTAGAATTGGTAATGGATTATAAAGACCTGTATTAGTGATCTTTCCTTTGGTGAATTGACATACTTTACATCTTTCTACAAATTTTCTTACATTTGTTTGCATTCTAGGACAATAATAATGACTACTTAGTTGAGCCAAAGTATTTTCAAGGTCAAAATGACCTATTAAACTCCCACAATGCTTTTCCTTAATCAAATTTTCTCTCATGGAACTCTTTGGTACACAAAGCCAAACTCCCTTAAACAACAAACCATCCTATAATATATAATCCATCTAGGCCTCTATTGGCCAATTTTTTGGCCCACAAACTAAAATTTTTGGCCAACATACTAAGGCTCTGACGCAGGCTCAATGTGGCATAGATGAAGGGTCTGAGTAAGTATTCATGGTTTTTTAGCCTTCACAAAATCAATCATTCATAGGATTAAGCACAAATCTTATGAAGATCTTGCAGACTAAAAGGGATAGGTGCAAAATCTCTTATTCAACTAAGTCTTTACTTGTTCATTATTTCGGGCTTTTTATGGTGACTAAGTGAAATAGTTTGTTTCAAAATTTTATCCAAAATAATTTTTGAAAGGTAATTTTCATTCCCTAAAGGTATTTTTACTGAATAAATGGTCTTTTTTAGTAAGCCAAAGGGCACTTTTCTTGGCAAAACAATCCATTTTAAAAACCTGAAGGATCCTTTCCCTTCAAAAAAAGAATTTCTCAAAATTTTGAAGGTATTTATTTATTTTGGGAATGTATTTTAAGGATCCAATGGTCCTTTATAAAAATTTGAAGGGTAGGTTCCTTTCAGAAAGGTTTCTTTCAAAAATCTTGAAGGTTTTTTCTAAAGGACACTTTTCCTTCGGGAAAATTATCCGAGACAATTTTTTTGAAGGCAAAATTCTTTCAGGACTTTTGTCCCAAAGTCAAAAGGTTGAAGGCTTCATTTCAAAAGGCAAAGGACATTTTAAAAAGTTTTGAATCCCTTTGTAAAAAGGCCCTTTACTAAATTTTGAAAGATAGCTTCTTCAAGCAAAAGTGCCCCAAACATTTTTCCCAAAGGGTATTTTCTCAGGAAAATGGTTTGATATAAAATTCAAGGGCATTTCCAATTTTTATGAAGGGCACTTTTGAAGAAAAAGGGCCAAAACACTTTTTTGAAGAGTCATATCCATGCCAAAATGTCTTATGCAATAATTCTGAAGGGTATCTTTCAAGGAAGTGGACCTTTGCAAAAGTCCCAAAGACTTTTCTTTCAGGAAAATGGCCAAAGCAATTAGTCTGAATGGTCTTTTCCAAAAATTTGATGGTTCAATCCAAATAACCAAAGGACATTTACAAAAGTTTTGAAAGCTATTTTCCCTTTGGAAAGGGGGCATTTTCAAAGTACCTAAAAGTGTTGAGACATTTGCACAGACGTCAAAGATGGGTCTCATCAAGTAGCCATTTGCATTCAAAAAAGGTCAAAGGGAGCCAGTAAATCTCAAAGGCAAAAATGTACATGACATGTGTTAAGCATGAATTTAATAATACATGATAGATCGATGGTGTGAGAGAATCTCAATAGGTCAAAGAGTAGGCCTAGGACTTTCGATGGAGGTCAAAAGGGGAGCATTTTTGACTAAGGCAAAGTAAAACCAAAGGAAAGCCCAAGTGACTAATAGGAGTTGGTAGGTATGAATTTATGGAGAAGCCTTTGTCCTTCGATATGGATCTATTAGTCCCAAAGAAGGACTTGAATGCATGAAAGGCTCGAGGAGATTAATGGTGATTTTAGATGGTTCATCATGTAATCAAAATAGTGGCATGTCTTTAATGCAAAAGGGAGCTCAAGTAGATTTGAGTTGGGCCAAATGTGTAAAAAGACCAAGTGTCACTAGTAAGGCTCCATAGAATCAAGATCCCTCAAATACACAAGAAAATTATTCACACCTAATTTTGTAAAGTAGGTCAGTGACTTCAATGAAGAGCATCCCAAGCCATGCCCTCGATAAGCTATCTCTCAAAATAAGTTCAATCATGATGCTGCCAAGTGCACAAGTATGGGGGCCTTATCTTAGTGACAAAAGAGAGTTGATGCATTTAGGGATTTGAGGAAGCTAAAAAAAATATCTCAATCATTTATGACCCCCCTCTCCATCCTTTCACATAGGCCCCCTCTTCTCTCATCCCCTTTCTGTTATATATACAGGTTTCTGGGCCTTAATAAGGATCCCTCGACTAGTGATAGAGGCACTCTATCAAAATTTCATTGTAACACTCTCTTGAATAAATACAAGACAACTTTTTGATTCTCTCTAAATTCAAGTGTGAATTATTGAAGTTTAACTTGTAGAATGTATGTTTTTCCTTATCATCTATGAATTATCTATGCACCTCACTTCAATTTTCTTAGTTTCTTGTAGGTTGTGTTATGTGTTAGCCTTTCATGCCTTTTTGAAGCATTATGAGTCATATTTTATCTCTTGTAGACCTATTTCTTCCTACCCTTCAAAGTGCATCTTCCCCTTTAATCTCCACACTACTACTCTACTTGCAGCTCTGAAATAAGATCAGCTGGACTTGTCTTGTTTAAGTCCAGTAGTAGTCACTAAGGTTCCCAATATAAATGTGAATCACTCTCTTTTGGTGCATCACCTCCCTTATCTTAGATTTTCCCTTTTAGGTTATTATCCTATCCCTTTTCCTCAGTCAATAGTATATTTTAGCATGGGAAATGAGAGCTGAAGTGAAGCATCTAAGGAACTAGTCTCATTAAAAAACTTAGAGGTTCAACCTCACAACAGGGTACCCATAGCCTAAGGTTGTCCCAATTCTTGTAGCTAGGAGTGAGAGATCCTAAGAAACTCTCCCACAAAGGGTGAAATTCTAGCCTACAATAGTTTTTCGCACGCCTAATGGGACTTCATTATTCATTGAGTAAAGAGTTTTGGTATTCTCCTCATCCAATTATCCTTTAGAGGCATGTGTGCAAACAATAATGGTGAATCTAAGTATTCATCAACTAGTATGAGCAGCCCAAGTGCCTAATCATCATTATTTGGTATGTATAATAAACCATCTTTTGATTAACATGCTTATTCTCTACCTCAACACCACACTTATCAAGCTAATAATGTTTATGTGTTCCCCCCCAAGTGGCCCTCAAACAACCTATCAACCCTATTATGGCCTTTCCTCCCCTCACCCTCCTACATATGACCAAGATTAGTCTCCTTTGCATTCAAATCTGTCCACTAATTCCCCTTGTCAAGACTATGTTTATCCTGTTACATCCTTGTTAGGATTCAAGCAAGCATTATCATATTATATTGAGTTGATAAGGGAGATTGGTAGGGGTTTAAAACTTTATTCAGTCATCCCTATTCATGTTCTATGACAGGAAAGGAGTTCTCTTCAGTTGGTCAAGAATAGGTGGTTAGTTTTTGAGGATGAACAATGGGTAGTTTGTGAGAGGGACAACAAGGTATGGTTAAGAAACATAGTCCAAAATTTGGAAAGTGTGTTGATATCTTATGAAGATCAACAAACTTAGTATAATCAGTCCTATGTGTCCTCTCCCCTCCAAGAGCCTCAGTCTCAGCCTCCAAAGGTTTCAAATCAACCCCTAGTTAACCTTGTCAAGGTCCATCCTTGTCAAGAATCAGAGAAGAAATATTGGACCAAGGGAGAACAATCATGAAAATCAATGAGGTTAGACTTGGACAAGAATTCCCCATTCATGCCATGGAAGGGATAAGGAACTTATTGCATAAGTTTTGGAGTGTGTGGGCATCTATTGAGGAAGGTGACTATCCACATGTTGAGAAACAAGAGATGAAGGAATGGATACTCTCTATAGAGGATATATTAATTCATTGGGAGGATGAATACGTCAAACCCAAACTAATTGGTTTGTCCTCTCCTACCCTTATGCCCATTCCCACTCAAGATTTTGAAACCATCCCACCATGGATATTATCCTACACCTTTGAGCCTGATTATGCCATGCCCTCTCTTGTGAAACCACCCTCTCTTATACCCTTTAAAAAGGAATAAAAGGTGGTTGTTACCCACACATTTCCATCATGGAGATCGATTCAGAAAGGCATAGAGAAGAAGGAAGAGTTGTTAGTTGTGGTTGTCCAAGAACTAGTTCAAGAGGAGGAGTTAGTGGTTGAATAAAATAAAAAATAAGTGTTAGCTTATCTTAATGAGCTTTCCCTACAAGATTTCCAAGACTCTTTCTCTCCCTCAAGAGCCAACAAAGAGACCACTCAAAGTACCTAGTTGGAAAGACACTCTCTCAAGCTGCAAGCAAGGTGAAAATTTTCACCCTCCCACCATCTCCCTCTTGGAGAAAGAGCCTATTTTACAAAGGATATAGGAAGAGTTTGTAGTCTCAAGTGAGTCTTGAGAATATGATGTAAGTGTGTATGAGGAAGAAATCTTGGTAGGTAGCCCACTTCATTTAGAAGAGGAAAAATCAGGGTTGGACCAACCTTCTTGGCATGGATTTGACACTAATGAACCAAATCCTGATGGGGGAAACCCTCAAGCTGAATATAGGGAAGACCTTGAATGGACTACTAATTTTCTAATCTACATAGATGAAAAAGAGGATCAAAACTAGGTACTAGATGTTAGTCCACTTCAAAATGAGGTGTTAGTTGAAGATAGCCCTGATATGTTGGAACTAGAGGAAAACAAGTGTGATGTTTTGGACCTTGGTTGGTCAAATCAGCCCTCATTTATAGTTGAAAAATAGTATGAAATCTTGAGTGAGGTTGATGAAGGAGACATCTCAAGTGCTCAATTGATATAATTTGAGAAACGTACTAGTGAAGAGCCTAAAGAGTTGTGGCAACAATTCAATGCCATAACCAAAGAGTTTGAGGATGCTAAGAGACATGTCCTTCTATAAAATTATGAGATTTCTGCTCTAAGCATGATCATTCCTAGTTTTCACAAGAAAAAGGTGGAAGAATATTTTTTTTGAGCCACTAAGTGAACAAAATGCAGTTGCTCCCGATAACCTAGATGAAGTCTTCGTGTAACAATTTTTCAAGAGTGATGATCAACATCAATCAAGTCTTTAGCCAATAAGGTAATTTATCTACATTGTAGACATGTTTGTCCTACTTCATCCATTAGGGAGCAAGCCAAAAGAGTCATCAATTAGGGATCTTAGTCCACCTAGCATGAGCTCACAAAAGTAGGGTGCCTCTTGTCCTTGTCCATTACAAATCGATGATGCTAAAAGTTTCCCATTTGACCTAGGAATAAGGTAATTATAAGTTGCAACCTTGTATATATCAGAGTAAATTTTATGTGTTTCCCTTCCCTAATTGCCTTGGGCATAGTGTTTATTTTGTTCTTATTATCCTTGTTGCTTCAAGAGGACATTTTAGAAAGGGTCAGCCTTGTATCCATTTTTAGATCAACTCAGTTGTAGAGGCTAATGAATCCATGCCCAATGGACTAGACAAGGCAAGTGGTCTAGGTTCTCAAGCATAACAAGCATGCTTCCCTATGAGTCAGCATAAATGTTGGCCAATTTTTTGGCCCACATACTAAGACCTTTGGCCAACATACTAAGGCTCTAAAGTAGGCTCAACATGGCAAAGATGAAGGGTATGAGTAAGTCTTCATGGTTTCTTAGCCTTCACAAAATCAAGCCTTCATAGGTTTGGGCACATATCTTATGAAGATCCTATGGACTAAAAGGGCTAGGTGCAAAATCTCTTATTTGGCTAAGTCTTTACTTGTTCATTCTTTTGGGCTTTGTATGGTGACTAAGTGAAAGAAATTGTTTCAGAATTTTGTTTGAAACAATTTATAAAAGGCACTTTTTATTCCTTGAAGGTATTTTTTCTAAAGAAATGGTCTTTTTCAACAAGCCAAAAGGCACTTTTCTCAGCAAAAGAGTCCATTTCAAAAACCTGAAGGATCCTTTCCCTTCAGAAAAATGATTTCTCAAAATTTTGAAGGTCCCTTTTTTATTTCAGGAATGTCTTTTAAAGAGATAATGGTCCATTTTAAAAATCTAAAGGGTAGGTTCCCTTTGGAAAGGTTTCATTCAAAAACCTTGAAGGAATTTTCCAAAAGACACTTTTCCTTTGGGAAAATTGTCTGAGATAATTTTTTCGAAGGCAAAATTCCTTCATGAATTTTGTCCCGAATTCAAAAGGTTGAAGGTTTAATTTCAAAAGGCAAAGGACATTTTACAAAGTTCTGAAGGGTACTTTCCCTTAAAAAAAGACACTTTGCAAAATTATGAAAGATAGCTTCTTCAAGCAAAAGTACCCCAAAAACTTTTTCCAAAGGGTATTTTCTCAAGAAAATGGTTCAATATAAAATTAAAGGGCATTTCCAATTATTTCGAAGGGCACTTTTGGAGCAAAATGGCCAAAACACTTTTTTGAATAGTCATTTCCATGCCAAAGTGTCTTATGAAATAATTCAGAAGGGTATCTTTTGAGGTAGTGGACCTTTGCAAAATTCATGAAGACTTTTATTTCAGGAAAGTGGCCAAAGAAATTAGTTCAAATGGTTTTTTCCAAAAAAGCCAATGATTTATTCCAAATAATTAAACGACATTTACAAAAAATTTTGAAGGGTATTTTCCCTTTGGAAAGGGGTCATTTTTAAATTGCTTGAAAGGAATGAGATGTTTTCATGGTTATCAAAGATGGGTCTCCTCAAGTAGCTATTTGCATTCAAAAGAGGTCAAAGGGAGTCAAAAAATCTCAAAGGTGAAAGTGTACATGAGAGGTGTCAAGCACACATTTAATCACACATGACAGATCGATGATGTGAGAGAAGGTCAATAGGTGGAAGAGCAGGCCTAGGACTTTTGACAAAGGTCAAAGCAAGAGCATTTCCAACTAAGGCAAAGTAAAAATAAAAAAGATCCCAAGCAATTGGTAGGAGCTGGTAGGTGTGAATTGATGGATAAACATTTTTCCTTCGATATGACTCTCACCTCTGACATGGCTCTATCAATCCCAAAGAAGGACTTGAATGCATAAAAGGCTCAAGAAGATTGATGGTGATCTTGGATGGTTTATCACATAATCAAAATAGTGGCATGCCTTTAATGTGAAAGGGAACTCAAGTAGACCCGAGTTAGTCTAGATGCATAAAAAGACCAAGTGTCACCAGTAAGGCTCTACAAAAGCAAGACCCTTCAAAGACACAAGTAGATTATTCACACCTAATTTTTCAAATTAGGTCAATGAATTCAATGAAGAGCATCCCAAGCCATACCCTCAACAAGTTATTGCTTAAAATAGGTTTGATCATGACGCTACCAAGTACACAAATATGGGGGCCTTATCTTGGTGATAAAGGAGAGTTGATGCATTTATGGATTTGAAGAAGCTATAAAAAAGAACTTGATCATTTATGACCCCCCTCTTTGTCCTTTCACACATGCCTTCTCTTCTTTCATCCCCTTTATACTATATATATAGGCTTTTGGGCCTTAGTAAGGATCCCTTGATTGGTGATAGAGGTACTTTGTCAAAATTTCCTTGTAACACTCTCTTGAATCAATACAAGACAAATTTCTAATTCCCATTGAAGTCAAGTGTGTATTATTGAAGTTTAACTTGTAGAATGTATGTTTTTCCTCATCATCTATGATTTCTCTATGCACCTCACTTCAATTTTCTTGGTTTCTTGTAGGTCATGTGATGTGTTAGCATTTGGTGCATTTCTGAAGTGTTACAAGTCATAGTGTCTATCATGTAGACCTATTTATTTGTACCCTTCAAAGTGTATCTTCTCCTTTGACCTCCACATAGCTACTTTACTTGCAGCTCTAAAATAGGATCAGTTGGACTTGTCTTGTTTAAGTCCAATAGTATTCACTAAGGTTCCCAGTCTAAATGTGGACCACTTTATTTTGGTGCATCACCTCACTTATCTTAGATTTTCCCTTTTATGTTATTCTCCTATCCCTTTTATTTAGTCAGTAGTATATTTTAGCATGGGAAATGAGAGCTAAATTGAAGCATCTGAGGAACTAGTCTCATTAAAAATCTTAGAGGTTCAACCTCAGGATAGGATACCCACAGCTTGAGGTTGTTCCAACACTTTTATCTAGGAGTGAGAGAGCTTGAGAAACTCTCCCATAAAGGGTGAAATTCTAGCCTAAAATAGGCTCTTTATTCCTAGTAGTTGGATGTTTTCAAGCCTCATATGTTTCTTATAAGTATAGTTTAGTTTCATACAACTCTTTAAATGCCTATATTCCCCCACTCTCAATCGAAATTTATCTTATGAGCAAAGCCCTTCAACTTAATGCATTTATTACCTTGTTAGTTTGACCCTTTTTATGATTGATGCTAAAAGTGAAGTTTTGCAAATACTCCACCCACTTCATATGCCTTTGACTTAGCTTTGGTTATCTAGTTATGAGCTTAAGTGCATGATTGTTTGTGAATATGACAATCTTATTTGACATTAGATAGTGCCTCCATTTTATTAAGACTTGAACCATAGCATAAAACTCTAAATCATAGGTAGAATACTTTTTATTTGCCTCATTTAACTTCTCACTGACGTATGCTACATGTCTACCTTCTTGACTTAGGACATCTCCAATGGCCACCCCACTTGCATCACACTCAACTTGAAAAACCTTATTAAAGTCAGGAAGTGTTAACATAGGTTGCTTTATATTTATTTTATTTAAAAAATAAAAATTATTCTTAATAAGATCAATCCATATAAATTTATTTGTATCCCTTTTTATGGTGTCAATAATGGGTGCATAAATCCCACTAATTTTTTTGATAAACTTCCTATAAAATATTGCTAAACCATGGAAGCTTCTCACCTCATAAGTTGTCTTGGGAGTTGGCCAATAAATGATATATTTTAGTTTAACTTTTTTCATATTGAAAACACCTTGAGAAATCACAAATGTAAGATACACTAGCTCTACCTTCATAAACAAACACTTTTAAAGATTAATCAATAACCTCTCCTCTTACAGCTTTTGCATCACCATTCTTAAGTGCTAACGATGCTCCTCTTTGCTTGGGATGTAAATCAATATTTCATTTAAATATAAAATGAAAAATTTACCAATGAAAGACTTTAAGACTTCATTCATGAGTCTCATGAGTTTACTTGGGGTATTAGTGTGACCAAATGACATAACAAGCCATTTATATAGTCCCTCATTAGTCTTAAAAGTAGTCTTCCATTCATCTTCTTCCCTTATCCTTATTTGATGATAACCACTTTTGAGATCAATCTTAGAGAAATAATTAGAACCACTCAAAAAATATATTAAATCTTCAATTCTTAGAAAAGGGAATCTATACCTTATTATTATCTTATTGATTTCTTTGGAGTCAGTGTACATTCTCCAATTTCTCTCCTTATTTGGTACTAGTACAACTGGTATTGCACATGGGCCGAGGATCTATTTGATCAGTCCTTTATCCAAGAGGTCATGTAGTTGATTCTTAATTTATGTATTCTCTTAAGGGGTCATCTTGTAGGTAAATTTATTACACAAACTATCACTTGGTAAAAATTCATTATGGTGACTAATACTCCTTTGACCTCTTCTTCCTTATTGGCCTCTACCTCTATAACTTCTACCCCTGCTCTTGTTTTACTTAGTTTGTCTTTTATTTAGCTTATCTTCTACCTTTAAAGTATATTGGTAGCATTCTTCAAGTGTTCTTAGGTTGACTAAGTTTAGTTCATCCTAAATATTATACCTTAATCCATTAAGATATCTAGCAATCTTATCCACATCCTCTTCTACATGTCTTGATCTGATTGTCAATTTTTAGAACTACTTAGTATACTCCTTAATACATATTTCTTTTTATTCAAATTTTACAATTTCTTGAAAATATTTGTATGATAGTCACTAGGTAGAAATTTGGCCTTCAATTTCATTACCATCCTGTCCCAATATTTGATATTGGATTTTCCCGTATTTATCCTTTCATCTTGTATGTAATCCCACCAAAGGGTTACATGTCCCTTTAATTTTTTGCAAGTAAATTTTACCTTGTTTTCTTCTAGTACATTCTCATAGTCAAAATATTTGTCTAACTCTATAATGCAATCAATAATTTCCTCTCCATACAGACTACCTGTATAGGTAGGAAGATCAATCTTTGGTTTAGACCCCTATCCCATCATTACTTTTAGTAGTCTATCGATTCCTTCTTCCTCATGCTCTTTAACTTCTTCCTCCTTTGGATCTTGTGGTTCTTCTTCTTGATCTCTTATGTCCCATATTATAAATCTTCTTCTCTATTTGGCCTCTACAAGTTTCTCAACTCCTCCAAGATAGCATCTCCCATCTGGATACTTGCTCTTCCACCTCTTGAGTTCCTTCTAGGTGGAATTTTGGATTCTCAGTCTAACTAATCAACAAACAATAAAATTTCTCTTGACCTCAAAGAGTGTCACCTTATTTCAAGACTCCACATATACCACCTTTTCTAATACCAATTTGATTCATAGGGAGAGAGTTTGCACTTCAAAATACAAGTTTCTTGTTTTAAGCCTAATCTCCTAATAATCATTCTTTTGCACAAAGCTTGTAGGTTCAAAAAAACTAAATAGTTTAAAAAAAAATAATCATAGTTTTGAGTAACCATTAATCCTTTTTAATTTCAAACAAAATTTTAGGTTTGAAATCTCAAGGGAAGTCTATCAATTTTACAAGACCTTTCTATAATTAGGTCTCAATTAGGTCTCCATAACCATTCTGATTGAGTTTTTACTATAAAACACTCCATATGTGTCAAATACCAAGGAAACATTAAAAATTAGTTGAGGGACAATGATTACAAGCTTTAGGTGTAATTTGGGTTCTTGAGGATATTTTTAGAGTGCACAAACCCAATTTACTCATAAACCCTAGACATGGGTTTACAGAGACCCAAGAGAATACAATTTAAGGTTTACAAACTCAATTCAATGTTTCAAAGAATAAAAACACAAAGGAAAGGTCTGTACAATCAAGGTTCAATTATATAAATCTAAAGAAAATCCAAAAACAATAGAAATTGTCTCAAAATTAGAAAATACCCATCTAATTGTGCACAAAATGACTGTATATAGAACTATCTAAGATAAGTTTTGAGACTCTTCTTTTTCAACACCCAAAAGGGACAAAAAATAACTTAAAAATGATAAATAATCAATCAATATTTTTCCACCAGCAACAAACATCCAATTCAATATTGCAATGTATTGGCATTCATCAAATTTGAATACAAAACCCCTATTTTACATAGTCTAGTTTGCTCAGTCACAAAATTGTCTTTTATTACATGAGGAATTACATTAAAATGGTTATAGTTTTAAAAAAAAATGGTATTTACATCCATAAATACTTGAATCATGCATAACAATAATGGTTTGATGAGATAATTCACTTAACACTTGATTAACATGTGAAAAGGGGGGCATAGTTGGTTAAGAACTCATTAAAAATTGCTTACAAACATCACTAACATGATACACCAACCTTATAATGAATCTTAACAAAGTTATAAGTCCTTAAAATTCATGTAAAGACTCAAAGACATGATTAACAACCAAAATTGATCAAAAGACGATATTTCTAGTATAGGAAATTCAAATACAAAAATGGGTGGGAAAATACAAAATGAGTCCAAATTAAAATTTTAAGTTAACCTAAGACCTATAACTAATGAAATTAACTATATTAGACCACATAAAATTCACTAAGACATAAAATTAAATGCAAAAATACTTCTTTGGTGATGCTCCTGCATCAATTGCATTCATCCTTTTAAGACATGCATGGCAATTAGAGAAGGCATTCTGGCACAAGATTAACAATTTTGATGCTAAATCACTTTGTTGTGTGGAATTTTTACATAATCAAACTGTGTATAATAATTAAAAATTGCATGGAAAGGTATTTTGGTCTTTTAATACTATTTCACTCATATGCAGTAATTTATTGGTTGATTATGATAGCATTTTAACCAATTAAGGTTGCATTGTGCTTCATGTTTGGAATTTTTATTTTAATTTTCTATGCTAAAAGTGAATGTTAAGGGTCTATAGTTAAATTTAAAACACAACTAAAGTTTAGTGGAAAAGTGTCTAAGGCATTTAGGTGGTCTTGATGCTCAATCATATCATGTCCTACTCCCTCCACGTTGCCTTCCTTCTTTCAACAAGAAATAAGATAAGTAAAATAAATAGGTTTCAATTAATTTGTTTTAAATTTGAAATAAAAACATTTTTTTTTGAATGGAGGATATTTAATTAAGGGAATAATAGATACATTTTCATTTTGAATTATTAAAAAATAATAAATAAGTCATTTTCAAACCAAAATCAAATTCTTTTTTCAAAATCAAGAAAATTTTGAAAAATAATCAAATTGTGCAAACAAAAACAAAATCACAATGTTTGGAATCAATAATGCCTTTGGTTCACATTTATGAGTTATGTCATCTCGATTCAAATGCTATACATATATCCTAATATAGATAAAATAATGACTTTTTTGGCATCATCCATATAAATCACTATGGAAAATAAGGAAGAATTTCATTTTCATGTTCCCTTCATTACCCATTATTGACTATTGTTAGACGTAAATATTGAAATCAAGAATACTCTAAGTATATAGGGTTATTATGACCATGTACAAAGAGTTCTCGTTAAGCCAATGCCATAGATAGAATGAATCATTTTCATGTACTACTTAGATACCTTATACCATTTCTCTCTCATGTGATTTAATGTCTCTTTCATGTACTGAAGGGCATTTAGAAAGGAAAAGCTTCTTTCACGTACTAATCAATATAAATGAGGGTGATCATATAAGGATATTTGGTCTATAGGTTGTGTGATCTATGAATTTGACTCAAGAGAGGATGGTTAGGATGGTGTTAGTTTCAAAATGAAAACAAAATGAAATAAACACAATAATAGCATAATATCTCTAGGCCTAGACACTAGGGAGAACTTAGTTAACAAAAGAAAATGAAAAACACAACTAAAAATCAAGGAATCAAATACAAGAGTTCCTTTACCTTCTTTGGATGCTCAAAATGCCTTTGTAGTGGTGGCTTGCTCAGCTTGTGCTCATGAAGTCCTTGGCAATGGAAGCTTGACAACCTCCATCTCTCCTTGGCACCTTTGGCTTGTGGCTTGGCTTGGCATGGAATCAATTTGGCATAGTAACACTAGTTACAATGACTCCTTGAAGATATTTGTGCATTATAACTTTGCATAAAAAATAGCTTAGAAATGATGTTGTGAGGCCTCCTATTTATAGATTTTTGGATTTGATCAAAATCAGCCTGAACCGTCCATCTCAAGATTGAGATGTGTGGTTGAGAATTAATTCAATTTTTGGAATTAAGTTTGTAATTATCCTCATCGTGGCATTCTCATAAGGGGCAATCAAGAGGCATGGAGGGAATCATGGAAGGTATTGATGAGGTTGGGAGGCATGAATCCTGATATTTGTGGCATTTATGGCCTAGGGATGTCTTCTCAAGAAATGAGCTCACTTGGTGATGCAGATATTCAATATTCATTTCCAAAAATAAGTTTTCAATAAGTTTCCATGTGATTCTTGATTATGCCTTGATTTGGGTTAAACAACTCTTAAGCATGATTAAGCACTTTGTGCACAAATTACTCAATTTGATTAGAATGCCCTGCTATTGGTCCTCAATTTGACTGAATTAGAATTGGAAGTCCACGTTAGATGCATTAGATGCGTATTCTTATTTAGGATATTGCCAAAAACAAATAACAAAGTCATAAGTCTTGTGCAAAATATTTGATAGGGAAGAGCAATCCAAAGTACCTAGGTGCAAATTTGACATTTTGACTGAAAAAAAACTAATCAAAGTTAGCTGGCCCATAAATTGCATTACCCCATTTAGGGATACCCTAGCCAAAATCAGCGTTTGAATATGTCATTTTTACATCATTTAACATGTTTTAGTGTTTTTGGGCCAAATTATACATTTTGGGTATAAATTGGTCAAAAGCCTGGTTGGAGGTTATCAGTGACTAGTTTTAGGTGTCTATAGTTTGCCCCTATTTGGGAAGGCATTTCAAGCTATAAGCATAATAACATCTTCTTAAAGAATGAAAAGGTCCCGTAAGCCTACAACTACAATGATGTTAAACTAACTATAAGATGCCCCCTTGAGGGAATAGTTGGCACAATGAGGTCGGTAAACGGTCCCTCAAAAAGAAAGAAGTGAAATGAGGGGACCAAAGAAAGGAAAGATGATGGGGTGAAAACACAATGATATTGAAAAAGTAGTCAAAAATCATTGAGAATGCAAGTGGGATGGTGCACAATGGTTTGCCCAAAGGTGGTTATAAGCATTGTACCCTAATATTGGAAATGTGGTATGATAACACAATGATTTGACCAAAGGTGGTTATAATCATTGAGAAGATGGAGCTACCCCAATTAGGATAGACAAACAAGAGAATAACATGCCCCTGTATGGGCAAAAAAAGTAAAATGGTGACAAATAATGATTTTCCCAAAGATGATTATAATCATTGAGAAATGTAGGTGGGATGGTGTACAATGATTTTCCCATAGGTGGTTATAACCGTTGGACATCAATTATGAAAAATAGGATAAACTTGGTTGAAGAGAATGATAATGTAACACAAAGGGTAATGATTAATTAGAACAACCTGCTAGTAGGGAGATGCTCATCTAAACTAATAAAGGTTGAAATTATTTCATGGTCAATTACTCTATTTGGGATATGATAGAGATGTCAATGCCAAAGAGATGTCACCATTGCTGAATAGACTTCTTGAAGCTGAGGTTTGTTGTAGCATGTGATGGTAGGATTTATGATATAACATCATAAAGAATTAGCCAAAATATGCATAAGGACTGACTCCTATAATCCAATACTCAATAGTAAATAATGCACCAATGATAGAAACCATGATGATAATGTAGACATATGAATATGGATGGATTCAAGTGTAAGTGTGGACAAGGAATCACCCAACGAACACACACAAACTGAATCAAGGCAACAATGTTAAAAGTAAACAAACAAGCAAACAAACAAACAAAATAAGCAAAAATAAACAAACAAACAACATAATAGAAATCCTATGAACATTTCCCCTAGAAAATAGGTGACAAATTAACAAACAAACAAAATGGGGGAATAGAAGAAAAAGGAAGGGGGTGGCTGGATTGTCTCCATATGCACTGGGTAAGTAGGCATTGCCTACATAGTTTCATGGATGTAATATCCAACAAAAAACTTTAGGCCAAATATATTTCTCCCAGGGAATGGGAATAAAATGATAACTAATGAAAACAAATAGAATGGATGTGAGAGAAAAGGAATGGTCTTGTAAAATGGAAAGTGCATGAAAGAAAAAGGCCAGAAAGGATGGGGAAACTAAATGACAAGTTATTTGCTTGTAACTTAGTAAGGGTTCCCAAAATCCTTAAGGCAAAGAAGTGGTCAATGTTTTTGTTCTTTTCTAATGATTTTCAAATGTTTTTGGAGTGTCTTGACTCAATAAAAAACAATGAGACACTAAATGGTTCAAGCTTGTTAAATGGTTAGAGCGTGGCTAAGGTTGCTCATAAAATGATGAGAGCATGGCTTAAGTTGCTCACAAAATGATGAGAGCGTGGCTTAAGGTGATCTCAAAATGGTGAGAGCATGGCTTAGGGTTCTTGCAAAATGGTGATAGCGTGGATTAGGTTGCTCATAAAATGATGAGAGTGCGGTGGAAAGGGTGACTAATATGACTTCAATAATAATCAAGTGCTACCTACATAGTCCTAAAGTAGGACCTCAAGTCACTATAGTTTCACTCTTACAGTGGAGGAATTAAATTAGTGTAGCAGTCAATTCAAACAAAATAGGCACATTGGGTAGAAGGGCATAGTATGACATAAGAAGTGGTAAGTTGGTATGTCAAGGTTTAATGTTGCCCCTAGTTTGCCCATAAGTGGTTATAACTAAGACACAAGGGCATAGATCAAAGGTACTAATTTTTCCAAAGACAGTTATAATTAGTATCAAGACCGGTGGTAAGAAAGAATAAAAAATGAAGGATGCAACTGTCAAAACTTCTATCACACTATCCTAAAATATGATCTCTATTTAATGTTCTTGAACAAATTGATGAACTGATTAGATACCTCGATGTTGAAACTATGTAATGAATGACAAAAATCAAGGTCAAATGGGCTATGTTTTTAGAACACAATGGGTTGATAGGTCAAAATCAGAAAGTGGATATGACAAAGAGGAAGGATAAGAATGGTATGTGTACAAAGAAGAATAGTGACAAAAGGCATAACTAAAACAATCCTTATAGACAATACACCTTAGCACTTAAGCATAGTATTGCTTGAGATGAATAATATTCATCAACTTTGGAAGTTCTTGTCTTTCTGATGTGGCAAGCCTGTATGGTTTTGATCCATAATTTGCAATGATGATGAAAGGCCCTATCTAGTTGGGTTTGAATTTTCCTTTATGTTTCTTCTCAACCATGATATTCTTTTGGTTTTGTTTAAGAACAAGATCACCAAGTTCAAATGTTCTATAATTAACACACTGATTATAGTGCCTTTGAGTCAATTATAATATGCTTGAATATTGTTGAGTGTGGCCATGCATTTCTCATCCAGTAGGTCTAGCTCTTACATGTGAGCTACTCGATAGTCATGATCATCCAAGAATTGCTTGAATGAGATGTGTAGTAAAGGCAATTTGACCTCAATGGGAAGGATGGCTTCAATACCATAAATAAGTGAGTATGGAGTGGCTCTTGTGGGGTACAAATGATTGGTATGATATGCTCAAAGGGTAGGTAATATCTAGAGGTACCAGTCATGACTAGTATCATTAACAATCTTTTTGAGAATATTGACAATGGTTTTGTTGGATGCCTCAGCCTGGCCATTACCTTGAGGGTAATATGCTATAAAAAATGTTGTGTGATGTTATATTTAGTACATAATTGGTCTAAATATTTGTTCTTGAATGATCCTCCATTATCAAATATAATGTCAGAGAGAATACCGTAATGGTAGATGAGGTGATTGAAGATGAATTTAGAAATTTTCTTTCCAGTCACGTAAGTGAGGGGTATAGATTCAACCCACTTTATGAAATATTTGGCGGTGGTAAGGATATGTTTATGGCTATCAGATGAAGTGGGGTTAATCTTCCCAATGAGGTCAAGTCCCCATGTAGAAAATGGCCATGGTGTTAACATTAGATTCAGAGTTTTTACTGGGGCATGAATTCATATTAGCATGCCATTGACATTTGTCACAATGTTTTACATATGTAGTGGCATCTGCGTCTATTGTGCGCCAATAATAACCATATGTAAGATATTTTTGGATAGGATTTCCCCACTAGAATGGGCTCCACATACTCCTTTGTGAACTTCTCTTAATGCTAATGTAGACTCTACCAAAGTTAAACAATGAAGTAGAGTTCCATCAAAACTACGATGGTAAAGGGTGGATCCAAGTAGAGTCTAACAAGTGGAATGATGAATGAAGGCTTTGGTTTATTTTCAAGATAGGTTAGGTGATATAATTTGGTCATGAAGGTAGTTGTAAAGGTCTGAGTAGCAGATAGAATTAGGACCACCAATATCACAAATCATGGTGAGGATTGATGGTTCATGAGCTAGTGCTAATAAATTCTTGATGAGGAACTGATACTCTTTAGCTTTATCTATTTGTCAAATCAAAGAACTAATAGTAGCCATGGCATCTATAGT
The DNA here is from genome assembly GCA_037957365.1 of Torreya grandis. Taxonomy (NCBI): domain Eukaryota; kingdom Viridiplantae; phylum Streptophyta; class Pinopsida; order Cupressales; family Taxaceae; genus Torreya; species Torreya grandis. The sequence continues at coordinate 2,510,724 of JARHVA010002205.1, forward strand.
TATGTTATTAGCCTTGGGTATATGCTCAAACTGTATGTTGGTAATTTATTGTTTAAGAGTGTCTACCATGTCTTTATATCAAATCGGCTTGTCATCTTTGGTTTGAAAATGATTTATAACCTGATTAATGATTAACTAAGAATCACCATAAACTTGGAGATGAGATATATTCCAATGCATTGATTATCAAAGTCCTACAACAAGTGCTTCATACTTGGCCATGTTTTTTGTACAAGGAAAGTTGATTCTGAAAGATTTAGGGATTAGATCCCGCTATGGTGTAATAAACAATAGGCTTGCCCCTGATCCATGTGTAGTGAATGAAACATCAAAGTATAGCTTCCAAGGCTACTCTTCAAGGGGTGTATCAATAATAGTCATGATAGATTCATCAATAAATTGAAACTTGAGTGGTTGTGTGTCCATGAGAGGTGCTTCAACAAGTTGATTTATACGAACTTATCCCTTGATTGCTTTTTGATTGACATACTCTATGTCAACCTCACTGAGAATCATGATCCATTTAGCCATTCTACCTTATAAAGCTATTTTAGATGGTATATATTTGAGTGGATCTACTTTTGAAATGACCATGGTTTTTTTAATTAACATGTAATGATGTAGTTTTTGAGCTACAAAAACCATGGCTAGACAAGCTTTTTCAATAGGTGCATAGTTATGTTCATATGTAACCAAGGTATGACTTAAGTAGTATACAACATGATCCTTTCCATTATCATCATGTTGAGCCAAGAGTGCCCCCAGGGCATGATCAGTAGCTGATAGGTATAACAAGAATGGCTTTCCTGGCATAGGAAGTAATAAAATAGGCAGATTGAAAAGATAGTCTTTGAGCTATTGAAAAGTTATTTGGTAGTGACATCCTTGTGAAATGCAACTCTTTTATTCAAAAGGTGTGTAAATGGATGGAATTTGTTTGCTAATTGAGAGATGAAGTGTTAAATTGACTAGATCTTACCCTGAAAAATATAAAGTTACTTTAAATTGGTTGGTGGTGGCATCTCAATTATAGCATGGACTTTAGCTGGATCGAATTCAATACCTCAATGAGACACGATAAAGCCAAGTAATTTTATTGAAGTTAAAACAAACACACATTTCTTCAGATTGAGTCTAAATGTTTACTCTCATAGTCTTTCAAATATATTATGTAGCACTATTGGATGGTCATCCCTGGTCTTGGATTTTCCTAATATGTCATTGACATAGTCTTCAACAATATCATGCATCATATCATGGAATATGATAGTCATGGATCTTTGATATGTATTTCCCACATTATTAAGGCCACATGGCATCACCTGATAGCAAAATGTTCTGCATGGAGTGGTGAATGCTATTTTTTGTTGATCTTCTAGCTCTATTTTGATCTGATTATATCCTGAAAATCCATCCATGAGTGAAAGCATTTTATAACCTGCCATGGAGTTGATGATAATGTCAATATTAGGAAATGGAAAATCATCTTTAGGAAAATCTTTGTTGATGTCCTAAAAATTAGTACAAATTTTTATTTCTTTAGGATTTTTGCTAATAGGTACTACATTAGAGATCCATTCTGAGTAGTCAATGGATCAGATACATCTTACTTCTAAGATTTTTTCCAACTCTTTCTTTACCAATACAATAATGTGAGGATGCATCTTACGTAGCTTTTGTTTTACCAATTTGGCATCAGGATTAACCACAAGGTGGTGCAGAACTAAGGTAGGGTCTAAACTTGGCATGTTAGAGTATGCCCATGCAAAGATATCTACAAATTCTCTCAATAGATCTGTAAAGATGTCATGTTCCTCCTCAATGAGGGATGCACCTAATTTTATCCATTTTAGGTCTGATGGTATCTTGATGTTTATCTCTATTGTATCTTTGACTAGAAGGGTCGAAACATCTTCTAGGATAGTAGGTAATGACTTGAACTATTGGATTATGTTAGGGTCCTCTATTAAGATTTGATCTTTAACTTCTCTTAGGCATGATGAATCTGAGTCCCCTAATGGGAGATCTGTCCATGTGATAAAAATATTCAAAACTTCTTGAAGAATTTGATCAAATACTTGTTGTTTATCAAAATTGAACTCAGAGCCACAAGCAAGTTCATCATTAGTGGTTTCCTAGTCTAAATTTGAAGAAGAATGAACACCCCCATCTAATAGCACCTAAAACAGGTATTCACTACTAGACTGGCCTTTATCTTTACTTTTTCCCTAGTTAGAAAGCACCTCAAAGAGGTTTTCACTTTGGGACTTCAATTTTTTAATTATTTGTTTTTGGATAAGGGTGTTCACTCACTCTTTAAAATAGGCTGCAGGATCCAGTGTGATTGAGAACCTTGATTTATGATCTCCCAATAGAACATCTCTAAGGCCTAAGAAATCATATAATGCCTCATCATTTTGAAACTCATCAGTTGGTAGAATGGATTTTTGTTGGTCCCAATCTATCAATTGGGGATAATATAATGGAAATGGGTTGCGATGAATGGCAAGGGTAAAGGTATAAATGGCATTGTTATCAAACATATTGGTTTTAGCTAGGTTATCAAAAGTGAAGCTATGATCGAACTCTACTTTGTTGTCAACATCATCATCACTAGTCACTGGTGATAGAGTTTGAATAAGATATGTGGGGTCACCCCCAGGTGGTTGAATCCAAGTTCATAAGGTCTTTTGTACTTAGTCATAGAAATTGGCTCGATGGTTCCTTATTGATTCATTATGAGGCCTCTTTCTTCATATTTGTGATGCTTCATGATCCTATTAGGAATATGATACTTTGCACTTTTATAACAATCAGCTTGGTTTTCATTAAATAACCATGCTCCATATCCTTCAAGAGGGTTAGGTTCTAGGCCAAATTCTAGTACAAATGTGATAGGTCCCTTATCTTTGTTCTTTTGTTGCTAATGCATATGTGGGATGACTTTAGGTCACCTTAAGGTTTTCAAATTCTGAGGAAGATTGGCGATATGAAATGTATCATGAGTCACATACTCTCCCAGTCCATTATCTGAAATGGTGAAATGATTAGAAGCTTTAGGAGGTGGTATGTGGGAAAGAGAATCCAAGGTATTAGGATCTATGTAATTATCTAGTGAAGGATCAATAAGTATAGCCTTTCCTTTACCCTACTTGGAACTTGGATTCATGTCGTACTGATAATTATAGCTTTGAAATTTGGCCTCAAGATTTTTGCAGTGTTCTTATGGGTGTAAATCTCCTAGAATATTCACTTCCATCCCTGAGTGGGATTGGTGTAGTGTTGATGGGACTACATGAATCTCATGTAACCAAAGCCTACCTAGAAGCATGTTGTATGATAACTATATATCAAGTAAATGACAAAGTGTGTTATGGGTCAAAAGCTCAATGATAACTAAAAAACTAATGGTTCCTTGTGACTCTCTTTCCTGATTATCATAGGCTTTGATAGTTATTGTTTCTAGCTAGAGATCTGTCATTATGTACCCAAGAAGCTTGATGAGCTTTAGAGACACTAGGTTGAGGCCAGATCCATTATCGATAAGGACACATTTCACTTTATGCCATCTGATACAAACTTCTATGTATAATGGGTTATTATGGAGTGAACCAAGGGAAGACATATCACTTTGGTTGAATGTGACTTGTTGAGTTGAAGTTAGGTGTCCAACCAAAGCTTTCATATTTATCAGGGGATATGTCACTAGCAATAATGGATTAGGTCAAGAACTCATTTAATATGTTCTTATGGATTATTGATGTTTGTAACAAATCTAAGATAAAAATTTGTGTTGGTGTCTTTTGCAATTTTTCCACAACATCAAACTTCTTATCTTGGTCAGTAGTGAATGGTTTATTCTGAGGCTGAATGACTGGTTGGATGATAGGTAGAATAACGAATGGGTGTGGGCCTAGGATAGTAATATTTGACCTTTGAGTTGTGATTACATAATCAGGATTAAATACTAGACCATTATTGCTAACTACTATCAAAAATGGTGTGGGACCAAATAAGATAAGTCTCAGTTATCGGTGCACTTACATGTGGTCACATGGTAAGAACGAGTTGTTGCTATAAGATCCAAAAGAGGAAGTCCTAGTTTGCTAGTTTCCCTGTATGCACTCCCAGGTTAAAGAAGGATTATCCATGTAATTTGGCTAGATAATATTGTTTAAGAATAGTTTAAGCTAATTAGTGCTTGGTCTAGGATTAATGGAGATGGTATTAATGCTACCCCCTGCAATATGACCTAAAACCCTATTGTAGTCATGTGAAACTACATGGTAGGTTTGTTGGTTGTTACCATTATAACCTTGGTTTTGTCTATTGTTTTGTTTTTGTAGATTCTACTATTGATTTTTTGATTTTACTGGTTTGGCCTTTGATTTTGATATTGTTGATTTTGCTACTGCACTGGCCATTGTTATTTTTGTTGCTGATTATTTTGCTACTATTGATTGTTATGTCAGGAAAAGGGGTTTTGATAAATCCTAAGAGTTTGATTGGAAGTAGAAGCATCATTATCTAATGTTATCTCCCCATTCTTCAATATATTCTCAATTAAATATTTAATTTGGGCACATCTTCATAGATTATTCCCATTGACTTGATGATAGTCATAAAATTCATTTTCATGGTACCAATCAGGGTAAGGAATACCTTGCAAATAATGATTTGGTATAGGATAACTAATCAAATTAGAGGTATAAAAATAAAAACAATATAGATTCAATGGGTTCTCTTAGGTCACTAAAGACACAACATGTAGGCATGGTTCTCTTAGGAGGATAGGTTTGCAATGGTAAGGGCTACTGTATTTATTGTGCAGGTTTTGGTTGTTGTGCTTGAGACATTGGTTGGAGATGTTTCTGGGTAAGAGTAAGCTGAAAAAGTGGTGAAGATGAGGTTTACACAGTTTTCACATGATGAGATTTAGTTACTCCAATTCCCACAACATTCCTATTTCGATTGAATTATTTCGATCTTTCTTGATTATTGGCCTGTGTCGATTGTGATGCTTGAATTTGATTGGGGTGTTGGTCATTTCCATGATTGGTACCTTGATTTTGACTAGTTGAATTGAGCTTGATGAATCCCTTATTGATGAGTACCCTCTCAATCAATAAACCTTTATCAATGATATCTTTGAACGTATGTGCACATTGCAGTTCTAGATGATAGGCTATCTCACTATGCAAATTTTTAGTAAACATAGTGGCTAATTGTTTATCTGGTAAATTATGGGTGAAATGGCTTTTAAGGGCTCTCCATTACTATAATTAAATTGAAAAACTCTCCCTAACTTTTTTCCTTTCTTGTGTCAGGTCTACTAATGAAATCTCATGTTCGAGATTATAGGAAAAGTGCTATATAAATTTATCAAAAAGATCATCAAAGTCTATTACTAAATTTTTGGGCAACTTCAAAAACCACTACAAGGCTTGTCTAACCAAACTCCTTAGAAATAATAGCCAAAAGAATATGTCACTATATGCCACCGGTTGACATGCAACAAAGAATTCAATCAAACGAGCCTTAAGATCACCTTTCCCTTTGTATTTATTGAATTTTGGTGGTTCATATCCTAGAGGAAATGGTATCTGTAAATACTCCATGTTGAATGGATAGTAAAATACATCATCCAATTTGAAATTTTTAGTTTGTTTCCCCACCTGAATAACAAAAATTATATCCTCCATTTGTTGCAATTCTTGGGAGAGGAAACTAGAAGGGATATTGGTTTGACGGAGAATGTTGGTTTGGGTAAATGGCTGAGAGGTCACAAGTGGGACACTTTGACTAGGGTATAATGGAGACACCTATTGAGGTATATTGGCTTGGTTAGGGAATGGAATAGGAATATGCATACATGGATTAGGATGTATTAAAAATTGCACATTTGGTTGCATAATATTATATTTTAGGTTGGCGATAAAGGTTTGACTTGGAGGATTTTGTGGTTGGGATGGGGGGATATAACTATATTATGCCTACTGTGGTTGAAAAGGGACATGCTACCAACTAATCAAACCTTGATGTTGAGTGTGAACTTATGGACCAAGATCCTATCTCTAGATTTGTGGCACATTTTGAACCAATGGTTGTCTAGTAGGTACCTGAGAAACATGGAAACCTCCTTGTTACATGAGTCCTTGTGGGGAAGTGAAAGTAGGTTGTAGATTTAGCATCTGTCACTGATCAATATTTGCATGTTGTTTACTATTCATTAATTTATTTTGAATTGGCATATTAGTTGTGATTGAAGAGGTATGTTTGTTGTTACCTAGTGAGATGGAATATTAGTTACCCCTGATTGAGGTGGTAATGTATTTGTCCTCTATTGCATTGATACACTAGACTATGTATGTTGTTGTGGAATAGTAATCGCTACCTATTGAGGGGGAGTAGGATTTATCACATTCTATCATTAAGGTGTGACATTGGCCATTATTTGATTAGCTAATCTCGTAGGTTGTACACTTGAGGAAGTAACTAGTTGAGTACCACTTTGATCAAGATTGGATGTTGTTTGCACATTGTCTACTATGTTTGGCTCATTATTTTGTGCAAAGGTTGAAGACACTTCTTCAATATTTTGCATACACATCAAGTTATCTATCATTTGTATGAATGGGTCAAAACTCAGATTCTTTTATCTAGTTAAGTCTATCAACACTCTTGTTAAAGGTATTAGGTCAATGAGAGGCTTACTCACCATGTTCATTTGATTGAAATCACATGTTAAATTTAGGTAGGTTTGGTATGCTATTTGCATTTGGTTAAAGTGATATTCCATAATGTTTTTGCCTCGATTGGATATATTGGGGTCTTGATACATTGTTTGGACTATAGCCATAGGATTGCTAGAAGAAGCTTGTTGATCGTAAATGATATTGTGGGGCACTCTTACTAGACTTAGTAAATTTTCATGGGGGAAGTTTGTCAAAAACTTGGCCCCTACCTCTATGGATCTAACCAAAATCTCATCTTTGTTCTCTAACAAATTTTGGTCAAATAAAAATGGATCATATGTGGAAGATGTATCAGTAGAATATGATTGTTGAAGAACTTGCTTATCTACTACATGCATTATAGCTAGGTATTATGTGGTTTGTTCTTGGTCCTATTCTAAATAAGGTGGTGTGTTAACTAGGTAATTAGCTAATGGATCTTGGATTTGTGCCCTTGATTGAGTATTATAAGAGGTATAAGAATCCATATCATAAGCAATGTTATCCACATAGGGGTCTTGCACCATTTCTTCCTGTGCAACTACATTACTAATCCCAAGATTGTACATGAGTCCACTACGAGTGTAGGAATACATGTTGGGATCCATAGTCAATGCTTTGTGATAAAAGGTCAAAGAGTTATAAAAACTCTAAAAAAAGATAAAATCTAAAACAAATGATGCCTTCAACGTGGTCTAGATTTGTCAAAAGGATCAAAAGTTTTATCCAAAGATTTCTGAGGAAACAACTAGCATAAAATATCTAACATTTCACTATTCACATAAAGATAATCAAGTAAATGGACTGAAAAATCAAAATACCAAACTCTAAGGTCAAAGTGTTTCAAATCAATCTAATCTAGGAATTTAAAAGTTGCTAGGTTTTTTGGCCAAACATGGCATTAAAATCTAGGCTCAAAAAAGGCATGTGCTAGGACTCTTGGCCAAACAACGTCAAAAGCTAGACTTTGAAAATAGATGAAAGTTTTAATCTAATGAATTTGAAACACTTCTAATAAACACTAGGCATTCTATTCTTGGTCATGAACTTGATCAAATAGGTATAAGGTATGAAACAAGAGGTACTTTAGCAATAGTTTATTTTCTAATAAATAATGGTATAAAACTTGGTTCTTTTGACAAATAGAAAGATCACAAAAATGCACTAAAATTGGTCTGAGAATGTCAGAACAAATTTGGAACTCTATGCAAGAGGGTCTATGAAACAATGTTCAAAATGATTTGGGTAGTGTAATGATGCTACACTACCCAAAATGTGTGAATTTTTTTTAATTTTAAAACTCTCTAAGGCAAAGACATTTTCCATAATTCTAACAACATAACACTACTTTTCTTAACTCAAAATATGGTGGTATATAGACTTAAAGTTCAAGTGTTTAGCACAAAATGGATTAAGTCTATCAGGGGATGATAATGATTATGAGTCTTAAATAGCCTTCAACCCAAATTAGAAATTAAACCTAAGTTCCCTCAAGTTTAGTGAAAATGGCGAACCCACTTAACACATCAACCCTATGAACTTTGTAAAGGTGTAATTCTAAATTTGGATTATAAGTGAAGGACTTAAACAATGTTTGGTAAAGGTCTAGACTCAATTGGACAACATAACTGTGCCAAAGCAGATGATATGAATCTCAAGATTTTGATAAAATTTGAATAAGATAAATTGATGATCTCACATGAACAACATAACACCTCTTTATTCAAAGGAAAATTTGGACTATGTGTTTGGTTTTGGATTATTTGTTTACACCAAGTTTTGACTCCAAGCAAGACTTTAATTTAGGACAAGACCAACTAATTAATCTCTCTTAGATCCTAAACTAACAAGGTTGCTTGGTATTATTAGAATCCATCAATATACATCATTTGAGAGGATTTTAAGTGTTTATCCAAAAGTAAATGCACATTATATAGTAGGGTTTTTACACCCCCCCTTCTCTCAAATGACAGTACTATGACATAGACCTTGAGGTTCACCTTGCACCAATAATACTTCCATGACAAGTGGGGATTTGTCTAAAATCTAACAAGTTTCTAAATGATCTAGGGGAATCAAATTCACAATGACTTTCATGCCAAACAATGCAAAAAAAAAAGCATGGATTTTGGGTCCGTATCACTTGGCTTGTTGCAAAAAGGTCTAGTCCTTTTTGCAACCACTACATCCTATTGTTCGCTCAGTGTAGTTTGATGTCCAAAGTGCCACTATGTCCCATGTATAACTCTAAAGGAGCTAAATGAAGTCAATATCAAGAGGTGAAACCCTGGGTCAAAGCTTTCCTAAATAACTTGTGGGAGGTGATGAAGTCCCCCTCGTAATCCAAGATGCATAAAAATAAAAAAAGCATGAAAGTAGAAAGACTTTAGGGTCATTTTCAAGGTCACCCAAACTTTGATGAGTTTTTGGGGAGTGCTTTAGATGACTTTCTTTGTAAGCCTTGGACTAGGCTATTTGTAATAGGAATGGTGCTTTTGATTCCAAGGGTTTCCTATAGGGGACAAATGGAAGAGCATACATGCAACATACCTCTTTTTTCCAAACAAGATTTGATTAAACAACTATTTCAAACAAGAATTGACAAGTGCATTCAATTTTAAAATCCAATGAAATGTTTGGTGGTGTTCATTTGACCCCTTGGTCTTTGTTGTAATCTTTGAAAAACATTCACCAAAAACACCTAAATTCTTTGCTAAACATCCAAAACAAGGTTCCTAATCAAATTTTAAGCATGCAAAGGTGTTTTAAACATGTTTTAAGCAAATCTTAAGCTTGGTCCTATAATAAAATTGTTAGCATGTCCTTTAGCTTTGAAGCCCTTTTGAGTTTGAAACAATAAACTTTGAAAAAGTAGGTCTCAAGTTTGTGTTTTTATAAAAACACAATGATCGATGTTGGTTATTACCACCGATGTCAGTTATGACTAACCAAGATCTAGCTGATGTTTGTTTGTTGATCAGCATCGGTTGAGTCAGGTAATTGATGTCGGTATATTTGCTAATGTCAGTTACTGTGTAAAAACCATGGCAACCAAAATGGTAAAATAAAGTTAGACAATCAATTTGCAAAAGTTTTAAAGGCTCAAATAAATATTTTAAAGTTGAAAAAGGATCTCCTTCAGGTGTAGGATATGTCTAGTCCCACCAGGTGTGCGATATGTGATCTAGGAATTTGACTCAAGAGAGGATGGTTAGTATGGTGTTAGTTCCAAAATGAAATAAACACACTAATAGCATAACATCTCTAGGCCTAGACACTAGGGAGAGATTAGTTAACAAAAAAAAATTTCAAACACAACTAAAAAGTAAGGAATCAAATACAAGAGTTCCTTCACCTTCCTTGGATACTTCAAATGCCTTTATAGTGGTGGCTTTCTCGGCTTGTGCTCATGAAGTCCTTGGCAATAAAATCTTGACAAACTCCATCTCTCCTTGGCACCTTTGGCTTGTGGCTTGAGTTGGATTGGAATCAATTTGGCATGGTAACACTAGTTGTAATGACTCCTTGAACATATTTGTGCATTATAAATTTGCACCAAAAATAGCTTAGAAATGATGTTGTGGGCCTTTTATTTATAGATTTTTGGATTTGATCAGAATCAACCTGAACTGTCCATCTCAAGATTGAGAAGTGTGGTTGAGGATTAATTTAATTTTTGGAATTAAGTTTGTAATTATCCTCATCATGGCATTGAAATAAGGGGAAATTAAGAGGCATGGAGGGCATCATGGAAGGCATTGATGAGGCATGGGAGGCATGAATCTTGATATTTATGGCATTTATGGCCTAGGGATGTCTTTCCAAGAAATGAGGTCACTTGATGATGTAGATATTCAATATTCAATTCCAAAAATAAGTTTTCATCAAGTTTCCATGTAATTCTTGATTATGCCTTGATTCGGGTTAAATAACTCTTAAGCATGATTAAGCACTTTGTGCACAAATTACTCAATTTGATCAGAATGCCCTATTATTGGTTTTAAATTTGATTCGATTGGAATTGTAAGTCCACATTAGATGCATTAGATGCGTATTCCCTTTTAGGATGTTACCAATAACAAATAACAAAGGCACAAGTCTTGTGCAAAAGATTTGATAGAGAAGAGCAATCCAAAGCACCCAGGTGTAAATTTAACATTTTGACTTGAAATGAACTGATCAAAGTTAGCTGGCCCATAAATTACATTTCCCCATTTAGGGATACCCTAGCAAAAATCAGTGTTTGAATATGTCAGTTTCATATCATTTAACATGTTTTAGTGTTTTTAGGCCAAATTGTGCATTTTGGGTAGAAAATATCAAAAGTCTAGTTGGAGGTTATTGGCGACCAGTTTTAGGTTGTGTCTAGGTTGAATTGTATATAAAAGGGAACCTTTTTGGAGAAATAAGGAACCATTTCATCTCCCTATAAAGAAAACATGAATTCAATCAAAGCTATTATTGATACAACACTAACTGGGAAAGATACCTAGTTATAATGGTCAAGATAGGTGGAGAATACACTTATCTTTAATGACTTATGGTTCAAAATTTGTGATGGGGATACATACCTAATAAACATAAAGAAGCAAAGGATATACCATCCTAAAGTCATAATAATTCAAAAGCATTAGCCTTGATGTGGGCCTTAATTGATGCTAATGTCTTTAATCACATATACAAGGGTTCAAAACTCCTTGGGAAACATTTCACAAATTAAAGGATATTTATGATTATCACTTAGAATTAGAGTTCATACAGTCTCATTTGAAATTATTAAATCTTGGGTTGAAAAATTATGATGTCATGAGTTTGTATTTTGAAACCTATGCTATCAAACATGATATTCATGCTTCTAATTAAATGACTACTTCATAAAGGATCTTCTCCCTATATACTCAACTTGCTTGGAGTCATTACAATTAAGCAACTAGTTGAATACTCACTTTTGACCAATTAGTTGAGAAGATGATAGAAAGAGAAAAAGACGTTGAAAAAAAAATGAGTCCACAAGAGAAAACATTTCTTATGCTAATCAAAAAGGATTTTTTTTCCAAGAATGAAAGAAATGATAGAGGCAAATGGAAAAACAAAAGGTGAAATGATAAATTCATAAAAAATAATAGTTAACATCAAGAAAAAAATAATGAACAACATTTATTTTGTAAACATTTTGAAAGGAAAGGAAGAATGATACCCATGAATGCAAAACATCATATGATGAAATTGAAGACTAAATAAAACAAAAATTAGAAATATAAAAGAAGAATAACTCAAAACCAAACTCAACTCAGTTATCTAGTGAATGTGTACTTTCCATCTCTGATGAAATAAATAATACCTTAGAGAGTTAAATATGGTACAATACTTTTGTTTTAGACACCGGTGTCACACAACATATGACTTTATAAAGGGACTTATTTGAGGAGTTTCATGAAAAAAGTTGAGGTCTAGTATATTTTGTAGATAAAACAAGTCTATAACCTCAAGGCAAAGGTTTAATTCAACTCAAGTCATAAGGACTTCTAGAAGTCATTCTTTGAAATAATTAAAGCTTCCTCAGTTGAAAAGAAACTTGTTGTCTTTAGTGCTCATTTGAAAACAAGGCCACTCCATTCTACTGTATGATGAAGAGTGAAGGTCATAAGATAAAAAAGTTGTTATAATTGGATATGAGGAAGGAAAATTGTTAAAACTTAGGGGTGAGCACTAAATTCTAATTTTTTGTTTCTCATATTAGTGAAGAAGGAATGCCAAAAAGTCTTCTATGACATTCTAGAATTGGGCACACACACTATGACAACATTCATAAAATGAAATAAATGGTGTTTTAGGCTTGATAAAACTACCTAAAAACATTGAAAAGTGTGAATCCTGCATATTGCCAAACATGAAATGAACCTATTTCAAAATTTAGAATGGAAAGTCGACTAGAAATTAAAGTTGGTTCAAATTGATCAGTGTTCTCTACCAATTATTTTGATTGGTGGTCATAAGTAATTCATGTTGTTTATTTATCACTACAAAAAAATTAATTGGATATAATTTATAAATAAAAATCTTAATGCTTCAATTTTTTTCAAAAGTTTTAAACAATGGTTGAAAATGAAACATAATCCGACACTGGGACACTCGATACTAACAATGGTGGTGGATTGACATCAAAACTGTTTGAATCCTATCTCAATAAGAATGGAATCAAGTATCATATCACATCACCTTACACTCCTCAACATAATGGAGTAGTTGAATTGATGAACAAAACTATGATGGACATAATTTGAGCAATGCTATACTTTAAAGGGATAAATTTGCATTTTTGGGCAGAAGTAGGTCAAATAGTAATGTATATCCATAATAGGTCACCATCAAGAGCCCAAAAATGAATCATCTATATGAAATATGGTGTGATCATCTCCCTTCAATGTGATATCTTTAGTTTTTTAGGTCCACATGCTATGTATTGATTCTCAAGGAGAAAAGGAACAAAGGGGAGCACATGAGTCATATTTATATCCTTTTGGGATTCTCAGAGTCATCAAAGGCATAAATGTTATTTGATGAGAACATAAATAAATTTATCATCGAAAGAGATGTTATCTTTTGTGAAAATGTAAATGATACAACAAACATCAATTGACAATTGAATTGACTTGAGAAATATGTCAAATTTGATGTTTTTAAGGAGGTTGATATGGAAGTTCCTAATACTAAAGTGGGAACTTGTAATTGAGAAACATTTGAATCTCTATCAACTCTTGTAATTGAAAATGACACTCCCCTTGTAGAATAAACTGAAACTTCCTCAGATGAAGGTCCAATGTTATAAAATGAAGGATCTTCAAATTAAGAAAATGAGGCACTTGCGATTCCACAAGCTACTCTAAAAAAGATACCAAGATTGGACAAATAGACATTGAAATATGTCAGACCTGATGAGGTTGAAAAAATAAGCACTAGAAGTGCACATACAACTTTACAATAATCAGACAAGTTCTTAGATGAAATTCAAATAATATAGAAAATCTTACCTTGGAAGATCCTCCAAAAGAAGAAGTCAATGTTACTTTTGGTTATGAACTTATTTCCTTCAAACAAGACAAAAATATTGATGCATGGAGAAAAATATTCAACAGTGAGTATGATGCATTGGTAAAAAATAGAACATGGGAATTTGTCTATCCTCCAATTGCCTGTAAACCCATAGATTAAAAATGGGTCATTTATAATAAATAAAAAATAGATGGATCACTTGAAAAATACAAATCAAGGCTTGTCGTGAAGGAATTTGCTAAAAAATAAGGAATAGACTATAATGAAACATTTGTATCAACAGAAAAATGGACTACCTTTCAAACTATATTGGATTTTACAGTTCACATTAGATGGAAAACTCACCAAATGGATGTAAAAACTACATTTTTGAATGGTGATCTCAAATAAATAGTGTACATGACTAAAACTAAAGGTTTTTTAGTATAAGGCCAAGAGTACAATGTGTGCAAGCTAGAAAATTCAATGTATGATTTGAAACATGCCCCATGATCATGGTACAAAAAACTCACTTAGCACCTACTGAACATGAATTTCTAATTTTTTGAGTTTGAATATGCAACTCTTTTTATCAAAACAATTGAAAAAATAGTTGTATTTCTAGTGGTGTATGTGGATGTTCTGCTCATCACATGAAATAATGAGAGATACACTACACAAATCATATAAGAGTTGACGGAAGAATTTAAAATGATAGATCTAGGTTATCTTCATTACTATTTAAGTGTTGAAGTGAATAAAAAATCAAAGTATATATTCATCACTCAATATAAATATATTGGTGAACTTTTGAACAAATTCAGAATGATAGATTGTAAGCCTCTCGATATGTCCATAGAACAAAATCTGAAATTGTTATAAGAAGATACCATAAATTTGGTAGATGTTAATAAATACAAATAGCTCATTGGAAGTTTGATCTATATGACCACAAATAGAACAAATATTTATTTCATTTTTTGTGTTCTTTCTTTATTCATGCAACAACCCATAGAATGTCGTTGGGTAATATAAAAAAGAGTCCTTCAATAACTAAAATTAACATAGAATTTTGGGCTCAAATAACCAAAGTCATGGGACTTCAAACTAGTTGGATATTCAGATTCTAACTATGTTAGTGACTATGAATATGATAAATATACTTTGAGTTTTCTGATGAATTTAGGAACAATAGTTATCCATTGGAAGTTAAAAAAATAATTAGTGTTGGAAATTTCTTTAGCATAGGAAAAATACAGGGTAGCTTCAAAGGTAACCAGAGAAAATTTGTGGCTTAGAAGGGTTATTTTATATTTTTCAGGAGCAACATGTTTCATCAACACCACTCATGGTTAACAACACATCTAAAATTTAAATGGCAAATAATCCAATTTTTCACAACCAAACTAAGCATATCAACACTAAATTTTATTCAATTTAGTATTATGTGAAAGATGATAGTGCAAAATTACTATATTATCTTAATATAGAGAAACCAAAAAACATCTTCACAAAATCACTTGGAAGAGAAAAATTTAAAATTTTTAGAGGAATTCTTGATCTCACAATGCCATAAACCCAAAAAAACATCCTATAAAATTTCAGATTTTTAGAATTATGAACATCCAATTCCAACAATCAACCATTTATGCGTACACATTTACCAATAGTTTTATGGACTTGGAACTTGTTTGAATTGGTTGATTAACTATGACATTGTATTAAAATCTATTAAGATTTACTATATAAAGTGGTCGACATCTGCCTTAAATATATTAATGAGCTTAATATCTTTATACAAGGCTTCAAGGGAATTAATTCTAATTTATCAACACATTTTTTAGTCTCAAGACATTTTCAAATAAGAATACACATTCAAGGTGAATGATAAAGTTTATATAAATACAAAATTATCATTAAATTAACATATGACATAGATGACAATCTAAATAAACTAAGGCCTTCACCCTAAAAGATTCAAATGCCAAGTTTTTATGAATAATATTTATGAGTTAAAATAAATTTAATAACTAAGTCACCAAAAGAGTAAACAATGATTAAATACTCATGATATATTTAGCACTAAGGCCACCATTTGAAACATTGCATGTACTAATCGCATACTCATCAACAAGTTGACTATATTCATAAAGATTGTTAGCACATTATAATGTCATAATGGACACTAACACTAAAACCCTTATTTAAAGATACAATATTCTCTTATTTATCAAACTTTTCAAGCCATTTTTGTTAGAACCTTCAAGTAGTCTAGTTGGGGTTTTAATCTTAATGGAAAAATAAATGTATAAATAATAACTATGCACTATTGGCAACTTAAACAAAATGAGCTATACTCCATGAGAAACTGAGTAAGATGTACAATACTACAATGAAGTGGGAATATTTTTTCCATTCATATTGATCCTAATGCCACAAACATCTTAGTGGATTGATTGGTTGATCACTTCATAGATTATTTCACTTACTTCCTTGTTAGGAGTAAAAAAGAATGAATTGAAACCAAAATTAATAATAATAAATATATTTTTTTACTTGTAGTTTCTTGGAATGAGCACGTTACATGTGTTTTTCAATATATTTACATCTCAATTTGATCATAGATTACCCTTTAGAATTATAGGATTATTATAATTTATTTTCCATTGTACAATTCAAGCAAAATACCAATTAAGTTCACAACTTAAGAACTAAACAATATTATATCAAGATTAAATAATTTGAATGAGATGTTAAAACTCTTTCATCTCCCAAATCTATAATTAATAATTCTTAACCAAATTACTTTTTCCTCAATTGAAAATGATTTAGCCAAGTAATAAGTATCAACTAGAATGATGATTGCAAACACATAACCATATTCCTCAAAAATCATGAAACATGATAAAATAAGATAATATGATTTTAATATAAGGATAAATTTTCCATTTAACATCTCTATCATTATTTCAATTCAATAGATGAAATCATTCATGTAGTAAATCATAGGTCTGCTTATGGAATTGATAACTTTTGTAAGATCACAAACCTCACTTCACCTTGTAGAGTATCATTCTATTCAATAAAACAATATGAACAACTTTCACACATACAAATGTATGATATAGACACCTATATAAATTGAATTAAGTGAAAAAAAATTTAGATTCTAATTCTAATGTAAATACTTCTTTTACTAGAAATAAAATTGAGCACAAATAAATGCCTTCAAAATAGTGTTAAGGATATACTCAACTCAAGATGCCAATAATTTTGTTAAAAATAATCAAACCACCAAAATGAATTCAATCAAACAACAAGACATAGGTCTGAATTTAATATGACCTCATAACTTTCATAGACCTTTTAAGGATATCAACTGTCGCAATAAAGCAATGCATAAAAACTTTTACACTTAAAGTTTCATGCTACAACCATGTATTAACTTTAAGTGATTAGGAGTTTGAAATGAAATTATCTTTTTAAATTGTTGTAAATAGAAATGAGCATAGAACAAATGCTTTTGATTAAAAACCAAACTCCACTCAACATTACAAGAATATCTTATAAAAAACATTAGATCTATGATTAATTTTTAATGTCAAGAGTTCTTTCCATATAATAAATGTCACAATGATTATTTATTTCATAATGAAGCACATAAATAACTTTACATGATTTGAAATCAATAAGCAAAAAACTACAATAAAACCAAGACTACGAATTACAAGATAACCAAATTGATACCAAAATATGGTTACAATAGCCATTTATGAATACTAAAAAATAAAGTAGATTGCAATATAGTCAACATATAATCAACTCAAATTATATCACCATTACATCATAATATTTAGTTCTTGTTTATATAAATAACAATGTTCAAGAAGATGTGAATAAACCCAGGAGCTTCATAGATCATCAACACTAAACTATAGTCTAAAACTTCTTCTTAGTATCTTGTCCATATCAACCAACTCAATTTCACTCATGAAATATTTATGCATGAGTAACCACAAGAAAAAATGCAAAAGATGATCCTATCCATATGGTGGTGTCCATACCCACCCCATGCACTTATTTGGGGCTTTAAGAATCCACTGAATGGAAATCTAACATCATAAAAATAAATGACAATAAGGTTTCAAAATGAGAGATAGTGTCCACCAAGTTTAGGGTTTGATAAAAACCAATCAAAATAGAAACATTTAGTCTAACAACAAAAAAACACAAAAACAATAGTCAAATATCAAACAAAATTACTTTAATACTTTATTCCATCCTCTCTTTCATTTGTACACCATTTGAAGTTGAGATGACCTTAGAGACTCACCCATAAATATTTTTTCAATAGGATAAACCATATCCTCCTTGGTGATACTTAGATTTGAGTGCACTACTAGCTACAATAATCAGAAGATGTTTAATGGAAACATGTTGGAGTTTTGAGGATGACATTTGAGAGTTAAACAGTCCCATACAGACCGACAATTCCTCATAGATTTTACACAAACCCACACATGGGTTTGGGGTCCTCAAAAATAAAAATAAACATAGCCATAGATAAAAATGAAACACTACAAAAGAGATTTAGAGACAAGGAGAAAAAAGAAAATCGATAACTACCAAAAATCTAGGATTAGTAGTTGAATCTTCAATTTTTATTCTTTTTTCAATTTCACTCTTTTTCCTCCTTGATCCTTTCTCACTCTATATGCATTTTGAAACTTTCTCCAATCACCATAAAACCTCTTACCCGAGTCCACATCTATAAAAAACATCAGTGCATCCATAGAGAGGTTCCCAAAGTATCCATACAAACCACTAATTCAATGATTGATTCACAGGTTTGCCATTAAAATCTTAGGTTCCCTTATTATTTCCCACTCACTCGCTTACATCAAAGTCAAAAATGCCAATTGATGGAAATTCTAAATTTTTTTCCATGTGAATGAAACCTTAATCATTATTTTAATGATTATTTTATCCAACATATAGTCAAATGCCATCTTTGGATTTGGAGGCCCATGACTCCATCGTGGGTCAAAAGAGAGTCACATATGCTATGCAAGCTAAAACATTAAGATTCTAAAGATTCCCAATATAATTTGTGCTCCAAGGCAATAATATAATGATATGATAGCAACACATGTTTAAAGAATCACAAAAGATTTTAAATACTTTTAAATCAACATAAATTGTAACTCTTGCTACTCAAAAGATGACCCCAAGGTAATTCAAGTTAACAATTACAATTAAACAAAAAAATCACAATTGACCATATGCCAATGATGGCTGCTAAGAATAAAATAAAAAACATGCACAAAAATGGTTTAATATAATAGAAAATATCACAAGTATGGTAAAAAAATTAACTGATCTCATTCATTTACCTTTATTCACATTTACATGTATGAAGTCATTGTGATAGTTCAGTGGCTTTTTCAAGCCAAGACCTAGCTCAACTCTTTAACTAAAATCATAGAGTGACATCATTAGTACCTATTGAGCATAGTCATTGATGTTTGGTTGTCATTGATGTCAAAGAGATCGTGTTATACTAATGCATTAATGACAAAGTGATTAGATTGATGGTTTGGAGAGATATGACACATTTGAAGGTCTATAAGGACAAAAAATTTATGAGGCATCCTTAGATGTCTTGGTGAAGCTCTAATGTGTCACTTGATCATTTGGAATAAGAAACATGCATCTTCTAACTTAAGAGAAGCTAGACTGTCAGTGCACGCCATGTAGATATGAATGAACCATCAAGTTTATGCATTTATTTCTGGTACTTAGAAAGTCAACTAAGGTCAAAGGATTTCATGGAGATGTTGTCTATAGTGTCAAGAAGGTCCCTTGAAAATTTGATATCTTGAAGGATTTTATAATTCAATTTATAAAGCTTAAAATTTATTCTTGTAAATCGTGTTAGGCTAAAAACCGTCAAGTTTAACTTCATTGAAATCTGAGGTTACTAGTTAGTAGATCTAACGATGAGCATTCATTATCTAGATCTTGATCCAATGGTTCATGTGAAGTCAAAATGTCAAAGGTACCTACGATAAACACACTAGTGATAAGTGTCACTATCTCATTGAGTTGATAGAAGATCAATGGTTCACAAGCATTCATACTGATAAAGATCGATGGTTTAGGTTGAGTCAAAATTCAAATGTGCAAAAGACACACATAGCTTCCAAGTGGCACAATCATGAGAGCTCTGATACAAGATCAATGGTGAGCATTTCAAGATAAAGATTGAGTTATTCAGAGGATATTGATGGTTTATATTAGTCCATAGTTTTCAGAAAGCATGAGATAAGGTTAAAGTGCTCAATGTTTAACATTTGTTCAGTGACCTTTGGAATTCAAATATTCAAATTTGTGCAGAAAACTAGTGCTCAATTTTTAGGCTATAACTTTTGATCCAGGATGAATTTCTTGATGTAGTTAAAAACAAAGTTGTAGATGACTTCAAGGCACATCCAAAGAACCTAGTTAGATGGCCTAAATTTTTGTATAGTCAAAGTTATGGAACTTCAAAGTTGACTATTTGATCATTAATGGTGTTATTGTGTACATAATGATGTTTGAGAAATTTATCCTTTAGTAAAAGGGTGTTTTTTTAGGAGCAATCACATGAAGATGTCATAAGGGGTATATGGAGTGGACCCATGTAGTTGAATTTGATCATATATTCTTAATTTGCTTGATGGAGTGATAAATGGGTGAATAGGTCTTTATGAGACCTATAAGGGATGCTAAGGCCTAATTAAAAGGCATAACTGCTTAAGTGTAACCCATAGATGCCATAGCTAACATGTGACAATGTATTTGAGTTATGATTAACATGATATAAGTCTTAAGGGTTAAGGCAAGTATTATAGCCAACCAAGAAGCTAATATTCATGAAGACTCTATAAATAGTGGAAATGAAGGCAATGGTTTCTAGATGTAAATGTGGAAGAATTGAGAGAGTAGTAGATAGATATGAAGGAAGAGATCAAAGAGAGTGTGATAAATGGATGGATTGAAGTACTAAATAGTTTGAGGATGAACAAAGAAGACTAGAGAGATCCAAAAGAGATGTTTGGATGCATTGCTTGTATGAGAAAGTTTGAGTATGTGTGATGAGTTGATAAAAATTTGTTATACATTATTTATCCAATCATATTGATCTAAAATCAGAGTTCTAGAGCTGTTGATTTAATAGGTGTTGTGTGGGTACTCAACATATAAAATAAGTGGGTGCTTGTTCATACTTAGGGGTGGGTGCTCCTTATGAAGTGGCTGCTTTATTAAAAGGGTCTCATATTTGTAATAATCTTATAGGACTAGTAGTCCATGTATTTTTAGGATTGAGAGTGGGTTTTATTCCCTGAGAGGGTTTCCCACGTAGATCTTATGTTATGCATGTGATATTACATCATCTTGCTTTTTCATTCTGATTAAAATATTGTATGCTTTATGAATGATTTTAATAATTGATTAAGAGTTTGAAAGGATTGCAATTGAAGTTTGAAATATATTGCATCATTGATTCACCCCTTCTTTAAGTGATTGTACCTCTAACAATTGGTATTAGAGTAGGACCTTCTTTGTAAGTTTAACCTCTTGAAGGTGATCCAAGGTACATTATGGCAAGTCAAAAGATGCAAGGTTTCTCTACAAATCAAGCACTGCTATTCAATGGGTCAAATTATGCTTTTTAGAGTACAAAGATGAGGACATACATCATTTCTATAGGGTTTGATATTTGACAATCTATCATGGATGGTTACACTATTCCAACTACTCCTCCAACTAGTGCTGCTGACAAGAAATTGAGTGATAATAAATCAAAAGCTATGAATGCTATCATTTGTGGTCTATCTGACGCTGAGTTTACCAAAGTGATACATTGCAAGTCTCCCAAGGAAATTTAGGTCAAATTATAATCTATCTATGAAGGATATTCCAAGGTAAAACTGGATAAGTTGTAGACCTATTGAAGGCAATTTGAAGGTCTCAAAATGAAAGAAGAAGATACTATGACATCCTAACTTCTAAGGGTTGATGAGGTAGTAAACATGATCAAAGTTCTTGGAGAGGTGATTGATGAAGCTACTATATTACAAAAGGTATTGAAGACTCTTACAATCAAGTTTGATTCAAAATTATCTGCTATAGAAGAAAGTCATGATCTCACTCAGTTGAAGATGGATGAATTGCATAAAATCCTTACTACCAATGAAATGAGATTTGATGAAAATAGACCTCCTAAGAAGGAAGCAAACTTCAAAGTGATCAAGGAAATAAAAGCCAAGAAGAACAAGTTAAGTCTTAAAGATTTTGATCTTAATGAAGATCAACTTGAACTATGATTACAATAAAATTAAATGTAGGATAAGGTAAGTATGAAGGAAAACTTCCTTTAAAATGTTTTTTATGTGGTAAAGTTGGTTATTTTATAGATAGATGTCCAGGTATAGACAAGTTTGAACACAAAAAATCTCATAAGTAATCTCATGAGGATGAACACAATAAATCTAAGGGTTTTAACAAGTACAAAAAGCTCTTTAGTAAGAAAAACATAAATAAGGAATCATACAAAGGTAGTAAGAGCATTTACCATGAAGAAGACAGTAACTCATATGTAGAAGAAGTAAACACATCTGACAGTGATATTTCTTTTCATAATGGGGACATGGAGACATTGTTCATGTCTCTTAATGATGATGAAGGTGAATGTTCTATAATAAGACATTTATTTGATGGAGATAGCTCAAAGGATGAAGATGAGAAAATCACTCTTGAAGATAAATATCTAGATACTATGGAAGAAATGAAGATACTACAAAGAATGAATAGAAAACAAGATTCCTTGATCAAATCCTATGAGGATAAAATTAGACTTTTTGAAGGAAGGATGAGTAATGAAGTCAAGGAACAAGATGAGATCACACAATAGCTTGAAACTCAAGTTTGTACTCTTGATGAAGAAGTAAAGACTAAGGATGAAGAATGTATCATGTATCAATTAGAGATAGAGTTTTTGAAGATGAAACTAAATCAAACTATGAGAAAAGATACAACTGATGATTCATATAATAAGGATGAATTGATGAATTCTCTTGAAGATCTAAAGATTGAGAAGAAAAGGAACAAAGAGATGATGTCATAAATCAAGGACTATGAAGAATAATTTCGTGTGTTTGAAGCAAGATTAAATGATGACACCAGGGAACATTAAGATACTATCAAACATCTCAACAGTCAATTAGAAACTATGTCTATAAGCCTAAAAAACAAATAAGTTGAGAGATTAAGGTATGCAATTGAAATTAAGTCATTCAAAGCTGAGTTAGACAAGACATCTTGTAAGGTGAAGTCATTTTTGAATATTGAAAAGAACTCAAATGATCTTGACAATATTTTGAGTGGTCAAAAGCATGCAAGTGATAGAACTGGTCTTGGATACAAAGAAAAACAAAAGCATGTAACTCAAAACAAGATAAAGGCTAAGGTGAACAAGGACAATCAAACTTTGAAGATCAATCATTAGTCAAGCAGTGAAGGTCTTGTTAGAATGAAGATGAATCAGATCGAACAACCAAATGCTATAAGGTATACAAATTTAAATGGTCATTGTTACTCTTATAATTAGTTTAATCATAGGTCAAAAGATTGTAAATGATCCTCAAATAGTGAATTTGCATCGAATTATGAGCAAGACAATGGTAAGAATGAAGAGCATCATCACTCAAGATAGTCAACAAGTTCAGAAGGAAAGAATGACATCTTTTGATACAAGTGTCAAGGATTTGATCATATCACAAAGTTTTTTAATATCTTCATCAGGAGACCAAATGATCAAGTACATGAATGAATTCATGAAACTATAAGGAATACTCATATGTCTCAATCATAAGTACATACAATATGAGAAATCTCATTTGTTTAAAATGTCATGAGATAAGTTACATAGCAAGTTTCTCTAAGAATGATCAGTATTCCACTTCAAAGATTATCAATCCTTACATGAAGAGAAGGTATCATAGTGAATGGAGGCCTAAGTAGGTAAATGAGAAACATACTCAAAATGGATTATTTACCATGATTGAATAGGGAATAAGTTCAAGTATCATATAACAATCCTTATCTACCCAAATAGACAAGGAAATCAAGTAGGATCCTGAGATAAAAGAAAATAAGGAAGATAAGGAAGGATTGAAAGTCAAGTGAGAGCATGGAGATATGGGAATTGCATGAGTTATAGGATATTTAGTACCTTTATGACAAGAGGGTGTCTCTACCTATGCTTCTCAGGAGTCATATTTTGTGTAGAAGCAAGTATGTGTGCTCTAGGTGATAATTAAAGTGTCAATCAATACATATCTTGAAGGTAAAAGGTATACAAGAGATTATGAAAGATAAGCTTGTAGATGAAGGGATGTGAGAAGGTTAAATTAGTTTGGATGCTGGTTAAATAGGTTGATCAGTCAAGACAAGGATAAGTAATTGCAAGATAAAAATATCATTTGATGATGTGTTTGGCTAGGGGGAGCTAACTTAGCTTGTGTGGCTTTAAGAAGCTATGGATGATGTAAGGGGGGCATATGTGAAGATGCTTCATTCATGATAAAAGTGTGAAGTTGTCTGATACAATTATGATTTCAAGAAGATTAATATGATGGACTGATCAAACCAAGTCATGTATTTTGACAAAGTATTAAATCTTCATGCATAATCAAAGAGAGCTTATGAGTTCTATAGGTAGATAGGTCCAAGGATCAGAAAATTTCAAGTTCAGATTGGTGTATATCAAAGAACGAATGACATGAGATGGAGCATGATGTTTGGGGGAGATTTCTAAGCTTTGTGAGTAGTTTGTTAGGTTTAAGGATCAAAGATCTATGTGTTCAGACTGATGCATATCAAAGGGGGAGAAATTATTTCATATACTTGAAAGTATGTAAGTATCTTGATCTTCTTAATAGTAATTGAATGCATACATATTATTGAGGAATGATTGTCATCATGATGAGAAAGAGACCCTTTATCATTAATGTCAAAAGGGGAGAAAGATCAGAATGAAGGTGCTTAATTCAAGTAGGTAAGAAGTCATTTTGAGGGTGTTTTGCCATCAATGACAAAGGGGGAGATTGTTGAGCATCGTCATTAATGTTTAGTTGTCATTGATGCTAAGAGAGCATGTTATACTAACATATTAATGACAAAGTGATCATATTGATGGTTTGGAGAGATATGGCACATTTATAGGTCTATAAGGATGAAGAATAAGTTGTGAGGCATCTTTATATGTCTTGGTGGAGCTCTAGTATATGACTTGATCATTTGGAATGAGAAACATGCATCTTATAGCTTAAGAGAAGCCAAACCATCACTGCATATCAAGTAGATATGAATGAAACAAAAAGTTTGTGCATTTATTTTTGGTACTTATAAAGTCAACTAAGGTAAAAGGATTTCATGGAGATGTTGTCTATAGTGTCAAAAAGTTTCCCTAAAAATTTGGACTCTTGAAGTGTTTTCTAGCTCAAGTTATAAAGTTTCAAAGTTGTTCTTGTAGACTATGTAAATTTGGACTCTTGAAGTGTTTTCTAGCTCAAGTTATAAAGATTTAAAGTTTCTCTTGTAGACTATATCAAGCTAGAGACTATCAATTTTAACTTCATTGAAATTTGAGGTCACTAGTTAGAATATCTAACGATGAGCATTCATTGTCAAGATATTGATCTAATGGTGTGCATAAAGTCAAAATGTCAAAGGTACTTATGATTAAATGCACTGGTGATAAGTTGAACTATCTCTTTGAGTTGACAAAAGATCAATGGTTCACAAGAATTCATACTGACAAAGATCGATGGTGTGAGTCAAGTCAAAATTCAAATGTGCAAAAGGTACGCAAAGCTACCAAGTGGCACAATTATGGGAGCTCTGACCCAAGATCAATAGTGAAAATTGTAAGATAAAGATCAAGATAATTAGAGGAGATCGATGGTGCATATTAGTTCATAGTTTCTAGGAAGCATGATATGTGGTTAAGATG
This sequence comes from Torreya grandis, assembly GCA_037957365.1. Classification (NCBI taxonomy): domain Eukaryota; kingdom Viridiplantae; phylum Streptophyta; class Pinopsida; order Cupressales; family Taxaceae; genus Torreya; species Torreya grandis. Next base: position 2,536,548 of record JARHVA010002205.1, read on the forward strand.
CTTGATGTTTAGCATTTTCTCAGTGACCGTTGGAATTCAAATATTCAAATTTGCAAAGAAAACTAGTGCTTAGTTTTGGGTTATAAATTTTGATCTAGGATGAATTTATTAATGCATTTAAAAGAAAAGTTGTAGAGTAATTCAAGGCACATTCATAGAACCTAGTTAGATGGTCTGAATGTTTTTATAGTGAAAGTTATGGAGCTTTAAAGTTGACTATTTGATCATTCATGGTGTTACTATGTATAGAATGATGTTTGATAAATTTGTGCTTTAGCAAAAGGGTGTTTTGGTGGGAGAAATCACATGAATATGTCAGAAAAGGTATATGAAGTGGACCCATGTAGTTTAATTTTATCATATGTTCTTAATTTTCTTGATGGAGTGCTAAATGGGTGAATAGTCTCCATGAGACCTATAAGGGCTACTAAGGCCTAATTGAAATGTGTAGTTGCTTAAGTGTGACCCATAGATGTTATGGCTAACCTGTGACAATGTATTTGAGATGTGATTATCTAGGTAAAATTCTTAAGGGTTAAGGCAAGTTTTATGGCTGACCAAGAAGCTAATATTCATGAAGACTCTATAAATAGTGGAAACTAAGGCATTGGTTTCTAGATGTGAATGTGGAAGAATTGAGAGAGTAGTGGATAGAGACAAAGGAAGAGATCATAAGGAGTGTGCTCAATGGATGGACTGAAGTAATGAACAATTTGAGGATGAGTCAAGAAGACTAGAGAGATCCAAAAGAGATGTTTGGATGCATTACTTGTATGAACAAGTTTGAGTATGTGTGAAGAGTTGATAGAAAGCTATTATACATTGTTTCTCCAATCAGATTACTCTACAACCAGAGTTCTGGAGTTATTGATTTCATAGGTGTTGTGTGGGTGCTCAACATCTATAAAAAGTGAGTGCTTGTTCATACTTTGGGGTGGGTGATCCTTGTGAAGTGGGTGCTTCACTAAAAGGGTCTCATGTTTGTAATCATCTTATAGGATAAGTAGTCCATGTGTTTGTAGGCTTGAGAGTGGATTTTATTCCCTAAGAGGGTTTCCCATGTAGATACTGTGTTATGTGTGTGACCTTGCATCATATTGCTTATTCATTATGATGAACATCTTTTATGCTTTATGAATGTTTGTAGTCATTGATTAAGAGTTTGAAAGGATTGCAATTAAAGTTTGAAATATCTTTCATCACTGATTCACCCCCCTCTCAGTGACTATACCTCCAATAATACCAAATCCAATAACAATCATAAAAATAATATCTAAATGTAATATACCTAGTTTTAGCATAAACTAAAAATTTAAACATAAATCTCATAAGATACATACAACTCCATACACATGCAAAATTTCATAAACAATAAAATGACTTGTTACAAAAGTGGAGTGGCCACATTATTCAAAGTCTACCCAGGTAGGATATGAGACATAATAACCCATATAGATTAAGGAGGGGATGTAATGTTATTGTACATAATATTATATAATCCTCTGATAAAGTTTAGGAGAGATTTTGATGTAGTACTAGATGGATAGTCTACATAAGAAGTTGAATAGTCTTATTGGAAGATGAAGTGAATAGTCATATGTTTGGATATATTTATTGAAATATCTCTTCATTAATTTAATGCAATATAACTTTGGTTTTCACCAAATTCACATTTATTGTCATCCAAATGTTCTTAGGATGATAAGAGGTGGTTGGAGGATTTGGAAATTAAATTTGTAGCAAATCATCCAAGTTTTGGAACATATTCCCCCAAGGTGTGGGTAGAAGAACATTTGCTTGAAGCTCTATACAAAGTATTTTTTAGTGAGATTTTGGGACATCTACACACATGGATATATGCATATGTTACGGGTCACAATAGAAACTAAAACAAAAATACCCTTGGAGGGAATCACATATTGAGTAGTTGCAATATAAGAATATTGTTTGAACTACAGTTGTTAATGTGTGATGGAGAGGTATATTTAAAAACTATTTACTGGAATTCATAATATCAACATATTATTTTATAGAATAAGTAGAGAAAAAAATTAAATAAAAACCAAGAGGATCCTAGATATAAAAAATACCTTTAGAAATAAATAAATTAATAGTAGATTGTGGTATTGAAAACTTATCAATGGTTGGTTAATTCCTCTTGCGCATGAGATGAGAGGATGGTAGATATCAGGGTTGGAAAAGGTTTGTATGAAGATGGTATGGAAAAAATAGATCCAAAAACATTCAACATGGAGAGATTATCATGAACTCAAATGGTGAAAGTATTATGAAGAGTGACATAGAATGATCACCACCATCGATCCTAGGAAGAGAGGGGAACTAGGTCAGGGAAATGATGTAAGGACTTGCACAAGAGAGGGATGGAATTTGGATGAATCATAAATTGAGAAGCACTCTACTAAGGAATAAGCATAATTATATTGGCATGATGATATTTTAGGGAAGGTATATGAAGTATTTTAGGAACCTAAAAATATGCAGATGCAGAGGTGCCCACCTATGATCTACCAAAAGAGAAAACACATGCTATTATTTCACAAATTAAAGGTAACAATGAGAATATATTTTATTTATCCCAAATAGTGTATTTCATGAGACAATAAATAAAAAATATTTTCCTACAATAGTTTTACCTTACAAACCCTTAGGAAAATTTAAAAACAAGTGCAAACAAAGAACCCAACCATGTTGTGAATGCAACTAAAGGGAGGTGGTAATCCACCTTCATATAGAGGTAGAAATAATTTAGGATGAATGATAACCATATGATTAGTAGTAAAAACCCAAGGCATCAATAAGGATGTGGTAAAACCTAGTGCTAGTGTAAACAAAGATGCATCCCAAGTAGGAGGAAATGTGTGTGGCACAATATGAGGTAACCCTAGAGGTATCCAAAGTTCAAGCCTCTAGGTAATGAATAGTTTACCAATATAATAAATACAGAATGCATAGATGATAGTGCTTAAAAATTTCATATATGAAATGTAAAAGAGTTTATCTAAGTACTAGATCTAGAGAATGCTACCAAGCAAGTTCACAAGTGCAAACTCATTTGGCATGTTAAAGGTGTCCCCACCCCTGAGAAAAAGGCAAGATAGTTTGTAACCATTTTTTTAGAGAACACACACATAGTTTGTAACCAAGTTATTAGATTATTCACACATGTGGTATTTCAAGTATGATAAAAACCAAGCCATATTCTAATACGATAAACTAAATGAGTTATTCTTAAAGGAATTTGAAGGAGATCAATAAATAACTAACTGAAAGCATCCATGCATATGATGTAAGGTTAAAAACCTTTATTTATAATCTCTGTTATAAGATTCACCTAGTCCAACATGTGTGGTGGTTTGTTGGAGGCTTAATATTACCTTTCAGATCCACTCTATATATTAAAACCTTTGCAGAGCCTTGAGAGGCTCTAGAAGTGACACTAAGGACTAAAGTAGTTGGAAGTGTGTATAATGGGATTTTTTCATTAATAGGTTTATAAAAACTTAATGGATCTTAATTAAAAAAATTGACCATAAATAATTCACATGAGACACACATCAATTTGTGATACATAGTTTGTGAAGTAAAAGGCCACAAAAAAATGATTATCCTTAATGCAATGTTTAGGAAATACTTAAGTCTTGTGAGATTTTACATGAGGACCATGACTTGCACATTTTTACATTAATTTAGAGGGAAAAACATACAAATTTATCCATGTAATATAAAATATGTGAATATTCCTCCCATAATATTGAGGATTGTTAGGTTATTGATGAATTCTATGACATGAAAGAGGAGTGTGAGAAACAATGGCTGGCCCTTAAGACCACGACCAACGATGCTATGTTAGACATATCACCTACCAAGGAATATATGGAGAACATGTTTGTAGATGATTTTCTCAACACACATGCTACAAGTGTGGTTCACTAGCTCACTACCAAAGAGATTGGCTGAAGTTTCCTACTTGAAATTTTGTCGAGGTGTGTATGAACTTGAAGAATGCCTTAACCTTTATGTGAAGTTGATGTAAAGTGATAAATATAATAAGGGGGAAGGGATGATCCAAATTGTGTTCCTAGGGGTTAAATGGATCCTAAAGGAGGGAGGTCATAAACTACCCCAAGGACTAAAATTAAAAGTCATGATGTGAAGTGACACTATTACCGAACTTAAGGAATAAATAATCCCAAGAGAGTTTTTTTGACTAGGATACAAACCCAGATTTGGGGAGAAATTCCATCATGCGTAAACTTTAACTTATGATTATTTAGGTGGATTTCACTAGAATGAAATATTAAAAGAAATAATGGATGTGATACACAACCTATAAGGTGAACACTAACATGCTCAAGATTTGGAGGCTAAGACAAGAGAAGAATTATAACATAAGACTTAGGAAGTGGAGGTAGAGAGTGACATTTTTGAGATTATAAATCTATTGTGATTTTAGGGAATAATCCCCATGAAACACTTATTTTTTGATGTAACATGCTACATAAACAACTAAAGTGTTCATGCCATCCCAAGTGAGAGGGTGCTAAGTCTGAACTACACAAAACATTGACTATGACCATGAGTTGTTAATTTATGAAACTATATATGGTTGGTCAATGTGAAACATTGTCATCAACATGGGAGCTAAGGAAATTTATTTTACATAGGAGGCTTGACACAAAATGGGAAACACTGTAGTGAGGCCTTCACCTCTTGTATTATTTATGGAAAATAAAACCCACATGTAACCTTTAGGGATTATCTCGAATGTGTCTAATGATATAATGAGGGTGAATTTTAGTGCATATTTTAAAGTCATTAAGTTAATCAATGTTGAAAACTACCCAATGCTACTAAAAAATCCATGGTGTTTCACATACAAAGTATACATGCACTTCAAGAAGCACTATATTAGTTTTAAAAATAAATAAAAACATATGTTTATCCCCTTTAAAATGAGCACGACCAATATATGTAAAAAATGTAGACACATATGATAAATTAAAATATATCTATAACATCACTATACATGATCTTGATCATCTAGATATTGATAGTGAATGACTCTTAAGTTGGGGTGATAGAAATTATTTTCAAAATTACTAGTGTCACTTGTGATCACTTGGTATAGGAGTCCTATGAAGTAACTAGATGAAATTATGGTGCCATGAATTCAAATAAAATACAAACTCTTAAGTGTGAGCACATGAGGAATTATCAATACAAGTATGGCCATGCTTTCAGTACCAATGTTTGGGTTATACACTCTACTCCCAAAATGAAAAGGGTGTTTAGATAAATTGAAGGAAAGATTGTTGCACTTATGAATTATGATAGATCAACCAATGTAAATGGCATGAAGGGTTGCATACCAAAGGAGACAAAATGGAACCATGTAATGGTTTTTACTTTATGAAACACAATCTTGAGTCATTGGGCAATGCATAAGCTTACCCTATCAACATTGGTTACCATCAAGGAAGCCATTTGCACATATTTTAAGTGAAGCACCATCAAGTGGGGATAACCTCATTATGGTGGTATTCTTCCCCTGAGGGGCATTGTTAAAGGTGAGTGGAATTTTAAATTATGAGTACACATTATCTTCCAATAAGACTGTGTTCATGCATTATATGGAACATTACATACTCAGGCTTGCACTTGGCACATTATCTATAAGACATACTTAAAGACAACCAAATGCAAGGGGATAAATCTCAATTTTTAAATAATTTATCACTATGTTTTCCCGAGAATGAGCTCTATCAACCATATCTATGGATGCACCCAATCATTATGAAGGATGATGCCATCATAGAAGAACATGCAAGGAAAATGCATAGCTAGAAGGGCCTTATGCTACCAAAGATGTTTGAGGAATGCAGTGTAAATAATGAATTCAATGAGAATGATGATGAGATATGGGTGAAGTACAATTGGTGATATAAGAATAATAAGGAAAATGTGGTACACTAGGTAGAGGAAACACTCGATTAAGATGCCTACAATCATTTGTGTGTAGATGCTTATAACAAGTCCTACAATATTAAAATGGATAGATAATTTAACAACATGATTAAATTTTTTGATGATGAGTGGTGCATACCTAGAATGCTTCCAAAATCATATGGGGATTATTTATATTTTGTTGTAATGAGGCATGATTCACTTGCCAATATTTTTTTGGGTAACCAAAACATATTTGGATGGCTCCATTGGATTTTCAATGTGTCAGTTTTACAATGTAGTAAAGAGGATCCATAATGTGTAGCAAAATAAAGTGAACATAATTTAGATTGGTGAAGATATATTTATCCTCAACGTGTTGATCAAGTACTTAAGGAGATTGATGCTTAGTAATGAGAGTGATTTGAATGATGAATCAAATAATATTGATCCCCAATTCACTGAAACAGTTGGCCAAAAATTGTGTAAGATTTCATATGGACTGAAGCCATGTAATAATAAATGTGGTTGCCAGGCACAACAATATTAGGAATAAGAGAATACGGCTACAAAGAATAAAATGCAATTTAAATTGATCCTGGAAAAATGGGTAGACATCTCAAAGAAATAAAATATCATTCAACATGGTCAGTCACATACTAGAGCTTCATCCAACAGAATGTCTAAAAAACCATAAGGCAAGAAACCCACTACATAGGTTGAACAAAAAGCTGAAGACTCAGAGTAAATAAAAATTGATGAAGAAGATAATATTCCATTTTTAAAATAGATAATTGTGCCTCAAAATAAGTAACCTTAAAAAGAATCCTATTTTAAAATCCACATAATTGTTAGTGTAGGTTTTTATTCCATTTATTGGTTTTTCCATACACATGTTATTTAACTTGCTTATATGTTATTTTAGGTCATTGGGGAAGATAATCCCATATTCATGAGGATGTGTGATCATGTCTATCTTCCATATATATATGTACCTTTCCTAAATAAATTTTGGCTAATGAAACTTTTTTGATTGCTCATTCTTGATTTCACTTCTACAACATATATCTCTATTGCATACTTTCTTTTTGTAATTTTTTAGAGATTTATGATTTGTGTTTACTCAGTGCTTGATCCTTGATTGTATCCTAATACGATATGGTATTAGAGCATGGTTTTTACTAATCAAATATCAAATTTCTTATTGTGAAATTTTGAGTTTTAGCTTGCATGCCACAAATCTACCATTCATTGACCTATCACAATGAAGATTCACCCTTATCATATTTTGCTATTTTTATGGGATCTTTGGTTGATCCAAATTTTAAAAAAGATTAATGGAAAATGTGTATCTTTCTGATCATATTTCATTTGGTATATTTTCATGGGAAATGGCTTGCAACATTAGACTCAAGAGGTGTCAAAACCCTAGTATTGGCTGTAAACATATCTTAGTTCCATGACAATTGATTTCAATGATTTTTGGAGGGTTTAAAGGTGTTTTCTTGGATTTAACACAAATTCATACCCTCTAGGTCTCCAAGGAAAAATCCTTTCCTATATTTTTCTAGGTTTGTTGATAAATTTGGTGGGTATTTCATAGATTTTTTAAAGGAGTACTGAATTTGGGGATTTCATATTTTGTGGAGTTTCAATTCCTCCTAACACTTGCAAGAGTTTTGGGTCCTCCCGTTACCTATGAAAGTTTTGGGTCCTCTTAGAACCTACTAGAGTTTTGAGTTTTACTAGCACTTATCAGAAATCCTAGGGCTTAACCCCTAGTCATATGGGATTTTAGACTTTGGTCACAACCAACCCAAGGGATTAACTTTTCCATGAAAAGTTGAGTCAAACTTTGTGTCAAGCCAAAATTTATGTAAATTAGAGATTTATTTTGCGATTAAGAACTGCAAACTCACATAATTTTTAGCCTACAATTCCTTTTTAGGAAACGTTTTTTGAAAGTGTGAGTTTTTTGAGATTTACGTATTTGTGTTATTCTCAAGCTTTATAAAATTGAACATCTATAGAGTCAAGGGGCTTGAACATATTTTTATTTATGGTACCATCAATTTAGCACATACTTATTTATTGAAATATATCTTAAAATGGTTCTACTTCTTACACCATTCAACTATCATGAGTGGAAAGTTAAAATGTAAATCCTCTTGAGGAGTAAAGGCTTACACTGAATCACTATGGGTAAATAAACAAAACTGACACTTGATGCATAAAAGGTGAAGTGGTTTAACATACGTGATGAAACCTATGGTCTATTATACTTGTTTATGTATCCCAACTTGCTCTTTCATATTGAATCTACAACAACTCTTACTCTTTGGGAAGTAAGACATAATGAGGGGTCATGAGTTGGAGAATGAACCAATCAACTTGAGTCTAGGAAACTTTGACACTATACATGAATTCTTACAAAAATTCAATTCACTCAAGCTGTAGTTAAAACTATAAGGCTTAGACAAAAAAGATGATCAATTGATTCTTTTCATCCTTACCAAATTGGGTTCAGACTATTTCATCTTGCTTTTTACCTTCCACACCACCAAGCATGCCTTTAGAGTTACATGGGCCATCCTTGGATGATTTTGTTGCTGACTTGAATTAGGTAAAATAAAAGTTTAATCAAATGGGTACATTAAAGTCCTTCAAATCATATGTTTTAATTATGAGTCATGACAAATAGAAGGCTTCTAACAATTGCAAGAAAAAGAAACAAAATAATAAGGACTTAGAGAAAAAAGGGTCATAAATATGATTCCAATTATAAATCATCAAATGAATCCTTCTCTTTAGGTGGTAAAACCAAGAAATATTGACTCACATGTGTGTATTGTAAAAAATCTGGGCATGATGAAACTAAATGTATGAAAAAACAAATTGACCAACTGACAAAGATGCTTGATAAACACAATATCAGTGTCCCTAATTTTACCAATCAGATTTCATCAACACAAGATTCTTATAATGCTAAAGATAATAGGAAGGGTAAAGGTAAGGGTAAAGCACTTATTGTAGTTGCATCCAAGCCTTACATATGGGTAATTGATTCTTGTGCCTCACACTGCATGGATTCATCAAAGGACTTTTCCTCATCCTTGGAGCCTTATTATATGGCTTCCATTTTGTTAGGTGATGATAATTCTGGTGGGAGAGGATCTATTGAAGTGATTGATGGGACATTTTAGGGTTTTATATGTGTTCCCTCATTATCTACCAATCTCTTATTTGTTTATCAAATCATTCACATTGGTTCGGGTAAAAGAGTTGAGTTCACACTTGATTTTTTGGTTACTAGGGAAGAAAACAATGGTTCTATATTTGAATTTAGGAAAATAGATCACCAATTTAGGGTATACATTTTCTCACATTTTGCTCCTTTTCAACCCTCTATTGTACTGCTCACTCATTTAGATGGGGTGAGTAATTTATGGCATGAGCGATATGGTCATCTCAACTATCATTACCTAGAGCAACTTAGTTGTATTGACATGGTTTCAGGGTTGCGATATGTTCATTTCTCTTACAACATTAACTAATGTTGTATACTTGGTAAGCAACTTGAAGAGAAGTATGACAAAATTAAATTATGGAGAGCTACATAAATATTGAAACTAGTTCACAGTGACATTGTTGGTCCATTTCTAGCTCATTCATTCAACATGACTAAATACATGCTTATCTCCATTGATGAATTTTCGAGGTATAATTGGGTGTAATTTTTAAATTAAAAATATGATGTCTTTGATCATTTTAAGGACATCAAGGTGCTTGTATAGAAATAATTAGGTAAAGCCATCAAGATTTTATGCACTGATAATGGTGGTGAGTATGTCAATAATAATTTTGAGTGATTATGCCCTTCAGAAGGGATTAAACTACAATGTATAATTTTATATAGTCCTTAATAGAATGGTGTTGTAGAATGTAAGAATAGGTCCTTGAAGGAAATGGCCAACTATATGCTACACTTCAAGTCTCTTGCACTTTAGTATTGAGTTGAGGTCATCAATTGTGCTTGTTATATCTAGAACCAAGTTACTCATAAAGCATTGAAGGGAGTCACTCCTTTTGAAGCATGGAGTATTTATAAACCCATAGAAAATCACTTCCAAGTGTTTGGATCTCCTGCTATGGCCTACATTATTAATAAGAAACATAAGGCAATGAAACATTAGAGTTAACCTTGCATCTTCATGGGATATCTTGAGGGTATTAAGAGATATATGGTTATTCTCACCACTCATGAGTTATTCATTGAGGTAAGTGTTCATTTTAAGAGGGTCTTTTAGATTCCACACTTGACACTTCTACCTCTTCTTTGGATGCACTGAGATTTGATGATAATTTTATTGATTTAAATCTACTTGAGTAGATTCATGATGATCTATATTATTTTTCTAATTTTCATGATGAGAGTAGTGATGGGGACTCACCTCCTCCTTATCTTATACTACAGTTAGAGGATGAAAAATATCCTCATGACTATTTGACTTTTAGTCCTTTTTATGATAGATATACACTACAAAGTGCTATCCATTAGGTTGGAGATCCATCAGACACTAGGTGAACACATTCACAGTTCTAAAATGCCCCACATGCATTCATTGCATCAAATTCTGATCCAAAATCATTTTGTGAGGCATAAAACACTCTTAAGTGGGATACCAATATGGAAGAAGAGTATGGTTCCTTGTTGAGGAAAAACACTTGGGATTTAGTCCCTCTTCCTAAAGGAAGAAAACTTGTTCGATTTAGGTGAATCTATAGAATTTTTTTTATAGCATATGGGTCCATAGACAAGTTCAAATCATGTTTGGTATCAAAAGGTTTTTCTTAGATATTGAAGTTGACTATATCAAGATTTTTATCCAATTGCCAAAATGAATTCAATCTGACTCACTCTTTCCATTTCCATAACACATCAGATGGATGTGAAGATTATTTTTCTTCATGGTGAACTCAAAGAGGAATATACATGGATTAATCACAAGGATTTATGGAAGATTTTTCCTTAATTTTAAAACTTTATAAATATATTTATGGCCTCAAAAAATCTCATCAAAATTGGTGTGCCAAGATGAAATCCTTTCTTCTTTTGGTTGGGTTCACTAGATACCATTTTGATCTGAATGTCTATATTTAATAATAGGATGATTCACCATTGATTTTGGTTATTTATGCAGATGATATATTGACTATAGGGTGTTTTTCATCCATAATTGTAAAAGTGAAAATTTCTTTGTTTGATAGGTTCCCAATGATTGACTTCGATTTGTTGCATTTCTTCCTTAGAATTGAAATTTCTCAATCTGATTCTAGGATCTCTATTACACAATCCAAGTATGATCATGATTTTATTGCATAGTTTAACATGGATAATTATAATCCATATCTAACCCCATTTATATCTAGTGTGAAGTTTGAGGATGACTGTCCTTCTCCTTTAGTTGATGCTATCTCATATCGATAACTTGTTGGTAGTCTCTTCTAACTTGCACACACTAAACTTGATGTTTCATATGTAGTGGGAATGGTCTATATATTTATGTAGGAACCACATAATCTACATTCGAAAATAAATAAGTAGATTCTTAGCTACATTTAGGGAACTCATAGTTTTGGAATCCCCTATGGAGCAAGCATTGATGTTGACTTGATTAGGTATACAGATTCTGATTGAGATGGAAATATTCAGAATTGTAAGTCTAATTTAGATTATAATTTATCCTTTGGTTTAGGACCATTATCTGGTCAAGTAAAAATTAGAATGATTTTTATTTATCATTTATAAAATTAGAATACAAAGGACCTATTAATGTTTCCAATAAGGCTATTTGGCTTCAGGTGATTCTCACTGAGTTTAGTATCTAGTTTTGATGACCAACAATCATATTATATAACAACCAAAGCACAATCCATATTTATAGGAATCTAGTCCTTCATGAATGGACCCATCATATCAAGGGTCACATGTATTTCATTTGGGAACTTATTCATGAGAAATTCATTGATATATTCTACATCTAGACTACAGAATAAATTATTGATATATTCACCAAACCCTTCACTGAGAGAAAGTATCTTTATTTGTAGGCTCTTCTTGGGGTTCAGGAAGCATCATCATCCTCATCTAGAGGGATTTTCTATGTACTTGGGTACCTCATCAAGCCTTATTTATAGGACCCAATTTTTCACCCACCTAAGCTATGCTTAAGGGGGTGTTAGTATAGGTTTTTATTCCATTTAATGATTTTTTTCATACACATGTTATTTAGATTGATTAGGTGTTATTTTAGGTCATTGGGGAAGATAATACCAATTCATGAGGATGTGTGATCATGCATATCTTCCACATATATATGTACCTTTCATAAAGCTATTTTAGATAATTAAGCCTTTTTTATTACTCATGTTTGATTTCACTTCTACAACAAGTTTCTCTTATGTATAATTTATTTTTGCATATTTTTAGAGATTTGTTCTTCATGTTTACTTAGACCTTGATCCTTAATTGTAGCCTAATTTAAAACAACCACTACTTGTTGAGTTGTGGAGCTAAAAGCTTCACCAAATGAGCAAATGTAGAGGTTGTTGGAGTTACACAGTCACTGACATCGGTCAAGATCGACCGACATCGGTCAGGGATTGACCAGAAGCTGTTGACATCGATTAGGGATCAACTGACATCGGTCATATGCAAATAGAGAGAGACCGATGTCAGTCATTTGTGTGTTTCTAGAATTCTAATTTTGAGGAGAACAAATTATTTGCATGTAAAGACTAACTGTTAGTCTTGAGTTCCCTTTTCTATTTTTGGCAGGACATATTTGAACCTTTGATTAAGAGGTGCATATAACGGTGGAGAGTGCATGGATCATGAATCCTAGTTATATATAATACGGTTAGATCCTTATAGCTTGTAAGAGAAGAAAAAAAAGGTGTAGACAATTCAAGGATTGAGTTAGTTGTAATTGAGAGAGAGAGAGAACTCTTGAGGGAAAGATATCTGTACATCTGAGAGGTGTGAGAAGAGAAGAGAGATTTATTCATTGTATTTCCTTCTAGAAGAGTTTAATACAAGATTGGTTGTTTCTTGTATCTCCTATTCTTTGCTGTTTTTGATTTCTAGTTACTTATTATTTTTGGTTTAATTCCATGTTTAGTTACTTATATAAAAGCAATCAATTGTACTCTGTAAGATCCTAACAAGTGGTATCAGAGCTTGTGTGTACACTAACAAGTGGTATCAGAGTGTGTTAGTGTTTGTTGATTACATAATTCACTCACAGGGGTTTCTGATTGAGTGGGAGTAAAGCAATGGCAGAAGAAAGTAAACTAAGAATGGAGAAATTCAATGGGAAGAATTATCAATTATGGAGGATGCAGATAGAAGATTATCTGTATCAGAATGATATGTACTTATCATTGGGTGGGGTTTCAAGAAAGCCCACATATATGCAAGATGAAGAATGGAATGTTCTTGATAGAAAGGCTCTTGGATCTATAAGGTTGAGCCTGGCATCTTCTGTGATTTCCAACTTATCACAGACAAAGACAACAGTAGAGTTAATGGATACTTTGGAAAATTTATATGAAAAACCCTCAGCTTCGAATAAGGTATATCTTATGAAGCAATTATTTAATTTGCAAATGCAGGAAGGTGGATCGGTATCTAATCATCTTAATGATTTCCATGCAATAGTAAATCAGTTAAATTCAGTCAAAATAGTTTTTGATGATGAAATTAAGGCTCTCTTAATCTTATGCTCTTTACCTGAAAGTTGGCATAGTTTGGTAATGGAAGTTAGTAATAATGCATTTGCTTCAAATATCTTGAAAGTTGATGATGTTGTTAGTGTAATCTTGAATGAAGAAATTCATAGGAAAAACACAGAGAAAACATCAGGTAATGCTTTAAGTATTGAAAGCAAGGGAAGGTAAAGTGAGAAGGGAAAGCAAGGGAGATTAAGGTCAAAGTCAAAGATGAGAAGGAGATCCAAATCTAGAAATGGAAGAAAAACTTGTTGGAATTGTGGAAAGAAAGGACATGCAAAGAAAGATTGTTGGTTGAAGGATAACAAAGAAAATTAGCATGAAGGTAATAGTGAAGAAGCAAAAGTTGTAGGTATTGTTGCACATGATGCTCTTACACTTTCTTTGGATAATAAAATAGAATCTATGGTTTTAGATTCTGGTGCCTCTTTCCATGCAACCCCAAATAGAGAATTTTGTCAGGATCTAGGAAGCACAATTGATTACCATGCAACTAAACATGCAAAAATATCTAGAAGCAATAAGTAACTAGAATTCAGAAATAACACAGAATATGAGAGACAATACCCAATTGTATTAATACTCTTACAAAAGAAAATTACAATAAAGAAGTGCCACAGTCTTCTTACACCTCCAAGGCTTCCCACACCTCTAGGGCTCTCAGTAATCTTTCCTCAAAGCTCTCTCTCTCAATTATGGTCCCAACACACAACTCAAACACAGAGTTGGTGTTCACCTCCACCAGCTAGTAACAACACTGCTAGTCCACCAGTCAGTAACAATACTGCTAGACCACCAAGTACTCCATGTACTCCAAATTCGAGTATACACACATACTCCAAGTAGATCTCCCATGAACTTGCAACAACCTACAACTCAAATGATCTTACTTTGGAAGGATCTACCTTGCCTTCCTCTTTTCTCTTTGAATGAGTACACATCGTACTCCAAGTAGATCTCTCCTGATATTGCTCCCTGTTGTGTTGCTAACCTCCCTGATCTTGCACACCTGCAAATCAATCTGGTTCTGCACACTTGCAAACCTAGATCTCGCACACACATACACCTGTAAATTAATGATCTTACTTACCATATAGATCTCCAAATGTGGCCTTACACACCTGTTTACCAAGATCCTACATACATGAAGAATCTTTTTGATTCTCCAAACTAGCATCCATACTTGGCACTGTAGCACTAGGAAGAACACACCTTTCTCTCTTCACTCTGAAGGAGCTAATATTTGCTCTCTTACTCTTTAGAACACTTTACAATATAGCCCATGAGTCTATTATATAGATCTCATGCAAACAATAATTAGACATCTAATTACAATAATTAGATCCACAGCTTCAAGTCTATAATTGTCCTTCTACATGCAAACAACCAGTTTGTTAACTAACTATTCGTGCAATCGACAGTTCCAAAATCGCATAGGCGACTAACATCGGTCCCTGTCTGGCTGGAGGTGACCGACACCGAATGATCCCTGACCGACGTCAGTTGCTCTTCTCACTATATATGATTGACATTGGCTGATCATATCGATGTCGGTTGCTCTACAACTCAGCAACCTCTCAGCAACCTCCTCCATGTCTGCATCAGTGAAGCTTTTAGCTCCACAACCTAACAATCTCTCACTTGGAGATAAATAGCTGCACTGTACCTATACTTGTTCCCCATCTAATCTATTTCTTGGCTTGTATCCCTCTTCAAGCTCAACCTTGAAGACCAACCACCACAAATCCTGTGGTGCACCTTCTGTCATCCAAGTAACCTGTCGCATCCACATCTACAAACACATGTAGAAAAGAACTTGACCCTGCATAGCATGTCGACCTGCTACTAGTCCCTCTCAGATACCTAAGAATCCACTGAACTGTCCTCCAGTGCTTCTTTCCCAGATAAGCTCCAAACTTTTTGACAGATCGCACTACTTGGGCAAACTCAAGGAGTACACATGTACTCAACCTCATCATGTGATTGGGGACCTTGTTCTGTGAACTGTCAATCCATAGGTGTGTTGCCCTGTTCTACATCCTGCACTACCTTCACACAATCATCCTATGATAACATCAACTTGTGATCTCCCTATCTCTAGGATTACTCATGCCAAAGAATTTTGCTGCTCCTAAATCCTTCATGGCAAACCACTGAACTAACCTTACCTTTAGCTCAGTAAAACCCTGTATGTATGAACCTAATAGCTAGTATACCATCCACATACAGTAACAATATAATGTTGCAATCATTATCCACCCTGGTAAGACAAACACAATGGTTACACTGACATTGACTAAAGCCCTGCTTTGTCATCCACCTGTCAAACATGTACCACTGTCTTGCAGCTTCCTCAAGACCATATGACCTGGCCTTCTATCTCATGTATCCATTCTCTCTATTCTTTAACTAAGGTATCTATTCGTCTTTCAGTGCTTTCATACCAACTGACAACCCTACCAAATCTCTCGTTTGGTTCTGCATCCTAATCATGCCATGCTCCCACTGTTTCCTAGATCCTTCCTACTCTACAGTGAGTAATGAGTATAAAGAAGAGGAACAATGAATTTGAGGCTTACTTACCCTTTCAGTCCTCCATATGGACATTTGAGACTCCTTGATAGCTTACTGTCTGCCCAAAATCCGTTACAGTGACCGACCTTAGTCACCACATAATCTGCATCTAACCAATGTCAGTTCTCATGCGATTGTCTTTTTTGTCGATGCTAGTTTCCTGACCGATGTCAGTCTTACCTGGTCATCAACGTCAATTCTCTGACCAATGCCAATAGCCACCTTACCTGATACCATCAGCTCTGGTCTGCACATGACCAACATCGATATCTGTCAATTCAACGTCAGTTCCCTTTGACCGATGTCGGTAACTGTGTTCACCTGTGAGTGATGAATTTTTACCCATGAGCTCTCCATGGATCAAAACCCTATCCAAACCACCCTACTCAGAGATGTCCAACCTTCTCCACTGATCTCCATCCATCATCTCCTCCAGAAACACCAAGGCTTTCTAGTTCTTAAGTCTGTCAAAGACATCTGACTTCCTCTTAAGAACATGCATCTCCTTTTTGCTCATGTGACCAAGCCTACAAAGCCACGTCTTTGCAACATAAGAAGAATCAATAATACAAGCAAGTAGATAAAGAGTACCTACTTTCTTATCACACGCTAATTCAAGTGCATCCATTGTGAGAGTTTTTATGCATCTCTCATCACCCAACTTTCCTGAAGCAATTAGCCGCATCTTCAAAACTGGGACCTACATGACATCCTTCAACACTCATGTGTTGGCCACCTATAATTTTAGCTTCACTTCCCCTTTGCCAATTCTTTGGCAAGGCACACCAGCCCCTAAATAAATCTTTCCAAAGTCTCCAAAGACCTTAACATGGAAAAGTACTCTATTTCAGGCTGCATGGAAAGAGGCAACAAAATCTATAAAACAAGATTCTACTTTATCCAAGGAACATCTTAGAGCATCCTGTGCAATAACACCTGCAACATCTGCTTCTTCAGTTCCTTCATGCTGATCTTCTACCAACCAACACTATTTCTTTACTTGCTCTTTCTTTTCATAACACCGTAATTGACCATTCATGCTTTTCAATTCCTCCATTCTTAGTGTACTTTCTTTTGCCATTGTTATACTCCCACTCAATTAGAAACCCCTGAGAGTGTCCTATAATCAAACACAAACTTGCTCCCTGCAACCTTAGCTCTGATACCAATTTGTCAGGATCTAGGAAGCACAATTGATTACCATGCAACTAAACATGCAAAAATATCCAGAAGCAATAAGTAACTAGAATTTGGAAATAACACAGAATATGAGAGACAATACCCAATTGTATTAATACTCTTATAGAAGAAAATTATAATAAAGAAGTGCCACAGTATTCTTACACCTCCAAGGCTTCCCACACCTCTAGGACTCTCAATAATCTTTCCTCAAAGCTCTCTCTCTCAATTACAGTCCCAACACACAACTCAAACACAGAGTTGGTGTTCACCTCCACCAGCTAGTAACAACAATGCCAGTCCACCAATCAGTAACAATACTGCCAGTCCACCAAGTACTCCACGTACTCTAAATCTGAGTTTACACACATACTCCAAGTAGATCTCCCATGAACTTGCAACAACCTGTAACTCAAATGATCTTACTTTGGAAGGATCTACTTTGCCTTCCTCTTTGCTCTCTGAATGAGTACACACTGTACTCTAAGTAGATCTCCCCTGATATTGCTCCCTATTGTGTTGCTGACCTCCATGATCTTGCACACTTGCAAATCAATCTGGTTCTGCACACCTGTAAACCTAGATCTCGCACACACATACACCTGCAAATCAATGATCTTACTTACCATGTAGATCTCCAAACGTGGCCTTGCACACCTACTAACTAAGATCCTACATACATGAATAATCCTTCTGATTCTCCAAACCATCACCCATACTTGGCACTATGGCACTAGGAGGAACACACCTTGCTCTCTTCACTCTGAAGGAGCTAATATTTGCTCTCTTACTCTCTAGCACACTTTACAATACAACCCATGAGTCTATTATATAGATCTAATGTAAATACTAATTAGACATCTAACTACAATAATTAGATCCACAACTTCAAGTCTATAATTGGCTTTCTACATGCAAACAACCGGTTCGTTAACTAACTGTTCGTGTAATCGACAGTTCTAGAACCACACAGGCTACCGACGTCAGTCCCTGTCTGGCTGGAGGTGACTGGCATCGGCCGATCTCTGACTGACGTCAGTTGCTCTTCTCACTGTATATGATCGATGTCAGTTGATCAGACTGACGTCAGTTGCTCTACAACTCAGCAACCTCTTAGTAACCTCCTCCATATCTGCATCAGTGAAGCTTTTAGCTCCACAACCTAATAAATTTTTCAATGATTATGTCTATGAAGATTTTGGAAAAGTTTATTTAGGGGATGATGAGCCTTGTCAAATTGTTGGCAAAGGAAAAGTGTAGCTAAAATTGTAGAATGGAAACACATGGGTGTTGAAGGATGTCATGCATGTACCCATCCTGAAGAGGAATTTAATTTTTGCAAGAAATTTGGGTGATAAGGGTTGCACAGTAACTCTCATAACTAAATCTTAGAAAGTTTCCAAGGGTGCACTTGTATTAGCCAGAGGTAAGTGAGTAGGTACACTTTATCTATCTACTTGTATTACTGATTATTCTCCTTCTATTTTATCTACTTCAAATGTAGATGCAAAGTTGTGGTACTGTAGGCTTGGCCACATGAATGAGAAGGGAATGAATGTTCTTAAGTTAAAAGATAAGCTTTCAGATTTGAAAAGTATAGATCTAAATTTTTGTGAGCATTGTATTTTTGAAAAATAGAAGAAAGTGAGGTTTCTCAAAACTGGGTCAACAAAGAAGAAGCACAAGTTGGAGCTTGAACACACAGACGTGTGGGGACCAGCTCAGGTAGCTTCTATTAGAGGATCACGGTATTATGTTTCTTTCATTGATGATGCTACAAAAAAGGTATGGATTTATTGCATAAAGAAGAAATATGATGTTTTTGACACATTTAAGAAATAAAAAGCTTTGGTTGAGAATGAAACAGGTTTGAGATTGAAGTGCCTTAGATCTGACAATGGTGGTGAGTACTGCAGTAATAAATTTAACAGTTATCATTCTATGAGTGGAATACATAGGGAAAGGATGGTTCTAAGGACACCTCAGCAAAATGGAGTTGCTAAAAGGATGAATAGAACAATAATGGAGCGTGCACGGAGTATGAGGTTACATGCTAGTTTGCCCTTATAGTTTTGGGTAGAAACTGTAAATACTGTAGTTTACCTGATTAACAGAGGACCTTCTACTGCACTAGATGGTGGAATTCTAGAAGAGGCATGGATAGGTAAAAAGGTAGATCTTTCATTTTTTAGAGTTTTTGGTTCTAAAGCTTTTGTGCACATTGATAAAGAAAATAGAAAGAAGCTGGATGCTAAATCTATGCGGTGCACTTTCATTGGTTATGGTTCTAGAGATTTCGGATTCTGGTTGTGGAATTTAGAAACTAACAAAACTATTAGAAGCTGTGATGTATTTTTCAATGAAAAAGTGATGTACAGTGATCAACTCAAGAGGTTGAATAATTTTGAGTAGGGCAATCTTGATTTGGAAGAGGTTATGATCTAAAATGAGCTCACGGGTAAAAATAATCACTCACAGGAAAACACAGATACCGACATCGGTCAGGCAGGAACCGACATTGATCAAATAGAAATTGATGACGATTAGGAAGAAACTGACATCGATTAGATAGAACTGACATCGGTCAGGTACAAACTGACATCAACTAGAGATGACCGAGATCGGTCACTAACAGAATAAAATTTGGGCGGACAACATGTTGTAAATGAGTCTCAAATGCCCATGAGGAGGTCTGAAAGGGTAAGTAAACCTCCAATTCATTATTTCTCTTTTTTATACTACTTGTTGCTCACTGATGGTGGAGAACCAAAAAGTTTTGATGAGGCAATGCAAGTAAAATCTAGGAAATAGTGGGAGCATGGCATGAATGAGGAAATTGATTCCTTAGAAGAGAACCAAATGTGGGATTTGGTTGAGTTTCCAGATGGAAAGAAAGCACTGAAAAACAAATGGGTTTATAGGTTAAAGGAAGGAGAGAATGGACAAATGAGATATAAGGCCAGGTTGGTAGTAAAGGGGTTTGCACAGAAACTAAGTATTGACTTTGGTGAAATTTTTTCTCCTATAGTAAAAATGACTTCTATTTAGACTGTATTGTTTTTAGTTGCTTTTGAGGATTTGCATCTTGAGCAACTTGATGTTAAGACAACATTTCTTCATGGATATTTGGATGAAGAAATATATATGGATCAGTCGAAAGGTTTTGAGGTCAAAGGTAAGGAGAAACTTGTGTGCAGGTTGAAGAAAAGCTTATATGGTCTTAAGCAAGCTCCAAGATAATGGTATTTGAGGTTTGACAGGTTTATGACAGAGCATGGCTTTAGTAAATGTCAATCTGACCATTGTGTTTATTTTAACAGATTGGATAATGGTAGTTATATTATCCTGTTACTGTATGTAGATGATATGCTTGTTGCAGGTTCACACATGTAGGATATTAATGAGCTTAAGGTAAAATTAGCTCACACATTTGCCATGAAGGATTTAGGAGCAGCAAAGAAAATCCTTGGCATGAGTATTAAGAGAGACAGAAAAAATCACAGTTTGATTTTGTCTCAAGAGGATTATGTGAATAAGGTGTTGGAGATGTTCAATATGCAGGATGCAAAATTGGTAAGCACACCTATGGCTGGATACTTCAAGTTGAGCAAAGAATAGTGTCCTAAATCACATGATGAGGTTGAGTACATGAGTAGAGTTCCATATGCTTCAGCAGTTGGGAGCTTGATGTATGCAATGGTATGTACTAGACCTGATATTGCCCAAGCAGTGGGAGTTGTCAGCAAGTTTATGGCCAATCCAAGAAAAGAATACTAGAAAGCAGTTCAATGGATTCTCAGATATCTAAGAGAGATCATCAGTAGGCATTTATGCTATGGAGGGTCAAACACTTCTCTACATGGGTATGTAGATTTGGATATGGCAGGTGACTTGGATGGAAGGAGAAGCACCACAGGATATGTGTTCACTGTTGGTAGAATGACAGTTAGCTGGATTTCAAAGTTGTAGAAGGTTGTTGCCTTGTCTACTATAGAGGCAGAATACATTGCAGTCACAGAGGCTAGCAAAGAAATAATTTAGATGACTCGGTTCATGGAAGACTTGGGAAAGGAGCAAAAGAGTTGCAAATTATATAGTGATAGTCAAAGTGCAATTCATTTGGCAAATAATTCAACCTTTCATGCAAGAACCAAACATATACAGCTTAGGTACCACTTCATTAGACATGTATTGGAGGATGGTCAGTTGAAGTTGGAAAAGATCCATATGGATAAGAACCCTGCTGATATGTTAACAAAGCTGATAACAAAGGAGAAGTTAAATCTTCATTCAACTTTTGTGGGTCTTTAAGATTGAACTTGAAGATGGAGAAACAAGCTAGAGGATGTTGCTGTACAGGTACAGGTGCAGTTGTTTATCTCCAAGTGGGAGATTGTTGAGTTGTAGAGCTAAAATCTTCACCAGATGAACAAATGCAGAGGTTACTGGAGTTACACAGTCACTAACATCAGTCAAGATCGACTGACATCAGTCAAGGGTCGACCAAAAGCTATCGATGTCGGTTAGGGATCAATCGACATCAGCCATATGCAGACAGATAGAGACCGACGTCGGTCATTTGTTCATTTCCAAAATTATAATTTTGAGGAGAATAGATTGTTTGCATGTAAAGACTAACTGTTAGTCTTGAGTTCACTTTTCTATTTTTGGTAGGACAGATTTGAACCTTTGATTAAGAGGTGCATCTAACGGTGGAGAGTGCATGGCTCATGAATCCTAGTTCTATATAATAGGGTTAGATCCTCATAGCTTGTAAGATAAGAAAAAAAAGGCGTAGACAATTCAAGGATTGAGTTGGTTGTAATTGAGAGAGAGAGAGAACTCTTGAGGGAAAGAGATCTATACATCTGAGAGGTGTGAGAAGAGAAGAGAGATTTATTCATTGTATTTCCTTTTGGAAGAGTTTAATACAAGATTGGTTGTTTCTTGTATCTCTTATTCTTTGCTGTTTCTGATTTCTAGTTACTTATTATTTCTAGTTTAATTCCATGTTTAGTTGCTTATATAAAAGTAATCAATTGTACTCTGTAAGATCCTAACACTACCTAAGTAGACCACTCCACCAATACAACCTACACCAGCTCTGTTTCCACCAAAATAATTGACACCACCTCCATCTCTCTATCAACAATTCATGCCTTATATTTTAAGGTAACCTCCTCCACCACAACATATTGCATGTCCATCATTATGGTAGCCTACCCCACCAAAACTAGAAGAAAAAATATATAAGGGTAGTGTTGAACCTTCCCCAAATAAAGATATCCTTAAAGTAACAAAGGAAAATGCTATGATAGCCAACCCATTATAATTTTACACGTAAAACTAATGAGGAATATTTGATCTCAAAGGGAATTCATAGGAATATATCATGATAAAATATGAACCCATAGGCATGGATATAAGCACACAAAAACATGATGAAGCCTTGCATGCCAAATAAATAGAGACATTGTAGAAGTAATTTGGGTTAGATGAGTTAAAGATTGATCTATATACATCATAGTAAAATGGGGTTAAAAAATAATGTAATCTTGTAATTCAATGCTCTATATTATCCCATTAATAGATCATGATATTATGGGTATAAGAGAGAGAATTTATGACTGCCTAAAACTTGTCATGTGCAAGTGACTTTGTGAAGACATTGGCACATTGATCTTGAGTGGGGAAATACTATAGCTTTAAGTTTTGCTATTGAACATGATTGTGTATGAAATGTATATTAAATTTAATGTATTTTAGATGCTTATGAAACACTAATGTATGAACAAGTTTCAAAACACCTTGGTTATCATAAAAAAATTGTAGACTAATATTTTGGTACTCCCAATCCTGAAAGA
The DNA here is from genome assembly GCA_037957365.1 of Torreya grandis. Lineage (NCBI taxonomy): Eukaryota > Viridiplantae > Streptophyta > Pinopsida > Cupressales > Taxaceae > Torreya > Torreya grandis. The sequence goes on from JARHVA010002205.1 coordinate 2,559,920, forward strand.
ATGCAAAGTATCCATATCACTTCACAAACAACTCCTATTATAGTATGATATTATACTTATATGGAATAACATGAAACATACTTATGATTATTATTTCCGCGTGAGATTGTACTAGATCCCAAAAACAATACAAATCTAGAAGTGGATATTATGTCATTAATAGAAATTTCTCGATCTACATTTGTGTATCTTGTCAAGAATAATTTTTCATTATTCTTGTATACTATACCATATTCCATTGTTCCTAGAATATATATCAATAACTACTTAGCTACTTTCTAGTGGCTTACTTTGGGTTCCTGCATGAAGCGTGGAAGACATATACCAACATAGTTGATATTTGGCCTAGTGCAGGTGAGATAGATGAGACTCCCAATTAATTATCATAGAGAGTGGTATATACCAATGGTTATAGATATGCATGAGACTGTATTGAATTCTTGTCTTCATAGGTTGGGCCATTGGTTTAAAATCCATCATATGAAACTTATCGAGAAATGTCCTTGTATATTTCACATGTGATATAAACATACCATCATTTTTTCCAAAATTCCAATCTAATAGAGTAGTGTACTAGCTTGAGATTTGTCATGTCAAATAATCACTTGAGATCATTCTTTGTAGCATCAATCATCTTCACTAAATTGCCAATGATGACTAGATATTTGACATAAACAATGATTATAATAATTTCACCCCCTTGTTTGAACGTAGAGTTTGGGATGAACTCATTTGAATTACATGTTAACAATATGCTCATCTATTTTTATATATCAAGATCTAGGAGCCTATTTGAGACCATAAAATGACTTGATAATTTTGCATACTTTCTATTCCTAACCATGTTTGATATATCCTTTTGGTAAGGCCATGTATACTTCTTTATATGGATCTATTTTGAAGAAAACACTTTTGATGTCCATATGATGAACACTCCATACAAATTATCTAGCCATAGTAAATATTATTTTGATTGTTCTAATCTTGGATGTGGAAGCAAAAGTATCTTCATAGTCCATGCCTTCTTTCTAAGTGTAACCATTTTTAACAAGTCTTGCCTTGTAATTATTTATGTTCCATTTACCTTGTACTTGGTATTAAATATCCATCTCCATCCAATGGAATTATTCCTTGGTGGGAGAACAACAAGATGCTAGTGTTACTCTTCATAAATAACTGAGATTCTACATCCATGGCATCTTACCAAGGTTTGTACTATTAGACTTATCTTACTATAGAGGGCTCAAATGTTTCTATAAGTATGTTAGTCTTTGGTCTTAAACTAGATGTGTTAGGTACTTCACATAATTTAACATCTCATATTATACTAGTATACCACTTGGGCATATATTTAGTAGTAGGTGGTGGTACTAGAGGTCATAGTTAACCATCATCAATGTCTCTACCACTATCACCATTAAAAAAAGTTACAAGTTTGATCCTTGTATCATGTGTTTATGTGTAAGGTGCACTATTTCCACTATTTTCATTATTCAAAACATCCATACTAATGAACACATTCTTAGTTTTTGGGTCAAGGAGTTGATATTCCATTGAATCTTTATCGTATCCCAAAAATTTGCATTCCTTGGGTTTTTTATCCAATCTATTTAATTTATTTTTTGGGACATGATTGTATGCATTAAAATTAAAAACTCAAAGATGTGAAACTTTTGATTTGTTCCCAATATAAAATTCCTAGTGTGTGATCTCATAAAGATCTTTATTGGGTGACATGTTCAGTAGGTAGACCATTGTGTGACATGATTTTTCCCAAAATGCATGAGATAATTATGCATCCTCAACCATGCTAAGAAAAATCTCTATAATTACATGATTACATCATTTTGTAACCCCATTTTATTATGGTGTATATTGAGAAGTTAATTCATAACATATTCCATTCACTTTGAGATATGATGATAACTCTATACTAGTGTATTCCTCACCATGATTTGAGCAATTAACCTTAATTTTTTGACTAGATGTAAGATTTGGCTAAGATAGCCTAATAGGATTCCAAGGCATAATATAAGCACTCTTCCTCACAAGATCATATATTGATAAGAATAAATTGTATTCTTATCAAAGATGCATAAATAATGGGTAATGCAAATGCAAGATATGAATTTATTCAATTGGAATCAAGGATTTGCATAAATGTAATATATTAACTATACATTTCACATTCCATATTATAAATGCACTACTAGAGTGCACAATATATAGGAAAGAGAGAGTGGGGTAGACAACTCATAGTGGATATGTCAACACTATGTGTACACATCAAAGTGGGGGACAAAGTGGAAGATAACCCATATTTGGTATGCCGACACTATGTGCACACACCAAAGTGGGTGACAAAGTGGTAAACATCCCATAGTGGAGTGTGGTACACTCATAGTGGAGTGACTAGATTGTGCACTAAACACATGTGCACATAATTAACCATATAATTATGCACTAAACATATGTGTGCATTATTAAATCCTAAGTAAGCTTAAAGTGAATATGTGTGAAAGGAACCCAAAGGTGAAACCAGTTTGGGTGAGAACCCTTTTCATACCAACACCAATTTCATTTTCTATAGTGGCCTTGAATTCTTGGAATATTTGGAAGGCCTCAATTTTATTATTCAAAAAGTATACCCACATCTTTCATGAGTGGTTATCAACAAAGACCTGAAAATAATATTATCCTTTGTGGCTGGGCATCATATGTCTGCAAAGGTTAGTGTGCATTAGATCCAATGGACTAGTAGCATGATATTAAATTTTTCTAAATGGAGCTCTTTGTTATTTTCCAATGAGGCAACTTGAATAAATATTAGAATATTTATTGAGTAAAAGAAGCCCTCTAACCATGTTATGTCTTCTCAATGTGAGTATATATCCATAAATCAAGTGTCCACATATTATGTGACATATATTTGATGTGTTTGTGTCCTATAATAAAAGTGTCTAATGGTAATTATTAAAATCATCAAGTTGAATTTTTTTTAATATTTGAAGTTACCAAAACTATAGTGGAGCTTCTAGACTTATTTTTTATTAGGAAAACAATTTGACCACCTTCATGATCAAACTCAACCTTGAGGTTGTGATCTAACATTTGGTTGAAAAAAATGGTTTTAGTGAGTCTTGGGACATAAAAAATGACTTGGATTGTGCACTCATTCATTACAAGTTGTAATTATCACCACAACCTTAAACAATGTAGGATGTATCATTAATGAGAGAGATGTTTATCCGTCAAAATTTTTGGTTTAATGTGGAGGACCATTCCTTCATATTGATCATGTGTCTTGTAGCACTATAATCCACATACCATATTGAATTTAGAGAAGTGTTCTCCTCATGTGTTTCAGTGGTAAATACATGATCCTGATCTGAAGAATAATTTTATACTAAAACATTCACATGTTGCTATGATTTTGAAAGTTTCTATTTCCATTGGAATTTTCCTGGTTGTTATTTATTCTTTGCTTATGATAAATTATGTCAAGTGAACTTTTGACTAGATAATCCCTATGTGAATGCATTGTATTGGGTCTAACATGCCCCATAATCAAAATTTTCACATGAGGACCCCCTTAATTTAACACAGATAATTTATTTTCTATTCTTCCATACTAATATGACTTCATTTAATGAGTATCAATTGATGATGTTAGACTTGATTCACTTGATCACTTACTCATGGTGATGATGCATGAGCATCCTAGGGTTTGTACAAACTTGCATGAACTAAAATAGAGTAAAATGTGTTTTTTTGGTTTTTAGGTTGTGGTATTATTTGAGTGAGCTTGTTTACCTCTTGAAATGATATTTCAAAAGTATTACTTTGCCCCCAAAAAGCACAAAGATCTTTTGACTATTTATGATAGTCTTTAGGGACTGTTAAGTCATAAAAACTTGTTAGAAATGGTTATTCAACGGTGGTATGATTCAGTTGGTGAAACTTGGTAGGATCATAGAGTATAACACTTACAACATTTGTACCAATTTTTAGACCATTTGGAGTTACAATGGAAACATGCTATCTATTACACTATTTTTAGGTTTCCTTAATTATAATATATCTTAATTGATAATTATATTACCAAATTTGTAGCTCTAGAATAAAATGAATCCTAGAATGTGTGTTTCTAATTTATTTTCAATTGGATAAGTGAGGCAAAAGTTATGATAGTTTTTTTAAACTATTATTCTTCTAGAAGATGTCTATCCAGTCTATAGAAAGTTCATGATTGTTCAGTAATGATACATGAGGAATTCAATGTTTAAAATTTGTATTATCATATAATATGACACTTAAAACCTTTGCACAAAATTTTATACCATTTGAAGTCATCACAAAAAAGTTGTAGTTGTTACAACATTTTTTATCTTTCCTTATGGTATACTGCATTAAGAATTAGCTTACCAAATTTTTAGTGGTGGAATAAACTGAGTCCTATAATGTGTATTTCATATTTTTATCTCAATTAGATAAGTGAGTCAAAAGTTATGATAATTTTTGTAAACTGCCATTCTATTAAAAGATACTTACATCAGTATACAAAACTTTCATGATTTTGTGAAATGGATGAAATACAAGTTAATTTACCAATTTTTTTTAATTTAAGGATAATTGATCCTAAAATGTGTTTTTAAAATTTCATCTCAGTTGGATAAGTGGAGATAAACTTATGATTATTTTAGTAACTGCCACTTAGCTAGAAAATGCATCTGTGTAGCGTAATGGTTCCCTACCTTACAAAAGAGATACAGTAAGAATTAAGTTACCAAATTTAATGGTTTTTTGAAAAAAGTAGTCATATTTCCATTTTAAAAATCTAATCTCATTTTTATTCACCATGTTAAAGATATGGAAGTTTTAGTAACTATCATTATTCCTAGAAATGTCATCCATAGTCTATGCCAATTGACAAGGCTATTCTTTACCTATAGTAAAATGTGTTAATATTTAGATGATAAAATTTTAATGAGTGATGAAAAAAAATGTTTTTGATATATATTTAAAAATTTATCTCAATTTTATCACCTTAGTTAAATTTATGACCATTTTGGTGAATATCAGTAAACCAAGATGTCTGTCCAGCCTATAGATAATCCTCCACCCTACAGAAGAGATACAATAAGAATAAATTTACAAAATTTAGAGAGGCAATCTTTAATTTAGTCTAAAATATATTTTTGAAATTTCACCCCAATTAGATCATGATAGGTGAAGTTATGCTCATTTGTGTAATTATTTTTTATCTGGAAGATACATATCCATCCTATAGATGGTTCTTGACCTTTTAGGAAAGATAAATTGAGAGTTAGGTTCCCAAATTTGGAAAGGTGATGAAAACATTTGTTTTTGAGATATGTTTCAAATTTTAGCTCAATTTTATCATCTTAGTTAATTTTATGAGTATTTTAGTGATTATCAGTTAACCAAGAAGTACTTGTCAAGTGTATAGATGGTTATTTACCTTGTGGAAGAGCCGCATTAGGATTTAGGTCACTTAATTTGAATTAATAATAGAAAATATATCCTAGAATGTGTGTTAAAAAATTTAATTCATTTATATAAATGGAGGTAAATTTATGATATTTTTGGTGACTAACCCAAACTAATTACATCATGTCAAGTGTTTTTTCTAATGTCTGTGACTACATGTTGCATGAGGTTGAAATATATAGCAAGCTAATCAGAGTCTTGGGTGATTTTTAAATAACTTTCATTTAAATTTAGTGAGATAATCACAAAGGGAAAATGAACTAGGACACCTATAAATTCAAATAAATTACTCATCATTGTTATCATTCATAGGATCCCTGGGATCATTATACAATGATATGGTTGTTCCTCTTTGTACTGCTGATCAACTGGTCGAAGAAATTAAATATACATGATTACTTGGTCATTAAAACTTGAACCACATTGAATGTTTGATACATTTCATTTAAAATTATTTAAAACTATTATAGTTTGGGAAATTTTGTTGTGTCTGAGTCTTTATCATTTCTATTATTGATTTGTTATCTCAAGAAGATGAGCTATAACTAGTTAGTGTATTTAATTTTGGAAACAATTCCATTAAATATTGGTTATACATCAAGGCAATGGGTTTTATTATTTTTTCTATTTAAGAAACATTACTTTACATTATTGAGGGGGGACACATTTGAGTACCAAAACTCTGTTGAGACCAAGCCAATATTTCACCTGCCTTTTCCCATTGTTTTATCTTGATGGTTTAGCAAAGATCTTGATTTGAGAAATAGTCTATGCATATATATTTTTTGATGTTGTTGGTGTGAAAGTGGATATATTATTAAATTATTAAACAATTAATTTAATTGGATTTGGGAGCTTATTCTAATTATCTTGAGGCTTACATTAGTCATGGTGTGTAAATAGCTACAAGTTGGTGTAATTGCTTTATTTGAATAGAGATATAGATTTCATGTTCACACATTATTACTTTGAGTCTTACTCATTATGGTGTTTCAATTTATGTAATACTTAGATTTTATGCCCAATTATTTGGTTATAACCCATACTAATTTAATTTTTAAGTTTTGAAATACTTTTCTTATATATAGAAAATTTATCCATTTTTTGCCCTACTTTTACCTCTTTTAACATTTTTAAATGAGAAACAATCTACCCATTGCATTGTAAATATCCCACTTTTAGAGGAACTGATAATGAGAACCTAAATATATTGAAGAAACCATAATATAACTATTATATCCCAAATTTACACCCTAGAGAAGTTAAGGAAACCTTATAAAATTTGGGATAACATGTAACTATCTCTCCTCATAGACAAGCTACTACAAGAGATAGATCTCTAGGTTTGAAAGGTCTAGCTCCTTTGATCTATCTTTATATCACACACTACACTAGGATAATAACTATTGGGGGTGAAAATGGAAGAAGAAAACATAAATCAACCTAAAATAAGAAAGATGATAAACCAAAGATAAGTCCATAAAACACACTTACATCTGCACTAAGAAATAAGGTTGTTAAAACTAATCTCAACTCTATGTCCTTCTAGCATAAGTGTTTCTCATAGACACAAATTGATATGTATATCTAAAGGTGGGTGAAAATAAGGTATGATACTAGACAATACTAATATCTCTCACACTTCAAGACACAATTAACAAATGCATACACTTTATGAGACTTGTTAGAATAGATATCACTCACACAAAAACATGCAAGAGTAGAATGTAAGCTAGGAGAACGTATTCATCACTTGTCATCCATATAAAATACTTAACACACTTATAAAATATATTTCATAGAATGAATCAAATTTATAAAACTTTATTCAAAGGAAAATAAGGTGTCAAAACCAATAGGGCTTCACCTTACAAAATGTGGATCTATTACAAAGTCAAAAAGGATTAAATATATAAAGCATAGGAGAGGAAATAGAAGTAGAGAAGTGGAAGGGTCACAAGTAAAAGTGTCAAAATTTATAAAATAGCTACAATGCAAGAGAATGAAATGAGAAACAAGTCATGAAGGTCCTCTTAGATACATGTCCATCACAAACATGACATATCCTTCAGATAGGCATAGGGACACTCCATGGTTGTTCTTGAAGCTGATTTTATGATGATGAGTAGTCCATTTATCTTGAATTTACATAAGAGTCATTCACATGTATCTTATAACATGAGAATATGTAAATAAGATAGTGGCATTCATCTATAGCTCTCTAATTGATGAACTCCCCTTTATCACTTGTCATTCACTATCTGCAATCATTCATTAGCCTTCTAAGCTTGGTTCCTACACTTGTCACTATGATGACTTGAATTTATTCAAGGAGATGAATTTTCGAGGTGTTATAAAAATCTCTTAGACCTTATTTTCTCTCTGGTCTATCATATATATCTCCATGAAACTCAAAACACACTTCTCATCTTCACACTTAAGCATTCACTTTTCCTTTTCACTATCCTATTTAGACTGACTAAAAAGAGTGGTCTAAAAAAGAAGTTTGCATGGTTTTTTGAGGTGAGAGATGAGAATGATAAGTTGAAAAAAGTCCCTATACACCTCCCATAATGGTTCTCACTTGTCCATTCTCCTATGTACCTACAACACACTTCAAATCCTATAAATGACAAAGAATTAGGCCTATCTGCATAAGTAATGGTATGAAAAAAGTGGATGGCGAGGAGATTTATAAATTTATAATCATGGCCAAGTCACTTTATATGCAATTTGACCAATTTTGGATGCATCTCAAATGATATTTTCTCCATCGAGTTCATACAAGGGTTTTAGGAAGGTTATCTTGTTAAAAATGATTCTTAAAATCCAGATGCTACCTCCAAAAAAATTACATTTAGACAAATTTAATGAACCCTCTCAACTATCCATAGATTATTTAGGAACCATTCATCTCATCCATACATATATGAGCAAAAGAAGATGGATGTCAAGCTCCTTCTAAGCATTTTGAATAGGCTTGAGAGAAATTTAGGCCAAATGACCACTAATCTATTGTTTAGCAAAAAATTATGGTTCTAATACATCCTAAAATATCCATTTAAAGTCATCAAATGGTTTGGAAGGATCATGTGGTCATATGAGTCTCATTAGAGGCCACATGGTTTAGGCCTAGTCTACAGGACTATGTTTCCTACGTGTATGACCACTTGTGGTGGTTTATAATGGATGTAGACATTATTATTTCTCCTTACACATAAAATTAAACTATATACACCATCCCATTATCCCTCAGTACTCTGCCATCCATCTTTTGACCACTCATGTATAAGATCTATAGGTTATGTTGCTTAGGGAGTGCCTCTAGTCAGAGAAAATATAGAAGGTGATTATAGAAATAATTATTAGGTCATGATGACCTTATGTATCAATTTTTATATCTATATCATACATATATACCCCTAAAACCTTAAAAATACTAAAACTAGCTACTAGTTCTTGTGACTATGTATAGTGTTCTTGGTGAATTTAAGAACCTAGAATTATGACTATAAGTTGAGGTTATTGCTTCTTGAATTAACATAGAAATTTGATATTACCACTATGAGAGTGGTTTAAATGTGATCATATGATCCTAAACCTTTACTTACCTTCTCAAACCTGTACTCTCCATTTGCTTAGGCCAGTCTGTAGAGTGTCTTCAACCTGTAGGTGTGCATTAGAGAAATTAAGAATTTCATATAAGTGGATACATGTAAAATCACTGTACTTCATTATTTTGAATTCACATTGAGGTCATTAAGGTCACCTCAAAACTTGAATGTATTCATTTATGCCTTGGAACCATGCATCATTCCTTACCATCACCACAATAGGTGTCACTTGCAAGTTGTAGGTCTATTTGGTCCCAATTGCATTATAGTACATTGAATATCTTAATTAGAAGATTAGATGGTTTTAAAATTGATTTACCATCACTCTCTCTTGTCCATCCACCCTCTCTTGTGCTTAGATATGATCTCTTATGCTCAAATATGATATCTAGGCCTAGGCTGATAGCATGGAACAACTAGACTTACATAATCCTCATGTATCTTCACCAATAAATGTTACATTGTATGAGTAAAAACCTCATTCGGAGAAGTTAATGTAAAAATTCTCATTGGAAAGTTTCCATAACTTTGAGAATGTAGGTGTTGTTTTATGGGGTATTCCAAGCATATCATGACATCCTACTATCTTCAAGATTTAACAAAAGGCATTCTCACTATACTTCAAGTCTCATAGTCTCCTCAAAGCATATCGTCAGGTCCCTATACATTTTATTGCCTACACAGAGAACCCTATAGGTCTTCATTAGGTTTGACTATGGTAAATAGTCTCATAGTATTTAATGTTTATATCTCTTCCTTGAGTTGGCAAGGTGTGTTATGAGTCTTGAAGGTAATGAAAACCTCTCATAGAGATTTGACATCCAAACAACTTGGTTCTCTCAAAACTCAGTGGCACTTCCAACTCCTGAGACACACATACTCAATATATACTTCTACCTGCATATGATAGTGAGAATGTAGTCTATGTGATCTCAAACCAAATTCCTATATGATCAAATTAGGTTTATAAGACACATTTTAGTGTGAGCATTCATTTTAAGTATCTCTTCAAACTTCCGCTACAACCTTCACTTGCAACTTATCAAGATAATGCTCTACAACTATGTTCACTATTTTGTTCAATGAGATGGTCTTGCTCATCCTTTCACATCCACATGTGCCAAACTAGGTTATAAATAATATGAAAAATATGAAAATGCTTTGAAATACTATGCACACCACTTTATTCACATATACAACTACAATCAAAGAAGAAAATCAAGGTGTTGGGGTTATGCAAGCAATTTAAAGGCATCAAAAATATTAAATATTGTTCATAGATCAAAAAAAGCTAAACTAGAAACTATTTCCATGTAAAGGAAGGGAAAAGGGAGTACTAACATCCACCAAGTGCACTCATCTCAACTCTCTTCCTTTTATCTGTACTGACTGAAAACCAGTTGACTTTATTGACCTGGCCAAGAGAGTATTGAGAAAGAGAGGTTAGGTTTTGGAATTTTTGGACTTATTGAAGCTTTTTAAGCCTAAAATTTACTTGTGGGAATATGAAGGGACTCTCTTGAAGCCTCACACATGTCAGATAGATTATCCTTGTTCATACAACTATCTAAAACTACCTATTTTGTATTGATCTCCTTCTTTCAATGTTGAACCTATCACACTTTCAATTTCAAATAGTTACTTGACATTATCTAACACATTTCACATTAAATTAAACTTTGACACATTTTTATTCTTGTGAAAACTTTAAAATTTTATTAAATGACCCAAAATATGGCCTAAGATGACATAAGAACAACCTAGGCAAACATGACCAAGGTAAAACATCATATGTGACTTCAATAATGACCATGTGAACATTTTATAACTTAGAAAGACCCTATATAAAGTTTGGATATATATGGGTTTATTTAATTTGACCTGGGGTCAAATTTGGTCAATATTTTGGCAATTTCCTAGGGGTAGCATTCTTGCTATGCTAAGGACCAGTTGCCTTCTCCTATCCTTAGGAAATGGAGTCACATATACACTGATATTGACATTGATAAGCCTATGAAAGAATACCAATCCATACCAAATGTAAAAATGAAAAAAACACACAAGACAAGAGGATAAAACACACACTTGTGCTCTCATGAACACTTAGAAAAACACACATAATAGACTCAAGCAAAGCACACCTATCCTAATATATACAATACCTCAAGACACTTGAGGTAAATAAACTTCTTCATTGATTCAACTAGGGTCAAAGACAATGCTTCTTGCATCACTACTGCTCCATGAAAATAATCTCTCATATGAGGTAGATTTGTCAATGAACACTTTCTTGTGGAAATAGTCAAATGTCTTACCATGATTATATCTTTTTTTGACTGCAAGTGTGTCACTTGGATCTCTCAAGAACACTCCATCTATCCTTATAGGAGTATTCTTTTGATTTATAACTTTCTTAGACTTTATCATGTTCACTTTACAATCTTCAATCTGATCATTAGATATCATCAAAACTTTCTCAACTTTAGGTGCATTTAAAACAAGATATAGCTACTATTATAAATCATTTAGACCATATTCTTGATTTACCACAATTCTTTCTTTCTCAGCTGAGACATAAAACACTTCATTATTCTCATAAAACACATCTTGGTCTATCAAGGTTATTTATTTCTTGGTAGAGATCTCAAGCTCCTCTATGTGCTCATTTAGTACATGATTGACCTTGTCATCAGGTCTGTACTCTTTTAAAAAAGTTGTAGGCTTGCTCAGATCCTCAAATTCATACATAATGGTTAAATTATTGGCACATCTAATCTAATTCTTCTTGAGGTTTATGTTCATGAACATTCTCTTATTTGTCAATCAAAACTGAGTGCTCACTATGACTATCATTTTTTGACACAACTGAGATACTCACATCATCACCCATGTATACAAGATAGTTACCCCATGAAAATTTATCTATAATGTTATCATGATATACTTTGAAGACTCCATCATAATATTCATGAAGGATATAAGTACCAAGATCTATTTATTCAAGTCCACCTTGGTCAGCTCCCCACTCATCAAGATTTAAATTAGATATGCCATCAAGAAGAGCTAGATGTTCTTGATCACTAGGGTGACCCTCTTCATCAATGACATTTCAACTCATGTTAGAAGTATAAGGTAAATATGAATATACATGAAAACTAGAGAGAGGTTCTAATTTAATTGTCACTTTTGCACCATATCTAGTCTTGAATCTCATATAGGACCAATCTGAAGTTATATAACATCTAATTTTAGTAGTGAACTCTCTTGACAAACCAAGTGAAAAATGAGGAGGCACATCTACCACTACAACATCTTGAGAAATGGTGAAGGTAGGATAAACTCGAAGAACTAGTTGCAAATGTCTAACTATGCCAATGGTCTTGGTAGTTGACCCATCCAGTTGTATCACTCCTTTGGTATGAGGTTCATACTTTAAGTTCAATTTATTAGCTACTTGATTGGGCATGAGACAAGTAATAGTTCCACTATCAATAAGGAAATTGTGTACCAAAACATCTCCAATGATGATGGATATATAGAAAAGAGGATGTTTATCTACCTTTTTAACTTTGTTTGATTGTCCTTCATTAGGCTTCATGGTGTTTATCAATGCTACCTCTTTCTTACTATGCTGTTTGGTTGCTAAACTGAGTTTGGACAACTCCTATTGAAGTTGGTATGATTGACCAAGAATTTCCAATGTATCACACATTAACACATTTGCATGAGACCTCTTCATCTGCTCTACAATGTTAGTGAAATAACCACTAACTTTTGCTTGTCCACTAGTAGGAATCAGGCTACCTACACCTTGATAATTCTAATGTATGAAAGCATTCCAAGCATTCTGATATCTTTGAGTTACTTGTGTATTTTTAATAGTATTAGACATACCCACCCTTATGTTTGTTTGAACATTCATTGGTTGGCTATTAACAATCCCTTAGACTTCTTCAATTGCCTTTCTCTTGCTCATTGTGTTTGTAGCTATAAAACTTACATCTATGATTGACTTCCCTTGATAAATCACAACACATGAATTATCTTATTACTAATTTCCTAATGTAAACCCCACTTAAGTACCCTTCCCATTAGTCATTCCTCCATTTGGTACTTCATCTTGAGTCATAACTGGCATAGTTCCCAAATTTGCCATGAAGGCTTGATTGAAGGACTCATTGACATTGGAAGATGGATCATAAGGTTGATCCAATGAAGGTTGAATATTATGCTCTTAGGCAAGGTTAATTTGAGTAGGCACTAGTGCCCTTTAAGTGTAAGGATCAATGGGATTATAACCACCATATGACTTAGATTGGACTAGTTGTCCTTAACCTTGAGGATAACTTTGGAAAGGTGGCCTATTGCCTTGATAGTTAGGGTAGGACTGATTGGGTTGATAGTGGCTTTGGAAAGGTCATACTCGATATTATTGGATAGTCCTCTTTAGACCTATGATCTCTTGCTCCATATCTCTGATCTTGTCTACCTCATTAAACTTACTTGGTTGACTAGGGGCATCATACTTGTGTTTAGGTGTAGGAATAGGAGCAAAAATAGGTGTAAGAGTTTTAAAATTAGGAAATAGAGGTATGGGAGGTCTTGGGGAAATCTTCCAATCCTGAATCAAATAATTCTCTACTCTAATGGCCACTTCATAGGCATTAGGAAGAGTATTACCTCCCATAGATTGTATCATCATTGAAATGTCACTATCAAAAGATTTAAGATAATAAAAGAAATCATGGTGAGATGTGGGCCTTACCAAGATTGGGATCCTATCCCATGTCTTCTAAAATATTGTGTTGAAGTCTTGAATGAATTCTTGAGGTTTTCTATTAATACTAGTCAGCTATTCAGTCAATGACAAGTTATAACTCTTGTTTTCAAATCTTCTTCTCAATGCATCTCCTAACTCATCCCCTATGGTGATTGATCTAGGTACCAATGTTTCATACGAGTCAATAGATTAACTTTGAAGGAGATAGTAAAAAATATGATTACAATGTTCTCTTTGATGATGTGATGGATATTGTAGAAGTTAGCAATATTTCTAATATGCTCAACAGGTGTGATGGCAGTCTCACCGGTGTATGATGGAATTTTTTTTAGGGTAGATATGGGGATATCATCATAGTGGAAAATTATTAGAGGACTATAGCCATTTAAGGCAACAAAATTAAAATTCCTTTCCATGGTGACCTTAGGACTTTTCAAGAATTGGGGAATCAAGAACTTTGTTATGGGCTTATGAGCAAGGAAGGAATTCTTTAGGTAATGATAGGTGTTTTCAAATCTGCTTGCTTTGTATGAATAATGAGGAAGCTCTTGAAAATAAAAAGGAATGCCTTTGGTGAGAGACCTTGTGTTTAAATTAGGCATTAAAGAGTGCACTAGCCTGCAACTAATATTGAAACATTGGAGTCACCAGATACTATAGGAAGTGGACTATTATAGCTCCTTGTTGTCAAAGCCAACATCTACCTTGAACAACCTTTTTGGACTTCATGTCTCACTAGGCATGCCAAAATAGTTATATCCCAAATTTTCACCATAGAGAAGTTAAGGAAATATTCTCAAATTTGGGATAACATGGAACTATCTCTTATCATAGACAAGTTACTACAAGAGATAGATATCTAGGTTTCAAAGGGATAACTCCCTTGATCTATCTTTATGCTCACACACTACACTAGGCTAATCAATATTAGGGGTGAAAAGGGAAGAAGGAAACATAAATCAACCTAAACTAATGAAGATGATACACCAAAGATAAGTCCACAAAACACATTTACATCTACACTAAGAAAGAAGACTGTTAAAACTAATCTAAACTCTATATACTTCTAGCATAAGTGTTTCTCATAGAGGCATATTGATATGTATATCCAGAGGTGGGTAAAAAGAAGGTCTGATACTAGACATTACTAATCTCTCCCACACTTAAAGATACACTTAACTGTTAGTGTAGTACTTTTTCCCATTGAGTTTTGCCTATATGGTCTTTTCAGCTTACTTAGGTTAGTTAATTAAGTCATTAAGAGTCATTTACATTTAATGGGTTATAACTATGAGTTAGGGTTTTACCATTTTGGTGACCTAATCTCACCCTATATGTAATTTCTTTTTTCTTAAAGTTTCTAATGCAAAACATTTTCCTTCCATGGAATTTTCTTATTTTTGGAGCTCTCATTCTACCTCTACAGGAATTTGACATTCATTATGTGACCACTATTCATAGATCTTGGCTAAATATAACATGGTATTAGAGCTATCCTAATAGCCTCATGCATTTGTCTCCTTGGCATGATCCTCCTACATTCACCATTACTAGTTTTTCTTCTATACGGTCATGTTTTTGACCTTGGAGGCATTTTTTGTAAATTGTCTCAAAACTCATGTCAGAAGGCCATTGATGAAAAATCTGCTTGTATATTTTTTTGTGGGTTTTTTAAGATCTAAAATGGGTCTCTCTTAGATTTTTGAGAAAGTTCATAGATTTTCTAGAAATCAAAATTTATTCTTACTAATAGAAATTTATATGAATGAGTAGAAGATCCTATAAAACCCACAAATCTGGTGACTTAAGCAATCAAACTTCACAATCTTGGCAACTTGGAAGAAATAGGTAGTCAATAATTAGACTTCCCAAACCCAAAAAATTACTTAGAGAAGTCATTAGACTTGTGGATTTGCTTTAATTGTAAATCCATGAAGTTAAGTAAAGTAGATCTAAAAAATTTGGATTACTCTTGCAAGATTGATCAAGGTTTTTGAAGGAGTATTACTTGCCTAAATTTATAGTTGTTTGAAAGCTTAAAGTAGCATTTGCTTGAAATCCCAACTACTAGACTTATTCGGTGTTTTAAAAGAGACTTCTCTAATTTCTTGAGTTGCAGTTGTTTGAAAGCCCAAAGTTGTAATTATTTGAAAACCTAAAGTCGTAGTTGCTTGAAATCCTGACTGCTAGACTTGTTCAGTGTTTTGAAGGAGACTTACTTCTTTGAGTTCTTGAGTTGAAGTTGCTCAAAAACTTGAGTAGTAGTTGTCTGTAATCTTAAACTCGCAAGTCTCCCCACAAGCCTGATGCTCATTTCTATTGTGACATTCCATAAGCCATCAAGTTTAAGGTGAAAGGTAATGAAGAAATATAATTAAGTTTTTATCATTTTTGGATTTTTAGATGTGTGGAAAAAAAGTTTCCATTTTTGGAAAGGGTTCAAGAATATGTAGAAGTAAGAACTTGTAAGTGTTATGACTTTCAATCCGTAGTTCCATTTTGGGTGTTTGTTTTTTGAAAGTGCATATTTTATCAAGCTCTATGCATTGGTGATATTATTTTAGGACCTTTGTAACATCCGTTTCTTCCATGGTGTAATGGCTTAAAACTCACTTCAAAACTTTTGTACCTTTCTTCTTGGATGCATTATCAGCTATGCCCAATGTCCTTCTCATACTCTCTCACAATAATTATTCATAGATGCATTCTTAGTGGTGCTCAATGTCCAATATTGAGCATGTGTTGCATTGTAACTTAAGGGGGTGTCTTGTTGATAGTTCAAGGGGGTATTTGCACTGTGTGCAATCTATTATTTGTTTTCATCTCAATTTTGTAAATTTTCTCAATCTAATCTTTATTAATGGATCTAAACATTGAATTGCTCACACCATTTAGCTATCTCAGATGGAAGTCTAAAATATAGCTCACTTTGAGAGGTAAAGGACTCTATCAGATCACTATGGGTGAGGAAATTGAGCCATCTACAAATGCAAAAAGGGTTAAGTGGTATAATAGATGTGATAATGCCTATGGGTTCTTATTCCTATCAATGTATCCTAATCTCTTATTTCATGTTGAATCTATAAAAACTCCCAATAAAGTTTGAATCATCCTAGACAAAATTTTTAGAGTGCAAGACATCATGAGGGGTCATGAGCTGGAGAATGAGCTCATCACATTGAGCCTAAGTGACTGACACCCTAAAAGACTTCTTTGCAAAGTTAAAATCACTAAGACTGTAGTTGAAATAATGTGGCATTGAGAAAACAGATGACCAGTTGATTCTATCTGTGCTTTCAAAACTAGGTTATGACTATTCAGTTTTTGTCTCTACATTTCATGCTACCAAATGTGCACTTGGATCCCTTGGAAAATGCCATCATTCGATGAGTTTGTTGCCAATATAACTCAAGCATAAGATAAGTTGGTTCAAATGTGTGCACTGAAGTCTTTAAAATCACATGCCTTAATTTTCAATCAGGGTAAGAAGAAGCTTTATAGTAGTGGAAAATAGGAGAAGAAATAGTTTAAACCAAATCATGAGAATAAGAATAAAAATTTAGATGCCAAGCCTAAGGCATCATCAAATGAGTCCTCCTCAAGCAGGAAACCTAAGAAGGAGAAACTAAAATGCAACTTTTGTAAGAAACGTGGCCATGATGAATCTGTGTATGAAAAATAAGATGGACACCTTAACTAAGATGTTTGAGAAGAATAACATTAGTGTTCCTAAATCCTCAAATCAGAAGATGTTTGCACAAGATTTTATAAAAGATAAAGACAGTAGAAGGGGTAAAAACAAGGGCAAGGAACTTGTTATAGTAGCTTCTTAGCCTTCAATTTGGGTTATTAACTTGGGTGCTTCCTATCACATGGCCTCCTCAGAGGATCTATTTTTAGAAATAGAGTCATGTTCTATGCCTTCAATTCTCATGGGGGATGACACTTTGGTAGAAGTCATTGGTAAAAGATCAGTTGAATTATGTGATGGGACCTTTAATGATGTTATGTGTGTTCCTTCACTATCCACTAATCTTCTGTCGGTATACTAAATCACTCACATAGGTGTAGGGAAGTGAGTTGACTTCACACCTAATCAAGTGGTTATCAAATACTAGCATAGTAACATCACAATGGCTTATGGGAAGGTCAATCATCAATCTAGGTTGTATACCTTCTCACAATTTTCCCTAGATCAGCCCTCGACTACACTACTTACTCATGTAGATGAAGTGAGTAAACTATGGCATAAACGGTTTGGCCATTTAAACTACCATTACCTGGAGCAACTCAATCATCAAGACATGGTTTCAGGGTTGCCTAAATTAAAATTCTTAGATGGCCTATGCAATGGCTACATTCTTAGTAAGCACCTCGAAGAGAAATATGACAAAGTCAAAATAAGGAGAGTCATACAGAATCTAGAAATTATCCACAGTGACATAGCAAGTCCATTTCCAAAACCTTCATTCAACAAGACTAGATACATACTCACATTCATCAATGACTTTTTGAGGTACACCTCTGTGTTTTTTCTCAAAAATAAGTCTGAGGTATTTAATTATGTCAAGGAATTCAAGGCACTTATGGAGAAGTAGTCAAATTGTTCCATCAAAATCTTAAGGACTAATAATGGTGGGGAGTATATCAATATTAGGTTTGCACATTAGAGGGGATTCAGATGCAACACATAGTTCCATATAGTCCTCATTAGAATGGTATGGCTGAATGTAAGAACCATTCCTTGAAGGAAATGGCCAAATGCATACTTTAATCAAAGTCTCTCATTCCTCAATTTTAGGCTGAAGTAATCAACTATGCGTGCTACATTTAAAACCATGTTACACATAAATCCTTGAAATAAATCATTCCTTTTGAAGCTTGGGATGGTCACAAGCCTGTAGTGGATCAATTTTGAGTGTTTGAATCACTAGTAATGGCCCATGTTCTCAAGAAGAAACATAAGGCAATGGACCCTCAGAGTTAGTCTTGTATCTTTGTGGGGTATGCAAAGGGTACTAAGGGATATATGCTCATACATCCTAAAAATCATGAGTTTTTCATTTAAAGGAGTGTCAATTTTCATGAGGGCCCACTTGAACTCACTACTGACACTATCGAATCTTCAAAAGTCTCATTGGACATTGATTCTACCTCAGATAATGAATTGGATCCACCTCATAATCTTCTTGATGATTAGGATGACTCTTATTATTATTCAAGTTCAAGTGATGAGAGTAGTGATGAGGATTATCCTCCTCCATCTCACACTCACACTTTAGATGATGATGACTCACCTCCTAATTCTCCAATGTCATAAAATTTTGGTCCCACTTGGGCCAGATAGACACTTCAAAGTGTTGGGAAATGGGTTGGAAATCCATTAGATATAAGGCATACATGTTCAACATGCTTACATGAACATTGTATTAGATCCACAAACCTTTAATGAGGCATGGCATTCTAAAATGGGATTCTACTATGTAGGAGTATAGTTCCCTAATTAGGAACAAAGCATGGGACTTAGTCCCTCTTCCTAAAGGAAGAAAATTGGTCCATTATAAATGGGTTTATAAGACTAAGTATGGAGAATATGGGTCCATTGATAAGTACAAAGCTCATCGAGTTGCAAAAGGGTTTTCCCAGGTGCTTGGTATAGACTACTTTGAGACATTTGCTCCTATAGCCAAGGTGATGTCTATTAAACTCACTCTATCCATTGCAATCACACATCGGTGGGATGTTCACCAATGGATGTCAAGAGTACTTTTCTACATGGTGACCTCAAATAAGAGATATACGTGGAGAAACCACAAGGCTTTGTGAAAGATTCCTCCTTGGCTTGTAGACTTAGGAAATCTATCCATGGACTCAAATAGGCTCGTAGAGCATGGTATGCCAAGATGGAATCCTTTCTCCTCACAATCAGGGTCACCAAATTCCACTCAGATCCAAATGTCTACATATTATGGTAGGATGATTCTCTATTGATCCTAGTTCTCTATGTGGATGACTTGCTAATTATAGGTAGCTCATGATCATCCATCTCAGTAGTGAAAACTACACTTTTATACAAATTTTCAATGATAAATATGGGATTATTGCATTAATTTCTCAGAATTGAAATCATTCAGTCAGAATCTAGGATAAATTTATCATAATCCAAGTATTCTCTTGATTTGATTGTGAGGTTTAACATGATTGATTGTAATACAACTCCTACTCCTTTCTTGTCTGGTATGAGTGAAGCTTAAGGATGATTGTCTTACACCATTGGTTGATGCAACTCTATATCAGTAAATTATGGGTAGTCTTATCTATCTCACACACACTAAACCTGACATATCCCATGCATTTGGCATGGTCTCCCAATTTATGCAGGAGCCACATGAACTATATTGGCAAGTAGCTAAGCAAATTCTGCACTACATTCAAGGTTTGCACAACTATGGGATACACTACAAAGTAGGAACAGAGGTTGATTTGATCAGATACATAGATCGAGATTGGGCTAGAGATATTCAAAGTTGACAGTCCATTTTAGGCTACAATCTATCACTTGGTTTGGGTCCAATAAGTTGTTCAAGTAAGAAGTAACATGTAATTGCTTAATCTTCTACAGAGGTAGAATATAGAGGGGCTATCAATGTGACCAATAAGAAAATCTAGCTTTAGAGGATTCTCATTGAGTTTGGTATCCAGTTTCATAAGCCAAAAATAATCTACTATGACAACCAAAGCACTATCCATATTTTTAGGAATTTAGTTCTCCATCAAAGGACAAAACACATAGAGATTCACATGCACTTTATCAAGGAGGTTATCAATGAGTAAGTCATTGATATTTAGTACTATCCAACATTGAAGCAAATTATAAACATTCTAACCAAGCCCTTCATAGAGAGTAAATTTATTCATTTGTGAGATCTCATTGGGTTTAGGGTTGATCCACCTTCTTCTTCCTCCTATGGAGGTTCTTCACTACGTATTTGGGTACCTCATTAGGCTTTCAATGTCGGGACCCAATTCTCATCTCACCTAAGCTATGCTTAAAGGGAGTGTTAGTGTAGTGCTTTCAACTTACTTAGGTTAGTTAATTAAGTCATTAGGGGTCATTTACCTTTAATGGGTTCTAATTATGAGTTAGTGTTTTACCTTTTTGGTGACATAATCTCACCCTCTATGTACTTTCTTTTTTTCTAAAGTGGCTAATGAAAAATATTTTCCTTTCATAGAATTTTCTTATTTTTGGAGCTTTCATTCTACCTCAATAGGAATTCAGTATTCATCATGTGACCGCTATTTAGATATCTTGGCTAACTATAACATTAACAAACACATACACTTTATGAGACATGTTAGAAGAGATATCACTCACACAAAAACATGTTAGATTAGAATAAAAGTAAGGAGAATGTATTTGTCACTTGTCAACCACATAAAATACTTAACACAATTAGGCAAGAGATTATAAAGAATGAATCAACTTCAAAAAACTTTATTCACAGGCAAATAAGGTGTCAAAACTAGCAGGGCTTCACCATACCAATTGTGGATCCATTATAAATCTAAAAAGGCTTGAAAATATAGAGAATAAGAGAGGAGAGCAAAAAAGAGAAGTAGACGGGTCACAAGGATGAGTGTTAAACTTTATAAAATAATTACAATGCAAGAGATTGAAATGAGAAATAGGTCATGAAGGTCTTCTTAGACAAATTTCCATCACAAACATGACATATCCTTCAGGTTGGCATAAAGACACTTCATGGTTCTTCTTGAAGCTGCCCTCATGATGATGAGTAATCCATCTATCTTGAAATGATATAGGATTCATTCAAACATATCCTATGAAATTATAATATGGAAATAAGATAGTGACAGTCATTTATGCCTCTCTAATTGATGAACTCTTCTTTATCACTTGTCATTCACTATCTCCAGTCATTCATTAGCCTTCTAGGCCTAGTTCATACACTTGTCATTATGATGAATTATATATATCCAAGAAGATGCATTGCATAGGTGTTATACAACTCAGTTAGACCTTCTCTACTCTTTGGTATATCATATATATCTCCATAAAACTCAAAACACACTTCTCATCTTCACACTTAGGTAGTCACTTCGCCTTCTCACTATCCTATTCAGACTACCTTCAATTAATGGTCTAAAATATAAGTTTCCATGCTTAATTGAGGTGAGATATGAGTATTAAAAGTTGAAACAAGTCCCTATATACCTCCCACAATGGCTCTCACTTGTCCATTCTCCTCTGTACCTATAACACACTTCAAATCCTACAAAAGATAGAGAATTAGGCATGTCTGTACAAGTGATTGTATGATAAAAGTGGATGGTGAGGAGCCTAAGAGAGTTATAATTATTTAAAATTCACTTTATATGCCATTTTACTAATTTTTTATGCATCTCTAATGATCTTTTCTCCATCAGGTTCATATAAGGGTTTTAGGAGGGTTAGCTTGTTAATAATGATTCATAAAATCTAGATGTTGAACCTCCAAAAAAATTTCACTGAGTTCAAGTTAAGGACCCACCTAAACTATCCATATCTGATTTAGGCACCATGTATCTCACCCATACAAATATGAGCAAAATAAGATGGCTCTTAAGCTCCTTCTAGGCATTTTGAACAGGCCTGAGAGAAATTTATGCCAAAATGACCACTACTAGATTATTCTATGTAAACTGATGGTTCTAATCCATCCTCAACTCTCCATTGAAAGTCATCAAATGTTTTTTAAGGATCATGTGGTCATATGTGTCTCATTAGAGGCCATAAGGGTTTAGGCCTAGTTATAGGCCTAGTCTGCAAGACTTTGTTTCTTATCTGTATGACCACTTGTGGTGGTTTCTAATGGTTTTAGACATTCCTATATCTTCTCCCACATCTAATTAAACTATATAAATCATATCATAATCCCTTAGGTCTCTACCATCCATATTTTGACCACTCATTGACAAGATCTATAGGTTATGTTACTTAGGGAGTGCCTATGGTCAGAGACAAAATAAATGACACTTCCATTATTGGTCTAGCCTAAAGGTGATTATAGAGAGATTTATTAGGTCATGATGACCTCATGTATCAATTTTTATAGATATATCATACCTATAGACCCCTTAAACCTTCAAACTCCTAAAACTAGCTATTAGTTCCTATGATTGTGTACAATGTTCTTGGTGAACTTAATAACCTTGAATTATTATTGTAGGTGGAGGTTCTTGCTTCTTGAAATCACATGAAAATGTGATATTACCACTTTTAGAGTGGTTTTAATGTGATCATACCATCCTACATATTTTATTACCTTCTCAAACCTACACTCTCCATTTGCTTAGGCCAGTCTATAGACTGTATTCAAACCTGCAGGTGTGCATCTGAGAAATCAAGAGTTTCTTTTAGGTGGATACATGTAAAATAAATGTAATTCATGATTTTGAATTCCCCTTGAGGTCATTAAGGTCACATCAAAACTTGAATTAACTAATTTATGACTTGGAACCACACATCATTCCTTACCATCACCATAATAGGTGTTACTTTCAAGTTGTAGGTCTATTTGGTCTCAATTACACTATAATTCACTCAATATCTTTAGTAGAAGCTTGGATGGTTTGAAAAATCATTTACCATCACTCTCTCTTATCCATCCACCCTCTCTTATGCTTAGATATTATCTCTTGTTCTCAGATATGGTCTCTAGGCCTAGGGTTCAAGAATGAAATAGCTAGACTTACATAGTCCTCATGGATCTTCACCAATAGATATTACATTGTATGAGAAAAAAATTCATTTGAAGAAGTTAAGGTAAAAATTCTCATTAGAAAGTTTCCATAACTTTGAGACTGTAGGTGTTGTTTGAGGGGTATTTCAAGTATATCATGCCATCCTATTGTCTTTAATATTTAACAAAAGGCATTCTCACTAAAATTGAAGTCTCATAGTCTCCTCAAAGCATATCATCAGGTCCCTATACATTTGACTACCTACAGATAGAACCCTATAAGTCTTTTTTAGGTTTGATTGTGGTAAATAGTCTCACAGTATTAAATGTTTAAGTCTCTTCCTTAAGTTGGTAAGACATGTTATGAGTCTTGAAGGTGATTAAAACCTATCACAGAGTTTTGAAATCCAAACAACTTAGTTCTCTCACAAATTAGTGACACTTCCAACTCTTAAGACACACATACTCAATGTATACTTCTACCTACACATGATAGTGATAATGTAACTCTATGTGACCTCAAACCAAATGCTTGTATGTTTAACTAAGTTTTAGAAGACACATTACAATGTGAGTATTCATTTCAAGTATTTCTTCAAACCTCTAGTACAACCTTCACCTACAAATTATCAAGATAATGCTCTATAGACAATCACTGTGTTGACTCTTCTAGTTCAATGAGATGGTCCTACTAATCCTTTCACATCTACACATGCCAAACTAGGTTAGAAATAATATGAAAAGGATGAACATGCTTTAAAATACTATGCACACCACTTAATTCACATAGACAACTACAAACAAAGAAGAAAACTGAGTTGTTGGGGTTGTGCAAGAAGTTTAAAGGCATAAAATATATTAAAGATTGTTCATAGAGCACAAACCACCAAACTATAAACTATTTACATGAAAAGGATGGCCAAAGGGAGTACTAATATCCACCAAGTCTACTCAACTCTACTCTCCTCCTCCTATTTGTATTGACTAAAAATTAGTTGACCTTGTTGACCTACCCAAGAGAGTGATGAGAGATAGAAAGATGTCTATTTTTGGTAGTTTTGGACCTATTGAAGCTTCTTAAGCCTTAAAATGAATTATGGAAAGCTAAAAGGAATTTCCTAAAGCCTCATATGTGCTAGATAGGTTGTCCTTATTTGTACAACTTCTTAAAACTGCCTATTTTGTAGTGATCTTCTTTTCATGTTGAACCTGTCGCACTTTTAATTTCAAATAGTTCCTTGACATTCTCTAATGCATTGTATATTAGAGTACACTTTAAAACATTTATCTTCTTGTGAAAACTATATAATTTCATTAAATGACCTAAAGGATGGCCTAAGATGACATAAGACCAATCTAGATAAACATGACCAAGGTAAAACATCCTATGTGACTTCACTAAAGACCATGTGGCCATTTTATGACTTCACAAGACCCTATAGAAAGTTTGGATATATAGGGGGTTGACCTAATTTGATCGAGGGTCAAAGTTGGTCAACAAAACCTTTGGTGTAAATAGATCACATCCTACCCATGCTATAATTTATTGGAGTTTTTTGGCCCTTGGATTACCTTCATATCCTAAATATAAGGGGAATTTATCCCATGTGTTATTATTTGCTCTTATCCACTCATACCAGTAAATATAAAAAATTATCTTGGAGTCGGTCATAATTTTAACCTAATACATTGTAGAAATAATGTTTCAAATCATGTCATGTTTTTACACAAATTTGGTAGATTTTCTGAGAATGGGATTTATTCTCTTACCTTTTTTTTTTTATTGTGTTGCTTATGGGAATATTTTGAACCTTTAATAGGATTATTCCCATTTTGATGTGATGTAAGCATATGTTCTTCATCTGATTCCTCTAAAGTTTGCATGGCTTCCTCTTATTGCAACACATTTACCAACTCTTCAAATGTTAGTTTCTATCCCATGACATTCAATGTGGTCACAAAATTTTTGTACATGGGTGGAAATGCTCTTAGGACAATGGGTACCAAAGTGTCATCTATCATCATTTTTCCTAATGCATGGAGTGAGGCCCACAAAGTTATAATTATACATATGAAAGCTTCCACATATTCTTTTAGTTTTAATTTGAGACAATGTAGTTGACTTTGTAGATGTAGACTCTAATTTTGATTTTTTGCCTCATAGACAGTCTTGAGCTTGTCCCAAGCATCCTTTGTTGTAGTGACATTTAGGATATGAGGTTATACCTCATTGGAAACTTTGAACATGATTATCAAATTTGCCTTTTGGTTGGTTTTATTGAATTTGCATTATTGATCAATATAGGTTGCATTTCGGGTTAATGAGCCATCAATGACTGGCCATATGTCTTGAAATTTTAGATATGTTTTTGCATTAGTCTTCCATGCTACATAGTTATCACATTGAAGAGGCTGAGTATCTGGTAGAACCAATCTTGGCCTAGACCTGACCATTATGAACACTTTGACAAAGGGAGATAGATTGGTTCCTTATCACTCCAAATAAGTTCCCTTTTATATATACTATTAGTTTGATATACCAAGCCTCTTGATATACATGCCCTTTTTATATACTTGTTAATACATGGAAGAAGCTCATCCTTTCTATATATCCATCAGTATGTGAAAAAGATGTCAACGTACATGAGAGAAGAGTGGTATGTAGTACAAAAATAATACATGAAAATGTTTCATTCGGTCACTGGCACCTGATTAGTGGAAATCCGTGTATGTGGGCATGACTTCTTTATATAATTGAATACTCCACATGTAACAATTGTGGCAAATGGGTAATAGAGGTAAGGTCTAATGAAATTGTTTATGTTATTCCTCCCTAATGATTTATAGGGATGATGTCATAAACATTATTGTTTCAACTATATGAGGTTATAGATGCAGTAGTTCAAATGTGATGACATGGTCTATAAATGTGAATTAGAGGCACTACCGATATCGAATGTTGCATGTGTGTAAAATACACAATTTTATATTTTTTTGGCTTCCTTTATGCCATAGACCTAAAAATTAAATATATAGAAAAATATATCTAATTTTTATTTATAAATTATACCAAAAAACCCATGATTTTATCACACAGAATAAAATATTTTATTTTTTCACAGGGTGCACATTAAAAAATCATCAAAAAATAAGTTTGCAAGGTCAATTTTAGATTGCAATATCTCCCTTGATACTGCTTAAAATCTTTATTGTGACTAATTTTTGGAAAGTTCTCAAACTCTTGTTTTTCACCATGAAATAACTATCTAAATCAGAGATATGGGTGAGGAGAGAAATATTTTACAAGATATTCACAATTCTATAAAAATAAATTTCAGCAAAATCGCAAAGATAGAACCATATAGAACAATGCAGATAAAAAAAAATTAAAATGCCCAACCCTTTGTCATGCAGAGAGTTAGATGGATTGTTGTACGACTAAGCTAATTAGTAGTGAATAAATTTAATCTCAATGGATAAAGACCGGATCAAGAGAGTGAGAGTATATGGGCTCCTATTTATTCTCTCTTGTTTAATATTCTACCATGATAAAAAAGTTATTTGAATGAATAATCTTGGAAAGGGAGGGTGCCAAGGGCTCCACCTCTTCTTTTCTCTCTTGAAAATTTATTATTTCTTTGAATGTTGCTAATCATTCAAATCACCTTCTCTAATACTGTAATGAAAAATACAATATGTTCATTAACATTGATAAAACATGAATATTACATATATAGGCTTCATGAGCCATAGTTCATCACACCTAACACATTGTGGTATAGTAAATTATTAAATATTACAATAGTCCACAACTTATATATTTATTGATGCACCAAATATTTAATATTGGGTGCATGTACAACTTCCTAGATTATGAGCTAGTAAGCTATTATTTTAATAGGTAGTCTACCCAATAGATATAAAATAATATGACACAAAGGAAGGGGAGGTTGATGTAGTTGATGAAATAGAAAATGTTGAAATATTAGTGAAAGATAAGGATGATGGAGAATAATAAATAGAAGTACATGTTAAAGGAGAGGAAGAACATAAGGTGGATGATGAAGGGGAGAAGTGGGAAAAGGAAAAGTAAGAATATGACAAGGAAAAAAAGGATTACAAAGTGCACCAAGAATTAGATCAAGAGGTATTTGAAATTGACACCAGAGATGATAAAAGACTTGATGATGATGCAAAGAAATCCAAGGCACAATTCAATCCAAAATACACACCCTCAACCTCAAACTCAAAGAAGTATGAGCTGGCATATGAAGATAATGTGGGAGTAGAAGAACTAATAATAAGAAGGGTCCATAAAAAATTGGCTGAAGAGAGTTTATTCTTTTAGGACCAACTATGAGATGATAGCCTCTTAAACCATGTGTGAAAACAAATGCCCTTTATTTTTGACACATATGTATATGAGACAACGTCTGAAGTGCCCATAAGTTGTATACAAAGAGAATAACTTGGCACCATGGGTGGCAAGGAAGAAATTGTGCACATAGACCACAAAAAAAGAGTGAAGTTCAATCCATGTGTGTACTAGTTAGGATGGATACTGAAGTATCATGCCAAAATATTTTTAACAACATAACTGATAGAGGCTACAAGAAGTAGTCAAAGAAAGTGGATAACAATCAAATGTAGGATAAACAAAAATTAACAATTATGGAGTTGAAGGTTTCAAGGCTTCGTCAATGCATCCTAACATAAGAACCTAGATTGATAGATGGAGTTATATTATATGGAATGAAAGGTATTGATAGTTTGATTTTAATGGTTGATATTATTTTAAAAAAATAGGTAAAAACACTATTACTAAAGAAGAGGAACATGTATAAATAGTTAAAGAACTGGAATACTTTGACGAATAACTATAGTGTTGTGAAAAGTTGTGGAGTGACCTTCAAGTAAAAGTAGATGCAATGAAAAAAGTATTTAAAATTTCATGCTAGACAAAGATAATCAACATTGCTCAATAACCAACATAAATGAAAGGAACTGGAGGCACAAGTCTTCCACATGAAATATAGGTCCTATAGTACCAAGATCCTTGAGGATGCCAAAAACTTGGGAGATAAAATACATGAGAAGCACAAAGAATTGAAAAATAGCTTCAAAACTCTTCAAAAAAAAAAAATGGATAAGGAGAACACCCTTAGGGAGGTATTACAGAGGGTCCATACAAAAATAACGGCAATGAAATTGAAGGCCAAGTAACTATAGGATCAACCCTTAGTGCTCAAAAGTTTATCTATAGAGCTGGCCACAAGGATAGGAGTGATTTAGGTGGTCTACACATGGGTAATTTTAAATAATATGTCCACAAGGATGGGCCTATATTTTAGATATATCAAGTAGGTTTAAAAGAGTTTCCTAGTGGCAAATAACCAAATTAGTGTGGGATGATGTTGGCCCCTAGTTTTGGCCTAAGTATGGATTTATTCACATATACAAAAGACAATCATAAGGCACAAAGGATGCATATATATTTTTAAGACTTGGTGCATAATTGGAAGGGGCAAAAGAGATGAAAAATAGATGAGTCCCTAGTTTTGATGGAGTCTAGTAGTGCAAAATAAGAGCAAAAAATATGCAAGGATGAGGTTGTGTAGATGTACCATGAAACTCAAGAGTGATCAAAACAAAATATTGACCAAGTCTTGGATTGTGCTGATGATGGAATAATGGTTGATATGGAACCATAAGCATGGGAAATAGGAAGGAGGTTGCATAAACAACAATGTACAAAAGAAGGGGAAACAAACCAAGTTGGTAGAGTGAGTTTGAAAGAGAATAAGTTAACACAAGCCATTGTCATAAATGGATTTTGAGTGAATCTAGCATAACATGATGTAGATAAAGGATATTTTTTAATCAAGGAAATCTTTTATAAAGTAACTAATCTTGCTAATGATAGAAACTATTCATGCATCCTATGGGGCACACCTTTATTATTTGTAACCGTAAGGTGTTGGATTGAAACTATAAAAGCTACCCTTAATTTAGAATAGTATTTAAGAGTAGTGATGACATTATAATGTTGAGTTTTTATGTAATTCTTCCTTAGTATATTGTTTTTATCATTAATGGTGAACTGTATTGAACAATTACCACATTGTGAAGGAAAGGCATTATCATAGAAGTAATGTTGTGAACTTAATGAAGAGAGAAACAAGCTTTGCTTATGGAAATTATTTCCTTCTTATTTATCAATAACAATAGTGTCTATGTTTAGCTTTATATCTTGGATTTGAATGCCCTATGCTCAATTATATTCATGCATGTTTATTTGTGTTAAGTATTGGCTTAATTTCTTTATGTAAATTTTTTTATAATGTGCTAAGTGTTGATTTATGTTGATAAATTATACAATAAACATGATATCTCTTTGGGATTAACCCAAATGTCACTCTATAATATATCTCAACACCTTGGGTGAGCATGTAAGTATCTTGTGTGATATGCTAGCATAATGAGTGTTAAAATTTTGGGTATGTGATAGTGGTGTATAACTAATGGTGTGCACAAATTACCCTAACATGTTGTCAATGATATACCTCTTATTTATAGTGATTACTTTCCTTACCTTTTATGCCTTCAAATATTATTAATTCTCTTGAGCCTTCACATGAAGAGTTTTCCCTTCCATTACCTGAACATATAGAGTGCCTAATGTTTCTATTTATAATGAAAATACTCATCACTTCCTTATAACAACTACAAACATAATCACTATGATGAGCATACTAGGTAGTTATAAATACAAAATCATATGTTATATTTGAGGTCCAATATGACTAATCTTGATGCTACACTAATAACACCCACGCCACCCAAGGTTATGTGCTATCCTTTCCCACATGGTTTTATCATGCCTATGTTTACTTTATTTGATGGAAACATAGATCCCTATACACAACTAAAATATTCTTATGATTCCTTTATAGATTATGTGAATGATGAAATAATCTTACTTAATATTTTTCCAAGAACCTTGATGGATTATGCATTAAATTGGTTCAAAATGTTCTAAGTGGATCCATGCAAAACTTTCTCACATTCATGGATATTTTATCAGAACACTTTTCTTTATATGAATGCCATATGATCACTCTTGAAAAAATAACATGCATTAAACAATAAATGGATGAACCCATTTGTGATTATTTGGATAGATTCAAGACTAACATATATAATATGATTTATTATATATGATTAACATGAAAATAAGTAGGAAAGATAAATTAGGCACTTTAGAAACATTATAGATGAGAGATGAAGGTTAAAAACCTATTGAGATGGTTGAGGATCTTTAGCATTAGGAAAAAAAGCATTAAGACCAATTTAAGAAGGATAAAATATATCAATTTGACTATAAGAAATATTAGGAGGAACAACAGTAGAATCTATTTGAGACACAATAACATTAATTTCCATGGGAGGGGATCCTCGATAAGGTGGAATATTAGAAGCATTCAAAATTAACAATTAGTTTTAACATGCATTTACTTGGAAAAAAATTATGTGGGTAAGGTTTTATTTTTCTAATCTCTTAATACATATAATTGCATTTAGTTAATACACTCTAGTAAGCATGTAGTTTTTATGAAATTCTATTGAAACCTCTTAAGGATAACTTATTTTTTGATGGTTTTCCATCTCTCAATGAATCTATTTGACATGGGTTTTATGCACAACATATATGATGAGATTAAATCCCTCTCATTTCATTAATAGCAAAGGTAATCCATGGAATGAGTTACAACATCATACTCTCCTATGTAATCTGCGTGGAATAATTATATGAAACAATGCAAACATTACCACACTAAGAGAAATATTTCCTACAATTAATTTCACTTCACTTCAAATTCCAATAATCCTAAAATTAAAAAGTACACTTGTAATGATGATTATAAACTAAATGTGATTTAAATAAAACAAACATAAAAATAAGGTAGAGTAGGGTAGAAAAGAATGTTTGAAATATCTCACATTGATATCTTTCACTAAGAATAATCACCTTTTGAATTCCAATTGTAATTTCACCATTGCTTATCCAATTTAACATATGCTTGAAAACTAAAAAAAACATGTCTAATCTCCACAACACTACTTATGTAAGAGTAATTACTATAGGAAATTTATTAATACAATGCAATCATTTGTAATAACAAAATGAAATTAAATTTAACTTTGGAAACCAATAAAATTATTAATTTAATCAACTTGATTAATCCACATGAACAATTTAGAATTCATACAATGATCATCCAGAGTTAAAACATCTATGATAATATTAGAATTTGAGAAAGCAGAAACACAAAAAAACTCACAAATAACTTGAGGGATTTTGAAGATTTCCAATATCTCAACTAATTTATTCATCTTTATAAGAGTTCACAACAAAAGTATATATATAATATGGTCACCTCCTCATCACAAAACAAAAAATCTACAGGGATCAATAAAAATCCATATAACATAATTAAAATCACTACCAAATAAAGTGTTAAGCTAACATAAACAATAATATTTAAATATTACTTGACACACGGTTGAGATCAACCTCCATTATTTCTTAGTCATCATGAATTATCATTGGATAATTTATTTGGCCTTCTTGTTCTTGGAGATCCTTGGAAATCAACCATAAGTCATGATCAATTGCACCCATGTCCATGACATGTCTATAAAATATAATATCTACTCGAGCTATTAATATTACATGATTGTCCAATTTTTTTTTAAATTCACTCTAATTGCATTGGCATTTTTAATTCTCTCTATAACATGTGTTACAAGTTTGAAAAATTTATAAATTCCCTCTTTTTTAGCCTTGGTAATATTACATCTGAAAGCTATCTTGAACCTATTCATAAGTCCCTTAAAATATGCAATAGTGATGACTTTATTGTCTTGAGCATGAACAAATATATTATATTATATTCCCCAAGATTAGGCATATATATTTCTCTTGCACTCTTCAATAGGCACAAGTCTATCATCCATATCTCTTAACCAATCATCCAAGGATGCTTTCATGTGTACATAAAATGATTGGCATAGACTCACATCAAAAAATAACCTTAAGCTATAGGACAAGATTATTTTTGAACACCACAACTATATTATTCAATTTGTTATAACACATATTATTGAACCCTTTATTTTAACACATCACTTCTCATTATGAATTCACAATTTTTTTTTAATGAATCCATTAAATAATTCAAATAATCCTCAATTATACCTACCATATTACTAGGGAAGGTAGTTTTAGTTTGATTTTAAAGAATCTTTACCTTTTTTGCCGTTCCCATAATAAATTTCTCGGTGATATGGTGATTGGCTTTCACCATTGATTTAGGATCTTCCATAATTTCATGCATATTGTAATAGATCCTTCTCCTTATTTTCTTATTCAAATCAAAAAAATATTATTAAATGTGTAATAATACATGATTACCTTCTTGAGTGAAGTTATCAGTGGTTAACCTTTTCATTTTACTTGTGGAATCTTAAAATCTCAATTTGATCTCAAGATCTCCATGATGTATCATTTTAGGCCATTGGACTTTAACTACCTATAGGTCATCAATCCAATCACCTTGAAAAAATTTCCCCTATTGAGTGGTGGCCATGGAATTAGAAGGTGTTGACACATTGTGTGGAATGGATGGAGTGAGAATGAATTGTGGTAATGAGGTGGAAATAGGTGGAAGAGAAATAGGGATGCTTGTGGGATCTTGTCTCGTGGGAGTGGTCACAAAGGATGTAAAATATGAAAGGATTTGATGTTTTCTCATGTGAATGGATGGAGAAATTACACTAGGGAGATTAGGTAACACAACAAATGAGGATATATATTATGAATAGAAATTAGAAAATTAGGGCATTAATGTAATCGATTCCACTGTACTACTTAATGGATGCAACCATTAGAACATCAATCATAGATGGTGTAAAATAAGTACCATTTAGTAAATTAAACACACTATCAATTTCTTAAATAGGTGGGATACCAATTGGTTTACTTGAGATGGTAGATGTCATAGTAACCTACCTACTATAAAAGTAAGTAAAACCTAGTGGTCCCATAAAATTAGGAGAAACAATGGATGGCATCATATGAATTATTATGGGGACAATATGGGAACTAACCAAAGAAGTTACTTTCAATGGAGATAAAGCAAATGGTGGTGAAGAAGCAAGAATATATGTTAACAAACTAGGGGATGTAAATAAGGATCCCCTTACCTAACCAATGGTGGTAATCACCAATGATGATAGTGAATAAATAGGAGGCAAGCCTTGAAATAAATTATTCTTTAGCTTTTAGTCTATCTTTGGTGTTAATATGGTGGAAAATGAGTATATGGTCTCTCCTTTGACACTTGTTATGCCTGAAATCTTTGATCTTGGGGTTTCCTCTGACTAGCTACTCTTAACTTGGTTATAACTTTGAATCATTTAATGGATTTAAATAAAACTTATAATCATCATGAGTTTCATGGTTGTATTCTATATTCAGTGTAGACCTTAGAGTATGCCCATTTATTCTCACATTTCCACTAAGGTCCTAGACTTATGTGTTGCCAAAACTTAGATTGAACGAAAAATCATAGATTCCTTGTTGCTAACTAAATAAGGATAAGTCCTTTGTTATTTTCCCTTATAATGCCCAACCATTCCTTCAAAAAATTTAAAATAAATTACATTTTCTAATAACTTATCACATACATGATAAGGCAATTTAAATTGAGCAATCATAAATATCTCAATCCTTATGATTGTGAAATATTGTGATCTATATAATGTAATTTAGCATAACCTCTAAAAACCTAGACATATTTGCCTCATTAATATCTCTATAAAATGGAGAGTATAAACCATCACAAATTCATTTGATGTGATCTCTATAATGGTGATCATACAATATATCATATTAAAAATGAACTATAGGGCAGGAAGGTGTCCACAAAGGAAGCTTTGGATGCCATATAGGCATAATTGTAGAGAATTATTCCATAAAGTATGAAATCATATAAAAATTAACCCCATGTCTTGCTCTCATTTCCTGTTGATTCAGATTGTGACTTATAACTTCACCTAAAATGGTATTTACTTATAATCAATGACCATTAAAAGTAGGGAAACCCATAATTTATTTACATGCACTATGTCATTATCTCCATCTAATGTATTCATCAATAACATGCAAACTTGAACACATTATCTAAGTATTCTTAATAGGTATGAATCCACATCATTTCTATTAATCCAATTTTCCATGTTCTCAATCTTGTCCTTAAGGACTTCTATGAGATCATGAGTATTTAACCATTATTGGGTAAAATTTTGAATATATGAAATAATAGGGTCTAGTAGCATGCCCTTTTCTAATTATTTTTAATGATTGTATGTAGACATAGACCCACACATACCTAAAATAATCTATATATTTGATTCCTTTGGTGTTTTTAATAAATAGAGTAGCTATATTTTCTAGTAACACCCATATTTTTTTCATTATTGTACATCATAAGTATTTTTATCTTTCACATAGTTTTACACTATTAAGGTTGAAAATTTTCCAAAAATAGATAAAATAAATTTGTTAAACCATTCCATTTTTTATGCACAATAAAATCCAATATTATTTAAGGTTTAATTCTACTTTCCTAGGGTTCCAGATCTTGTTATGCACCTATAATTTTTTAGACCCGATTTTTTATTAACTCTTATCAAATTATGGATATAATGGGTATGAATAGTGTTTATTTTCTAATTAAATCCATGATTATCATAATTACATGTTGTTTTCCTTTTAAATGAAAAAAATATTAACAACTATGTAATAGAATGGGTTAAAAATCTTCACAATAATAAGTTTGATGTTAATCATGAAGAATATTTCACCCTCAATAATTGATATTGTTTAAACATTAAGTTTTGAATCCCTTGTATCACCACTAGATGCCAAAGGGCACAAATGAATCATTTTGTTCCTCCTCCCCTTATACCTCAAGGTCATTATAGTTATCATCCTACACCCATTATTCATCATAATATTATATTGGATCCCACTACCCATGTTGTTACAACTAAAATAAGTAGGGTTCCCCATCATATATGGTAGAATGATGGAATTAAAACTATTCCTCCTCATCCCCAAAAACCATCCATAGTGACAACTAATCCAACCAAGGGATATGATATCATTCATCAACTTAGAAATACCCTAACCACGATTTCCATGTTATAACTATATATACATAATATTTTTAATCTTTATCTGTTACTTAAACTTTTTCTCTTGAAAAAACATATCAAGTTTCAATATCTCTAAGTGCATGCCATAAAAAGTGCACCGATAAACATGTGGGTAGGCCATTGGTGGTTTGTAATATTTTTTTCAGATTTATCATGCTTATATCTACTATGAAATCTCACTTACTTGATTCCCTAAGCAATCTTCATTATAATAGGCCCTAACTAAATAAAGACCTATATTTTTTGACTATATTAGTCCAGGTCAATGTATTATTTTCTACTTATTGACAGAATTCAAACTAGGTGAGCCTCAATCAATGTAGTTTGAAAGTCACAACAACTGCTTCACAACTAGGTCAACCCAGGCTGACCTAGTTCAAGGGTAAACAATTAATTTTAAACTACATCGAAGTGGGTTGATATTATTGGATAAAATTTAGTAAGGGTTTAGTAACATTTATAATTAGAAATATAATCCCCATTTCAATCCAATAGAGAGGAATGATCATTTTCACACTATTATTGTTCATAATTTTATTGTAGTCTACATTTAGAGAAGCCATTGCTTAGATATTGTCTTGGAGGGAAATAAATTTTCTTGTGGAGTCTTGGATGAAAATAGAATAATCATTTTATTCTAGAGCTAATTTCAACCATTATGATCTTAAAACCACAATAACCTCTTGTAAAACAACATTGGCCAAGGGAGAGATTGAGGCTCAATATTTGTTCAAGGTAAGTATTTTCTAACCTTAGATTATTTCATTTGATAGAAAGATATTGCATAATTAATAGCTTGAATGTATGTATAACTCTTTGTTTGAATCTCCTCTACATTTAAAATTAGTGTGGCTATAGGGAACTCAAACATGCCATTTTCTTTCCTAGCTGATGCAAAGATTTTCCACAAACTTGTCTAATTGTACATGCAAACTGTGATGTTCCCATTTCTACATTATGAATGAACAAGTATTGAAGACCTTTAGTCTACTTTGCCATATAATAAAGGATTCCTTTTGGGGTTATATTTTATTAGTTAATTATTAATTTCCAAATAGTGATTTTAATCATTTGCTCATATAAGGCAATTATTAATTGATTAATAGAATATCTTATAAAAGTTATTTTTTACCACTAAAGTATTTAATTGAAGTAATTATTAATTTATTTCCCAAAAGTAATTTTAATTACTATTTATTATTAAGGTAATTAATTAATATTATATTTGAATAAGAGGAGTGTTGGCTTGGGAATTAAGCAAAGAAAAGAAAAAGATATCCTAAAAGTTGGCAAGAGAGGGTTACGAGGTATTTTACCTCCCCAAGGTGGTTCTCCACCCTTTGGAAGGTACAAATACAAAGTGAAGATCTCAATTGAGATTATGCTAAAAAATAATATTATTTCTTCATACTTTAAGAAAATATTAGGATGTATGCCCAATAAGTGTTTACAGATTTGAAACTGATTTTTCTACAAAATATGTCTTTTGAAACAACCTATTATTAAGGTAGATTTGTTACTTGCCATAGAGTGGGGTGATTTGATTTATGTTCTTGTTGAAAGGGTTTAGTGGATAATTTGATGTCCAACTTGAGTATAATAATTTTGATTATTATTTTCATTAATTTTTTAAGCTGGGTGACTTGGTTTGGAGGCTCTTGGAAGTGTTTTGAGATCCTTTTTAGGTTATAATTGATCAATTTAATATTCTAGAATTTATTGATAATTTTATAGAATATTGGCATTGAGTTTTGTGAAGATTTGATTAAGTTTTGAGGCTCTAACTTGCTATGATAATAAATAATAATTTTTAGAATTATTATTTAATTTATGGACAGGGTTTTTTGATCAAATTAACTTGTGAAAGGTGGAATTTTGCCTAATAAATATTCAACAATTTATTATACACCTTGGTGACTTGGGTGACTTACTTGGGAGGTTTTTTGAGCCACTTTGGATGCCCTAGGGGATCATTGGAATTTTTTCTTTATTTTTAACATATGTGGCATGTTATTGGCAAGGGTTTGAAGTATAAATTAAGTGAGGAACAACAACTATATTTGATATAAAAATTATTTTTTTATAGCTCTCATAAAATAACAATTGATCCTCAAAAATTAGAAAAAAGGTACATCTTTTCCATTTTCAATTTGTTTCTCATATTTGTAATTAGTAAGGTGAATTTAGGATGATTTGGTTGCTGGAAATTGTGTATATATCTCTTGCATATTGGTTCCTAGGGTTTATTGGGATTTGGTAAGGGTTTTAGACCATTTCTTGCATGCTAGGGTTTTCTAATTTCTTATTTTAGAAATTAAAAATATTATGGATTTTAGGGGAAATCCTTTTTTCATTAAATTATCTCATTTGGGAACATTATAGTGGTATTAGAGCACCAATCTTGTCTACTTATGATTTTTGGTTATTGGATGCAAGTAGTTAAAGAGATATTGTATTATCAAAGAAGGGAAAAGACTATGGAGGATCAAGAGCCTAAGGGGTTCTCTTTAGAGCAAGTTAAGCTTTTACAGGGCTTGATCAAAGAAATACAAGATGATCTTCAACATACTTTGGGTATGAAATTTGCAACTATGTTGAAAGATACTATAATTATAAGTAAGGGCCACCCCTTCAATGGAGAAGGAAATTCAAATGACAATGAGAGGGTTTTTATTAAACCCCTTCAAAAATTATTTAAAGCTACTTTTTTTATAGAGATAACCAATAGTGGAGATGGAGACACCATGTGATGATCCATTTGATATTCATCAACAAGAGCATGTAGCCCTAAGATTTGCCACATAAAAAACTCTTATCTTTTTGTTACTATTGTGAGATGAAGGAGGGATCAAAACCAAGGGTTCCTAAGATGCAACCCCATAGAGATTTACAACAAAGGTTGGGTAAGATTTCTCTTCCTATTTTTGATGGTACTGATAAACTTTTTGTGAGATCATGGTTATATAAATTAGAGACATATTTATCTCTTAACCCCATGTTTGAGGATGAGGTTCTCAAGTTTGTCACCCTACATTTGGAGGGTATTAATCATGAGTGGTGGTTTCATGGCTTAATCACACAAGGCCATGGATCCATTATTACCTTGGAGGAGTTTGGTAAGAGGATCATGGAGAGATTTGATAGGAGATATCTAGAAATATATTTTCATGAGTTAGCACAACTCAAGAAAAATAATGACATTGAAAGGTATGCTATTTATTTTTAAGAGGTTTTAGTTATGGTACCAAATGTTATTGAGAGGAGGTTGGTTTATTTATTTATTGAGGGTTTGAATGAGCCTATGAGGGGTTTGTTTAAGGCTTTTAACCCTCTTTATTTACAAGATGCTATCACTAAGGCTTTCGATTTAGAATGTTCAAAATATAGGGGCCATAAATGGCCAAGAGGGAAGCTAGGGGTAGCTACCTATTCACTTCCCAAAGGGGAAAATACATGGTAGCCAAGGTTTGATTTTAGTGGGCAGCCAAGGGCACAAAGTGGGCAGCCTAGGGCACCACCCAATGAGCAACAAAAGAAGCCTTATACACATATGTGTCACCTCATATATCACTACCCTATAGAAGCAATATGAAGGATGAAAGAGATGAATTGAGAAGGAAATGTTTGTGTTTCCCTTACAAGGATCCATGGATAATAGGCCATCATTGCATGGGAAAAGGACATGTCCACTACATTGAGGTAATTTATGATGATTCAGATTTTGATATTGTTGATACTAATGATGAGCAAAATGACAATGTTTTTGATGAGCATGTGCATGAGGAGTACACACAAGATATGGGAAACACTATTGCTAATCTTTTAGCAGCACCAAAGTACTATCCTTTCCAAGTACGAGGGACTTTGAAGGGACACAAGGTAACTATCTTGATTGATAGTGGTGCTACTCACAATTTCATTGGCAAAAAATTGGTGGCTAAGCTTGATTTGATTATGGAAGACTTCAAGGGTTTCAAGGTAACAATAATAGATGGATTTTATCTTCCTTTCACCAAAAGAATCACCAAGCTTATCATTGTATTAGGGGAGTATGAGGTATGTGATGATTTCTATGTAATTGACATTAGATATATGGATCTTGTTTTTGGGGTCCAATGGTTGCATTCATTGGAGGAATTTACCCTCAATTATTGAAGTTTGATGCTCAAATTCAAGGTGGGTGTCAAAGAGGTGAAACTTTAAGGTATGATCAAAGGGTCACCTCAAATTGATTCTATGTTTAATAAGGCTTTGCAAGAAGATGCAAAAATATGATTTATTTATTTTATAACAATAGATTGAAAAGAGTTAATTATCTTGGAATATTCTAAAAACTAGTTTGCTAACAACTTTCTTGAAAAGGTGATTCTTTATGATAAATTAAATTTTTTGGATGGTCTTATACTCTACAAAGAAATGGTCTATTTGGTACCTGAATCTAAGGTAAAGCACATGATTTTGAAGGATGCCCATGACACTTCTTTGGATGGCCATCAAGGGTAATTTAAGAACTACAAACTTGTGAGGGATAGGTTCTATTGGAAGGTCTTAAAGAAGGAGGTTCTCAAGTACATCCATAAATGTTTTGTATGTCAAAAAAAATGAAAATGAGCATGAATTTCCAGTAGGTATCTTGTAGCCCCTTCCCATTCCTTCACAAAAATGGGAGAACATCTCTATGGATTTCATTACCAGATTGCCTATGGTTCAATTTAAAAATTCTTTATATGTTGTGGTTGATAGACTTACAAAATTTGCTCATTTTTATCCACTTTCAGCCAAGTACAATGCTCCTATGGTTGTTGATGTGTTTTTTATATAAGTGTTCAAATTGCATGGGCTGCCCAAAATCATTGATAGTGATAGGGACAATAGATTCATGAATATATTTTGGCTATAACTCTTTAAATTAACAAGTGCAAAGCTCACTCCTAACACTAATTTTCATCCACAAACTGATAGGCAAACATAAATTGTGAATAAATGGTTGGAAGAATATTTGAGGAACTATGTTTCAGGGTAGCAATTAACATGGATAAAATGGTTACATATATCTGAGCATTTTTATAACACAACCTTTCATATGTCTATGGGTATGACTCCTTTTAAGGCACCTTATGGTTATGATGCTTTTTAGTTCATTAATTTGGTGATGACAAACGGTAGAGTGCCTAGGTCAAATAATTTAATACAATAAAGTTATGACATGATGAGAGCACTAAAAGAGAACCTATAACATGCCCAAAATTAGTAGAAATTATATACAGATCAACATAGAGTGGAGAGGTCATTTGAGATAGGAAATTGGGTCTTTTTGAGATTGCAACACTATAGGTAATATTCCCTCAAACAAAGTGGTTCATAAAAGTTGAAACCACATTTTTATGGGCCATATAAGGTGAGAAACAAGGTGGGAGAAGTAGCATATGAGTTAGAGCTTACATAAAATAGTAAGATTCATAATGCGTTCCATATTTCTTGTCTCAAAAGGGTTTTTGGGCAGTATACTAATTTTATTTAGAGTTGCTCCCATTGGATGAAGAAGGAAAAATAATATTGATTCTAGAATCTATCATTAAGGTTCATGAGAAGAAGCTAAGGAACCATAGCATCAAAGAATATTTGATTAGATGGAAAGACTTGCCACTTGAGGATGCCACTTGAGAAAAAGAGGTAATTTTAGAGCATAAAGTTTGTAATTGCTTGAGGGTGAGCCATTGTGGGAAGGGAGGATTGTGATGTCCCCATTTCCATATTATGTATGAGTAGGTATTGAAGACCTTTAGCCTACTTTACCGTAGACTAAAGGATTCCTTTTGAGGTTATATTTTATTAGTTAATTATTAATTGCCAAATAGTGATTTTAATCATTTGCTCTTATAAGATAATTATTAGTTGATTAATAGAATATTTTATAAAAGTGGTTTTTACCACTCAAGAATTTAATTAAAATTATTATTAATTTATTACCTAAAAGTAATTTTAATTAATATTTATTATTGAAGCAATTAATTAATATTATTTTTGAATAAGAGGAGTGTCAAATTGGGAATTAAGCAAAGAGAAGAAAAAGATATCCTAAAAGTTGGCAAGAGAGGGTTATGAGGTGGTTTACTTCCCCAAGGTAGTTAGGCCCCTTTTGAAAGGTACAAATAAAAGGTGAAGATATTAATTGAGATTATACTGAAAATTGATATTGTTTCTTCATGCTTGAAGAAAATATTGAGATGTATGCCCAATAAGTGTTTGCAAATTTAGAGTTGATTATTCTACAAAACATGTCTTTTGATGCCACCTATTGATAAGGTGGATTTGTTTCTTTCCCTAGAGTGGGGTGATTTTCTTTGTGTGCTTGTTGAGAGGGTTTGGTGGATAATTTTATGTCCAACTTGAGCATAATAAATTTTATTATTATTTGCATTAATTTTGCAAGTGGGGTGACTTGGTTTGGAGGCTCTTGGGAGTGTTTTGAGATCCTTTTTGGGGTCTAATTGATAATTT
Organism: Torreya grandis; assembly: GCA_037957365.1. Classification (NCBI taxonomy): domain Eukaryota; kingdom Viridiplantae; phylum Streptophyta; class Pinopsida; order Cupressales; family Taxaceae; genus Torreya; species Torreya grandis. Next base: position 2,602,354 of record JARHVA010002205.1, read on the forward strand.
AAATATTATAGAGTTTATTGATAATTTTCTTGAATATTGGCATTGAGTTTTGTGAAGATTTGATGAAGTTTTGAGGCTCTAACATGATATTATATTAAATAATAATTTATAGAATTATTATTTGATTTATTGATAGAGTTTTTGATCAAATTGTCTTGTGAAATGTGGAATTTTACCTAAAAAATATTTTGCAATTTATTTTCTAACTGCATTGAGGTTGAAATATTCTCATATTAGCAATTGTAGTGCCAAGAGTTCTCTTGCAAAGCTAGTGCTCTTCTCAGATGATGGTTGTGTGCTTTTTCATGTCATGTACATGTGCCATTTCTTCAAGGAAATGGATCTAAATTAGATGTCTACAGGATCACTCAAATTACCTACCTTATTTTTCCATGGATCATCCAAGCTTCATAATTCATGTTTCATTTGTTACCCCAACTACCTTGTCTATACATGCCTTTCTCTCCTCAAAAAAATTTAATGCAAATATGAATAATGGTATTAATATAATCAATATATCATGGTACTAATTTAATTCTAATCAATATATCATCACTTGGCTACTTGGGTGACTTGCTTGGGAGAATTTTTGGGTCACTTTGGATGCCCTAAGGGATCACTAAAATTTTGCCCTTATTTTTGGCATATGTGGAACATTATTGGCAAGGGTTTGAAGTAGAAATTAAGTGAGGAACAACAATTGTATTTAATATAAAAATTGTATTTTTCCATCTATCATAAAATAACAATTGATCCTAAATAATTGGCAAAAAGGTACATCTTTTGCAATATCAATTTGTTCCTCATATTTTTAAGTATTAAGGTGAATTTTGGATGATTTGGTTTCTAGAAAATTTCTATATATCTATTTCATATTGATGCCTAGGGTTTATTGGGATTTGGTAAGGGTTTTAGATCATTTCTTGCATGCTAAGGTTTGCTAGTTTCTTATTTCATAAATTCAAAATTTGTGGATTTTAGGGGAAATCCCTTTTTGGTTAAATCATCCCATTTTGGGAAATTACACAAACACATAGACTTAACTATGCCATATGCCTATCTCTAACTTGCCATGCTTGTCCTTTAACTTCTGTCTTCAAATTCTAGCTCTCTTTGATCTCTCTTCTTAATCCTTTCTTATTTGTCAACTCCTTCAAGGCTTGATATATTTCTTATGTATGATACTTTCCATTTAGATTATTTGAATTATTTTACTCTACCTTTAGACCCTCCATTAAATCTACAAGACTCATCAAATAACCCTTTGCAACATTCACTACTTCTTTGCTTTGACAAACTTATCTAATGGCTTTTTTTTAGACCTTTCCTCCTTGTACAGACAAGTACAATAAGATCTTGGGAAAATAATTTGATATTTAGACACCCTCTATTTATATCCTCCTATCCATGTAATTTATTGGCTTAATTATACTCTTAGACACCTTTTTAAAACCCTCTTTGTACCTAATTAGGTTTCCTCTACCTTGTTTGCATACAATAACCTCTATTCTATATAGAGGTACGTACAGACATAAAAATTCCAAAATATTTTAGTGTACACTAAATCCAAGATAACTACCAATTTTTATGAATTTTGACTAGTTACATCTCTCACAACATTGTTTTTTGTTTCTAAACCCTAGTTCAGGGTTAAGACTGCTTGTAACCACCCGTGAAGGGTTATATTAATTTTTCAAATGATAAAAGGAATTTAAAACTACTTTAATTATTTTTTAAGGTATGTATAAATACCACATTCCTTCCTCAATCATTATATTCCATTTTTAGGTCCCTTTTAGTTGATTTACTCAAAGTTTTAAATTGATTATGTGTAAAGACATAGTTAACCTAAAGGCCTGAGCATAATCCCTTCATGCAACACATATTTGAAACAAATTGAAACTAAATAAGAGCCTTAATAACATAAAATATAAAACTTAAAAATCACATACGTAACTAAAATTCCATATATTCTTTCCCTTGCACTTATGCTTACTCAATCTTCTTCTTGGACACATAATGCAGAAACATAGGGTATAATCATTTGATTATCAAAACTATGAAAAATTCCCTAAACCATATTGGAATTAGAATACACATCATATTTAAATTTAATTGGAATCAAAATATCATTCTATATTATGTTTCCTTTCTCTTCACACATACATAGTCTTTCACTCTTACATTGCACTCAGTCGTCATGAACACATAATTGAAAGCATGACATGGTCTACAAGTTAGTTGTCAAAATCAAGAAAATTTTATTATTAATTTGGGGTTTAATATTCATTTAAATATCTAATCCATACCCATATAACTTCCACAATATCATTTACAAGTTTATATATGTCCAATAACTACCTCAATGGATTCTTGTATTCCTTCACAAAAATGTTGACAAGATTCAAAACATCTAACACCAAACACATCTATATGAAAGACTAAATATGTGAATTAAACATGTAATAAAGTGATATTTACCCATTTATAGAGACAAAATAAGCAATATTACACTTTGAATCTCTTTCAAAAATGATTGAGGACCCAAACTTGACACAAGAATTCAAATTTTCAAATTTGTAGAAATGGCAGGAAAATGCCATATGAGCCCAAATTTTAATTCTATGAACTCATAGAAATTCTAACCTATAAAAAAACACTCTAAATGACCTATACCAACTAAAATAAATCAAAATGGGCACATTTGAAGATGCCCCTACATCACTAGCTAACTTAGGCCTCTATTTTCCTACCATGGTTCCTGACCCCTTTTAGTGCTATTTTAATCATCCCCCTTATTTGTGATTTAAGATTTGATAATAATAGATTGTATTAATTTCATTTTTATAACTATAGATCTCAAATAACTTAGATCATTGAGCTATTTAAAAATTGAAAAGTTTAAGAACAAATACACTTGAGATTACACAAACCAAACTGTCATTTGAATCATTTGGAGATCACCATGGGATAATTACACCCTAAGGAGATGATAATTTTGAAACCATGTATTTAGGAGTGTAAATGCCTCAACCACCATTTGAGATAAATAAGTGTTAAAAGTTGAGCAGTGTAGAATCCTCAACCACACTACTCTAAATATCATCAGTAAATATTTTGTGGAACTTAAAAACATGTTCATATGTAAAGGTGTAACCCCTAAATATGTTCGCACATAAAATAAAAATTAGATTCAGACATTGCATATGGATTTTAGATTCAAAGTGATTACACATTACCATTTATATTCAATATATAAATAGAAAAGTGTTTTTATGAATAACCTTCTTGCTCTAAATTTGATCCATCTTTACCTCAAAGTGATATAGAATTTCATAATCCATCTACCAATCTACTCAATCTAATAAACCATTCTTAATTTGACTCATATAATATGATAAATTTTCTTAATTTTAACAATACAATATATCTAATAATGTCATAGGATATCCCAACTATTCCTTACAATCATATATACTACCCCAAACATGCATCACATATGCCCCAATTTGTCAAAGTTGTATCATATGAGTCACATAATCTGACCCAAAGTATGAAATATCTATATGTCATGAATTGAATATATAAAAAAATACCACTGTTTGGCCCCATTTTAAGGTTAGGGGTGAAGACTCCAAATCACTCATCTCAAAATAAAGATTTGTGTACATCATGTTATAGAGGAAAATGTAGTCATGTAAAACATGTATACAATCATGATAATATATGTCCTCATATAAACATTTGTTCATTAAAGCATTTATGAAACTTGAAATCTAAACAAATGGGCATAAAAGTGTCAGGTCAATAAGATATATCAATTAGGCACACAGGAATATGCATCATAATAATAAGCATTATAATCATAAGCATCATAGTAGATGCATGCAAGAATCATGGAATCACACATAGTATAAATATGTGTGATATAAATTACTGAACCAAGGTTAGTAAATAGTAATATTTGTATCCACACACAATATCATGATCATGAGGCACAAAATCACTCAATAAATGACATGAATCTAACTTGACTCTGACCTGACATGAACAACATGGCCATGACATGGACTATATGATCCTCTAACATAATTGATACACAATGTGATAAAGCACAAATAATGCACTCATATAACATGCAATGTAACAAACATCAATGATCACACAATGTAATGAGCAATAACATAAAACACACATTGAGAAAGCAATGTTAGTTAACATAATAAATCAATGTTATAGTATAAAAAAGTATAATATCCATAGAAATAACACCCTCAAGAGTACACACAAGGAAAACATGTATAGTATACTATGATCAATGGATCAATATAGATATATGGAACCTGATAAGTGTGAAAATATTCCACCATTGTAGGCATGCCCATAATTTATAAAGGTAACCCTTATGTTTAAGGAATGTCCCACATTTGAATGTCCATTTATCATATGTAACTTGTATGTCTTACATCCTACTCAAGTGTAGTGTTAAAAGCATGTGTGTAGAAAATGGATATGTAAATCACCATGAAAATGATAAATAAAATCAATATAAAATGTAAATTATAAAAACATGTCATCCATAGATCTTGATTTTTATTTTTTTAAATATTTTAATATTTTTGTATATTTGAATTTTTTAGTTTTTTGTACTTTTGTATTTTTTTAATTGACATATACTCTTGCTAACCAATGATCAAATCAATGGGATGATCACAAGTAGGTTATGAATTGATTGGTGTGAATGTTACATGTCATGGTAAATGATTAACATATGTATCATTATCCAAATAGAAAAAGTGATCATGCATTGTGAAATATATAACATTGTCATCATTGTCATCATGATGATAATATACACATTATGTAGATTTAGTATCCATAGTAACTTATGGAATTCATTGCATGATATAAAAATATGACAATGCATGTTGTGGAACACATGGACAAACTTGTAAAGCTAGATTACAACATGTTGAACTAGGTAATGTCTATTGAACTCAAATAAAATCCTGATCTACTAGACATTAGAGAAATAGTGTTTGAGGAAGATCAATTACTTTTATCTAATTTACCTTCATAGGATGAAATTATACAAGTTGTATATTACGATATGATGAAGGTGGCATAACAAATGCTTCTAGTTGAATATGATAATCATATAGAATACCTAGAATTGTAGGCGGTTAATATATATTGACTACCTACAATTCTAGGTATTCTATATGATTATCATATTCAACTAGAATCATTTGTTATGCCACCTTCATCATATATATATATATATATATATATATATAAAGATCAATTACTTTTATCTAATTTACCTTCATAGGATGAAATTATACAAGTTTTATATTACGATATGATGAAGGTGGCATAACAAATGCTTCTAGTTGAATATGATAATCATATAGAATACCTAGAATTGTAGGCGGTCAATATATATTGACCGCCTACAATTTAATTTTAGGTATTCTATATGATTATCATATTCAACTAGAAGCATTTGTTATGCCACCTTCATCATATCGTGTGTGTGTGTGTGTGTGTGTGTGTGTGTGTGTGTGTGTGTGTGTGTGTGTGTGTGTGCACGCGCGTGCGTGCGTGTGCATGTGCGTGTGTGCGCATTCATGTGCATGTGCGTGCGCGTGTGTGTGTGTGTGTGTACACACACACTTTACAAATTAATTTATCAAATATATTATTGCACGTATGTTATGTATCTATGGACATCCTAATATCATACAAAATGTGCTAGTATTGGGTAAAACTAAGAACCAAGGAGAAACAACTTTGGGTCTTACCATAAATGGTAAAATTAGAGCCCAATAGGTTTTTATCTCTTTCTGTTACTTCATTTTATTATGGTAGTTGTAATAATCAAATCTCTATGTGTGTACTTAAGAATTGCAATATATGTCTTAGTTAATGATTTTTCACTTAACCTGTTATCCACCATAACACTATGTGTAGGATGTGAATCAATGAAAACAAATACAAATAAAGGCACATGTATAGAATCATCATCAATAATATCACTATCATCAAATGTGATTGTATGTATTTATACTTGTGTATCTTTAAGTGCACCAATCATAACATCTATAGGATTAGCCTTGTCAGTTATAGAATCTTAATTATTTAAATAAGGATGTGCTTTGTAAGTCATATGCACCTTAGGATTAGTCTTGGTTTTTTGAATCAGATGTTTTAGAAGTGGATCATAAAATATATTAAGCTTTGCATTAGGTTGTGTAACCAAATCATTTATAGTTTTATTAACATCATTAACATAAATAGTGTCATCCTCAATCAAATCTATTATCTTATCTCACAAACCCTAGCATATATTAGTATAATGTCCCATGCATCTATGCCAATCACAATATGCATTGATATTAAACCCCTTAGATTGTGCCTTGTCATATCAACCTCAATTATTAGATGAAGATATATGAGATTGCACTCAAGGATATTTTGTAACACATTATAAATAGGTCATAATAATCTTGTAAACTTCTTCCTTTAATGGGATGAAAGGACAAGATTAGGTTGTGAAAATACATTAACTATTATTTTAGACTCATATCTATTATCATTTGGCTTAGATGTGAAATTTGTTTTGATTTGAAACTTAGAATTATAATATGTTATAAGATTCGACCCATACTTTAATTTATTCATAACAAGTAGGTTAACGTCACCATCTTCAATCATATGACATATGCCATTAAAAGAATGAAATTATTTAAACATATTAGACTTGTATATAGGAGGGAGTAATATTTTCATAAATATGTCTTGAAATTCATTATCAGCCATATGCTTTTTCATTTTAGAGAGTGTGCCTTATAATGAAGCACACAATCACTAATGAGATCATTAGGTCCTTGCTTAAGGTTTTACAATTTCAGCTTAGGATACATTCTCATTGGTATTGATAGAAAAGTGGATTAAGAATTGATCATCCTTAGGATATAAAGCATGCATTGATTGTAAAGGGAGGTTATAAAACCATAAAAAATATGAGTCCTTAAGAATTGTTAGAAAAAGGTTAGTTAGTAACTTATCATTGGATTCATAGTCTAAACATATTACATGGAAGACTTGAAGATGTTATTTTGGATCACCTTTATCATCATAAGGTGTAAGTTTGGGTGCAATAGAACTTGTAGGTAAGGGATAAGCATAAATATTTAGAGCTAAAGGGTTGTGTAATAATGATTGATAATTAGTCAAAAGGCTTGTTCTAGAAGAACCTTATTCTAGTTGGGAAAACTCAACTTGAAGATTGAAAATAATTTTCATATGGGTTTGAGTACTAGTCATCGAATATTGAGTAAAAATAGATGATGTTGCATGAATAACAAGCCTATAAGGAATAAAAGTATGTTTCACAGGAATATCCATAGAATTGTGAGTAGTAATTTGTGCTTCCCTCACTCCACAGGTGGAAATCACATTTATAGCCATAGGTGTAGACATATGAATAGTGTTCTAAACACCTATTGTAGGATCTATGCCTCTAAAAGGTTAAATAGTTTCATCATTTTGTTCCTCAAATTTAGTTTCCTTAAGATTATTTGCATTCTTAGCCTCTAGGATAATGTTCAAGATTTTATCCAAGTTATTAATTTGCATACTAATTTGATTTCATTTTTTTAAAACTATTGTAGCTTGTGAAAGATATACACCAATAATATTATCAAGATGTGATCTACTATGATATTAATTGTTTTTTTCATTTTAATCTTCATAATATTTTTTTAAGTTCAAGCATATTATCATAAAAAACTTGTTCTTCTATATCTATGTGTTATTTATGAACATTTTCATCAATGGAAGAAGAAGAAATTTGTATTTCATCAATTCTATCCACTTTAGGTCACACAACAATATGGCTGGATAAAATTAATTTGATTATAATCAATTGTAACACCACTTAACCTATCACTTTGATATAGGTATAAGAGATGTATCCTTCTTAGATGACATAAAATATATTCATGAAAACATCAAGAAATTTAGAATAAAAATGCAAATATTACTGCCAATCAAGTGAAAATTAAAAAAATAAGTCTAAAACCCCAATGAAAGATAAATTTGAAACCCTAAGGAAAAAAACCTAAGGCAGAAAGGCCTAGGGTTTTATGCACTCAAAACAAAGATCAAATTCACTAGAATGTTTTATTTATTTCTATCTTTAGGTGATCTAAATAAAATAAAATTATTGAAAGTCAGATTGTGAGGGCATAAACTATAAAAATATAAATGTTAAAGGGGGATTGATTACACTTACTATTTATAAAATGATGAAGAAAATAAGGAAGATAAGAACTTAGTTGATTTTCTTTTTTATACTACTTACTATCGATATGCTTGATCTATAAAATACAATGTAATAGCTTTGTAATTTATCAGACTAGGAAACAAGATATCATAATTTGTCAGGACACTATTGGTGAAGCTCAGACACTTGTGGAAACCACTATTATCCTCTATCTACTAAAACTATCTAGGTTAAATTTTCTAGTGTGTTATGCAATAGATCATTATTTCCACCTTTGTATATGATTTATATGTGTTTGCTTGTCCTCAGTCCTATGTGTATATCATAATTTTGATTATCTATCTTGAAACCCTAGATTCATTTTTAACACAAATTTGAATTGAAAAAATGGGTTAAAAAGTGGATTGGATAGCCCAAACCACTCCCTACTAAGTGCTTGAGTGTTAGAAACATTCCAATACTTTGAATATGGCTCAACTACACGTAGTGCTCCTATCTAGGTGTGTGTATGCTCAATTATGATTCACTAAAATACAATAGAATGCTTTTTATTTTGACACTTAACAACTTTAAAATTAGAACTTGTGTTTATATTTAAATTTAGATTTAGGTTTACTCCTTTTAGAGGTTTTCAAATATTTGTGCTTTTGTGTTAATGTCTGAATAGAGTGCTAATGGATTTATCAAGCTTATGAAGACTGGCCAAGATGAGCACTATATCAGTATGGCCTCAAGCTTGAATATATATATATATATATATATATATATATATATATATATATATATATATATATATATATATATATATATAAAACTCTTTGATATTCCCCCCAATAAATGACATATAAAACATTCTTAGGCCAACCTAAGGGAGATGTTTGAATTTGAAAATTAGTTTCTATAGGTTCTTAGATGCTAGGGATAGAGGGAAAACATGTGATATTATGTTATGAACCTACTTACAAACAAGTTAATATAAAAACATAATATAACCAATATTTACTAAATGAAAATGGATAAATAATGTTGTATTGAAAATGATATAATCTCACTACAAAGTATCATGGGCCTCTTTGGGGGGGGGGGGGCTGCCTCTTTTGAGCATACTTTAATGCATAAATATTAAATAGATATCATTTCCTATTACACAAGCCCTCTATTTGAGATATTATACTCAAGAAAACTACCACCTCCCAAACATGTGGGATAATTATAAAATGGGATGACTTAAAAAGCATATGCATTTGATATTTTATTAATAATACCTAATACATAGGGGTTCTAACATGTTTTCCCACTTAAAAAATATTTATTCTCAAAGCTTTAGATGAAGAAATGACTATTGTAATTGGAGTAGGGGTTCCCATGTCATATATTATAGTTGCATGCCATGCCACTATAAAAAAAAATTGGTGATAGTATGAGTGCAGAGTTGTCAAGAGTGCCTATTGAGGATGGATTCAAGTTCTAATAGGATATAGTCTTCACTATCAAGATTTGGAAGTTCTATATAGGTATAAATATGTTGATCAGTGACTTACTTCAAATATAATACATGGAAAAATGTATGGATATTGGAGGAGGAGGGAAGATATAACTTATATGTTATGTGACCAATCTTGGAAATCACTTTATAAATACCATAACACTTTGGTGTAAGTTTTTGATGAATTTTTAGCTTCAAATTAAAAACCCTTGTCACCAAAAAAATCCCATTCTAAGTAGTGTTGTCAACTTATTGTTTCATGTGATTTTGTGCTAGATGGAGGTCATATTTGAGAGACTAAAGGATAATGTCACATGTACAGAGTGTGGCACAACTAATTATACCTTAGATCTTCTTGAAAGGTATGTTTGAAAGGAAGGTGATGGTTGATTGTAAATAACCTCATATGTGGTCATCTTGGTGGTAGTATGGTATGTATAGTTCTACCACCATTCAATAAATGGTAACCATTATACCTAGTGAATGTATTGATTAGAGAAAAAATAATGCAAATATGTTTCCAAGATTTTTTTGACAATTTTTGTTTTACCATCAGTTTGCATGTGATAGGCATAACTCATTTTAAGTTGGGTATAAGAGTAGTGGAAAATCTCCTTCCAGAAGTGACTAGTAAAAGTGGAATCATGGTCACACACAATTGAAGAAAGTAGCCTATAGAGGCAATCGATCTAATCAATAAAGTTTTGATCAACATCTATTAAAACTATGGATGAGGGTAAAAAATGGGCATACTTAGAGAGCTGATCCACTATGATGAGAACCATTGATTTCCAACCTAAATTGGGTAGTCCATCAACACAACCCATGTATATATCTGACCATACTTGAGTAGGGATAGTCACAGGTTAGAACATGCTTGGGGTGGTGATAATTTCATCTTTGTTGTGCTGGCATGTTTCACATTCTAATACAAACTATTTAATGTCCTATTTAATGCCTTCCCCCTAAAATGTTTCAATAGATCCTTTCATAGGTTTAAAAAAAAAATATAGTGGTTGACAAATGGAGAGGAATGTAACTCAAATAGAATTTTTTATTGCATTATCAATTATGGTGTTAGTATTAAATATATTTTATGCCTTAAATAGTGACCATCCCAAGATTAGTTTGGTCAAGAGGTAGGGGTGGTGCTCACTTCTTGAATGAGTTACTAAATTTGGGTTTCATAAGACCATTCTTGTTGTGCTTGATTCACCCAACTTAGCATGAGAAAGGATAGTGCACACAAGGTTTCATGTTCCTCATACTTATGAGACAACACATCTACAACAACATTATCTTTACCTTTCTTGTAGGTAATCTCATAGTCATAAAAAATTAATTTGGTTACCCACTTTGGTTGCTTTGGGGAAAAAAACTCTTTGCTCCAAGAAGTAAGTGAGACTATGGAGATCAATTTTAATGTGGAAGTGTCTCCCTACTAGGTATGGGTGCCAATTCTTAATAAAATGAAATATAGCTAAAATATCTTTCTCATATTTAGAAATATTTTTTTTTTCTTCGTAATTTCCTTGTTATTTAATGTAAGGTGATGGCCCTATTTCATTAGAAAAAGTCCAATAACACTTCCAGAGGCATCACTTTCTATGATAAATTGTTTGGAAAAGTCAGACATAGCCAAAACATGAGTAGTGTATACTACATGCTTGAGCAGGTCAAAGGAATTATTTGATACCAAAAAACACTGAAAGATATTTTATTAACATGGTTTTTAATGGAGAAATAATTTTAAAATAGTCATGTACAAAGTTTTTGTAATACCCAGTGAGGCCAAAAACCCACAGTCTCTTTTGTGTTTTAGCTAATTTTTCATAAACTCAAAATTTTCAAGATCCACTAGTATGTTTTTTTTAGAGACGATGTGTCCAAGATAATCAATTTCCATTTGGATAAAATCAACATGGACCATTTGGTACATAAGTGGTTATCAACAGGGAGTTGGAAGGTATGGTCCAAATGTATCAGATGTTTCTCTCATGTATGACTATAGACAATTATGTTATTGGAAATATTGTCATTGATGTTAAAGGTCTAGCAATATTGGTAACAAAGGCCTCATAGCATTTAATGTCTAAAGGTGTTTCTAATGTTCATATCTTGGCTAAAGTGTGTTAATACTAATTAAATATTAACATATATATTCTTGGCTGCATAAAGAAAAAGAGGGCCCATGAGGAAGTCAAAGAGTCACCAAGTAAAGACAAAAGAGGGAAAGGGCACATTTTCCCATGAAGGGTCACCTTGAGGAATTCAAAGAGTCACCAGATAAAGACAAAAGAGGGAAATGACACTTTTCCTCATGAAGGGTCACCATGTGAATTTTCAAATGAAAGAATGCAAAGGGTCATGCAAGTTTGGCACCATTTTTCATGTGAATTGCAAGGTCTCAAAGGGTGGATGCCAAAGGTCATTTGGAAAGCTATAAAAAGAGGCATGGGAAGCTATTTGTAATATGCAAGTGTGTGGTTTATAATTCAATTTTGTAATCATTTTATCTAGATGAGAAGAGCAAGAGGAGAGAAGAGAAAAGAGAAGAGAAAACAAAGAGATATAGTAGTGTTCTATCATTTATTCAGAAAGCAACATTGAGAGATAGCTATGTTTTCTACACAATAGGGGTCATTGCTCTTATGGGTGGGTGCTCACAAATCATTGATGTGTTGGTGCTTAGTAAAGGGGTTGGTGCTCCTGCAAGTTGGTGCTTGTGAACATTGTAAACTTGATTTGGTGCTCATTTACATACTTGAGATAGTTATCCATGGTTTTTTCCACTTTGAGTTTCCACGTAAAACTCTGGGGTCTCTCTCTCTCTTATGTGGTGCATGTTATTGCTTTCAATTTTATTACATTTCTTGAATGTATGAGTAAGTGGTTAAAGTAAAATAATTTGATTAAGTTAAATATTTAAAAGATAGATATGATATATTGATTCAACCCCCCTCAGTATATCCCATGCTTAACAATTAGTATCAGAACAGGTTCCTTCAAAAAGAGTTTAACAGCTTGAAGGTATTTTGGGGAAAGCATGGTGTCCATAGCACATGAAAGCTTTTCTTAAAATAAGGCACCTTTGTTTGATGGGACAATTTATGCCTTTTAGAGCATAAGGACAAGGACTTACTTGATGGCCCTTGGATTTGACATTTGGCAAATAGTGATAAATGATTATAAAGAGCCATAGACACTTGTAACTATTCCCACAGATAAGAAGCAACGTGAAAATAATGCTAAAGCTTTAAATGCTATTTTATGTGGTTTATGTGAATCAGAATTTGTTAACGTTATGCAATGCAAATATGCTCATGAGACTTGGGTAAAACTCGAGAATATTTACAAAGGTGATGGAAAAGTTTAGCAAGCTAATCTCTAGACTTTTAGGAGATAGTTTGAGAGTCTAAAAATGGAATAGGAAGAAAATATAGCAAGTTATCTTTTGTGGGCTAATCAAATAATAATTCAAATTCAAGGCCTTAGATAAAAATTAGAAGAGTCAATGGTGGTAAATAAGGTTTTGAGATATCCACCATTGAGATATGATGCAAAGGTATCTACAATTGAAGAAATGAAGGATCTAACCAAGTTAAAGATGGATGAACTACAGGTTATTTTTATAGAATATGAGATGCAGATCAAACAAGAGAAACCCTCAAAGAGGGAAGCTAATTTCAAAACATCTAAGAAAGACAAGGTTAATATTCAAGAATTAAGTGACAGCTCTAGCAATGAAGAAGATGACAACGAATCCCTACTCATCCATAAGCCTATAAAGGGCACAAATAAATATCAAGGAAAGTTATTTAAATTTTTGAAATGTGATAAGATTGGACATTTTGCAGCTAAGTGCCCAAATAACAATAATGGTGACAATGATGAAGGGAATCCTACCTATAAGAAAAACTTCAAAGAAAAATACAAGAAGAGATTCAAGAAGAAGAGTTTATATTTTAAAGATTTTAGCTTATTTGAAGACAATGGAGTCAGTGACTCAGATGAAGAAGAGATTCTATTCATGACCATACATGAAGATGCCTTCGCAAGTAAAATTAGAGATGATCAAGAAGAAGAACATGATGAAAGCGAGGATGAAGCTGAAGTGAATCTAGAAGGAGAACTCATTTGTGCCTTAGAATAATTAAAATCTCTTGAGAAGAAGAATCAAAGATTGAAGCTCTAGATTGAGAAAAATGAAAAGGAGTCAAAGGAAATAATTGAAACTCATGTTCAGTTGGTGAAGAGAATATTCAAATATGTCAAGGGGACATTGGATTATGGTATCTCACAGGCATAGATTTCACTTTGGTTGCTTATATAGATTCATATTGGGTAGGTTGTTTAGATGAAAATAAGAGTACAACTTCATATTGGCTAAGCAAGAAGCAGAACTCAATATCACTTTTTATAGTTAAAGTATAATATATTATAGTAGTGTTGTGTTGTACTCAAGTGCTTTGGATGAAGCAAAATTTATAAGACATCAAGGTAAAATATGATGAACTTATCTCTATTTACTATAACAACACAAGTGCTATTAATATTTCTAAGAATCTAGTAATGCATTCAAGGACAAAACATATTCCTATCATATATCACTTCCTGAGAGAATAGGTTGCAGATGAGTAAGTTAAGCTGGAATATATCAATACTACAAAATATATTGAAGATATATTCATAAAGGCACTACCAAAGGACACATTCGAGTATCTATGAGAGAAGTTGGGAGAATTTTATTTTACTTCCTGCCACTGAGGATCAACATCAGTTGAGAGGGAGCTAAGTGTTAGTTCCAGGACAAACCCTTTGCCATTGATGTCAAAGGGGGAGAAGTATAGGAACAAGTTTAGAAAATAGGATGCTTCAGTAAGGGGGTCTTACTATATGTTTTTAGTTGGTGTAGTTTGTAATTTGTGCAGGTCTCAATTTCAGGTTGGCATATGCAATATAGGTTTTCAAAATGTTTCAGTTTTAGTTTGAGGTTGCCATCAATGACAAAGGGGGAGATTGTTGGAAATATTGTCATTGATGTCAAAGGTATAACAGTATTGGTGATAAAGGCCCCAGAGCATTTAATGTCTAAAGGCATTTTTAATGTTCATATCTTGGCTAAAGTGGGTTAATATTAATTAAATAGTAATGGATATATTCTTGGTTGCATAAAGATAAAAGAGGGACCATGAGGAAGTCAAAGAGTCACCAAGTAAAGATAAAAGAGGGAAACGATGTAGTTTCCCATGAAGGGTCACCTTGAGGAATTTTAAAAGTTACCAGATAAAGACAAAAGAGGGAAAGGATGTTTTCCGTCATGAAGGGTCACCATGTGACTTTTCAAATGAAAGAATGCAAAGGGTCATGCAAGTTTGGCACCATTTTTCATGTGAATTGAAAGTTCTTAAAGGGTGGATGCCAAAGGTCATTTGGAAAGCTATAAAAGGAAGCTTGGGAAGCCATTGTAATATGCAAGTGCATGGTTTGCAATTCACTTTTGTAATCATTTTATCTAGCTGAGAAGAGCAAGATGAGAGAAGAGAAATGAGAAGAGAAAAGAGAAGAGAAAAGAAAGAGATATAGTAGTATTCTATCATTTGTTGAGAAAGCAACATTGAGAGATAGCTATGTTTTATAAACAAGAGTGGTTGGTGCTCCTATGGGTGGGTGCTCACAAATCATTGTTGTGTTGTTGCTCAGTAAAGGGGTTGGTGCTCCTGCAAGTTGGTGCTTGAAAACATTGTAAACTTGAGTTGGTGCTCATTTACATACATGAGTTAGTTCTCCATGGTTTTTCTCACTTTAGGTTTCCACGTAAAAATTTGCTCTCTCTCTCTCTCTCTCTCTCTCTCTCTCTCTCTCTCTCTCTCTCTCTCTCTCTTATGTGGTGCATGTTATTGCTTTCAATTTTATTGCATATCTTGAATGTATGACTAAGCGGTTAAATTAAATGAATTTGATTAAGTAAAATATTTAAAAGATATATGATATACTAATTCACCCCATGCCCCCCCTCTCTCAGTATATCTTGTGCTTAACAAATTTAATCAAATAACACTAGTATAAATTTACATAGAAATGGTCAAAAGATCTTGTTCATTAAGCATTTAAAGGTTGATGGAGAATTGGTGAGGCCAAAGGGCATGATGAGAAACTCATAATGGCTATCATGAGTTTGAAAGGTTATCTTGGGATTATCTTCTGCCTTGATGTGTATCTAGTGATACCCTAATTGAAAGTCAAGATTCAAGAAGAAGAGAGCTCCATTTAATTAGTCTAGTTGCTCATTAATCACCAAATGGGAAGCTTGTCCTTGATAATGAATTTTTTGAGTGTATAAAAGTCAATACAAAGGTGCCAAGACCCAATTTTTTCTAAACCAACAATATAGGAAAATAGTAAAGACTGATGTTGGCCCTGATGAATC
This sequence comes from Torreya grandis, assembly GCA_037957365.1. Taxonomy (NCBI): domain Eukaryota; kingdom Viridiplantae; phylum Streptophyta; class Pinopsida; order Cupressales; family Taxaceae; genus Torreya; species Torreya grandis. The sequence goes on from JARHVA010002205.1 coordinate 2,618,560, forward strand.
TAACCTATAAAAATTCCTACAATGTTTTTTCTATTTCATTCTTTTGGATAAATGGGTACCTATAAGGTTGGATGTTTGGAGGTACATTTATCAAAATTAGTTGAATTTCATGATCTTTAAGCCATTGTGAGGATAACCCTTTTATTTTCTCAAAAATAATTGCATGTTTTGATAAGAGTTATATAATTATGGTGGATGGTTGGAGTTAGTAGATTCATTGAACTATATTTCATAAATCAAGGCAAAAATTCCATTAGATCCCATTTTTAGTAACTTTTTCGTGCAGTGAGAGATAATGATACTTATAGATCCTGGTTTGAGGCCTCTTAATGTGTGTTATTAGTCATTATCAATTATTTTAATCCATAGCTCTAAAAAGTCTCCTATGGTAGGGCCCAAAGTTTGAAGTCACTATGCTCCTAAAACTATGTCATAACCTCTTAGAGGTAGAAAAAACATGTCTTCTTTCAAATTATAGTCCCCCATTGAAATGTGGACATTAATTTACAAGGTAAGGTTACTACATTATCAATCATGACTCTAAATATTGAATAAGGATAAACATAAAAATCATGGAATTTGGCTAGTTTAGTATCAATGACGTTGTGTGGGCTTCTAGAGTCAATGAGAATAGTGAGGGGATGTTTCTTAAAATACACCCTTATGCTCATAGTTTGAGTGGTTAACCCAGCCAATGCATGCACTAAAATTTTAGGTGAGTGACTATGTGGTGCTAGGTTCTTTGACTTATTTTTAGTCATTAGGGGAATCTTAAGCATCTTTTCATTCTTCAACATGTGTGGGTGATTCAACATAAAAAGTACACTTTCTCTTCAATGCAATTGTGTCTTCTGCCCCATTTATCATTACAGTTATAACAAATCCCTTTTTCATGATGAATGCACATTTTTGCCTCTATAAGGCATTTAATAGGGTTGATTTTTTGAGTAGGGTTCATGACTAGCCATGGTGTTGTATATGTCTTGAAAGAACTGAAGTTTGAAGATCAATATTGAGAGACGATATTATCTTCTACAAGCTTGGCCAATCTCAATGCTTCTAACATGTATTCTCTAGTTAAAACATCTTGACCTCTACAAGAATTATATATTTGAGATCACTAAGGAGAAATTTACTAAAAAATTTATCATTTAACCCTTTAATTTGAATAACTAACTTTTTAAATTCAACGTGATACTCAAAAAATATTCTAGTTTGTTGTAGTTTGGTCATGACTCATATGAAATAATCATAAGCATCGAGATGAAATTAAACTAATAAGAGTTTAAGAAAAACATCCCAAGTATGTTTTATATGAAGTTTTTGATACCTTTGGTACCAATGGACAACTTCCTTCTCTAAGTGAAATGAGGAAATGGATACCTTGTTTACCCCTAATGTTTTGCAAGATAAAATATTGTTTGGCCCAATAAATTTAGCTAGTTGGTTTTATACCTTCAAAATTTGGAAAGTCTAATTTGGGCCCACACAAAGTGGTTTAGGATAAAAATCCACCATCAAAATATAATTCTTTAAATCTATTAGAGAGCATTGTATTATATGCATGGATGTCATGTAGGCACTTACTCATCTCCATGAGTTGGGAGTCGAGCTGAAATTAGAGCTCAACATTCAGTCCCTCAATGTTATGTGTCATGGTTTGGTTTCTTGCATTAGTGAAAATCATTGACTAGAGGGCTTAGGGGGTGACAAAAAATGATGATTAAATTTAAATGATAAAATGATCAGCTTGACGAGATGATTACAATGGTATAATTTTCACAAGAGTGAAAAAAATTATTTTTGGGTTTGCAAGTGAAAATAAAAATTTATGGGTATTATTTTCTGAAAAAATTGAGAAACTTGTTAAATTTATCATGTTGATGAGAAAATCACAACGGTACATATTGATTTTTTTTAATGATGGGATATTATAACAAGTTTAGGTAACTGCTATGAAATGTTATGATCCTTTTGGCTACTTCACCGAGCTCTAGAAATCATTCTAAAACATGTTGACCCTTCTAATAGTTGTTGTTACTATGTTTTGTCAATTGGCATAATATGATATTCTCTATTACTATAGGTTTTAAAAAATCAGTATGAGATGTGTGACTGTAGGAATTCTAGGATTATACCTGGAAGGATACTACATGGTATGTAAGCTTATAAATATACTAATCTCATTCATAAAATTTTGTCTGATTAAATTTTAGAGTAATAACTACAATGAATAACCATTTTGTAGCCCAATATCATGTATCTAAGGTATGGTGTAATTTATTAGTGCTTCTCTTACCAGTGCATCATTGAAACAAGCGGCTAGAGGCTTCTTATGGCTAGGTTACAAAAAATAACTAGGGTTCTTCCTATATACCTAAAGTATGTGGAAGCACAAATCTATATACACCACTATCTAATGGCTTGTGTACTAGGACATAACCCCTCACTCCATAGATATAGGTAAAGCTAAAATCTACCTAGCAAAAAATGACATCTTTATGTTAGTTTTAAAATTGCCAGAACATAGTTTATAACCTAAATAAAGAAGAGAGAAGAGAAGAAAATTGGGAAGAAGCTTTGTGCCACCACCTTATTACTAATTTATATCACCAAGATCTCGATTGGGCGAGGTGAGATCCTATGATGGACATAATGGAACTATGCAAAAATGGCCTTGAAAAGACTCTAATACTAGATGTTATAAACCTAATTGCAGAAAAGTTAATATAACAACATAATATAACAAATATGCATTGGATGGAAAGAGAATAACAATATTATATTGCAATGATAGAATCTCACTACAAAGTATTATGGGCATCTTTGATAAGTCAACTTACTTTAATTATAACTCAATACAAAATATTCAATAGATGTCTTTTCTTCTTACACAAGCCCTCTATTTAAGCTATTTTACTCAAGATAACTATTGTCTCCCATACATATGTGATAATTACAAATAATAAATAGGATGAATTACAAAGCATATGCATCCAATATTTTATTAATAATACCTAATAATTGAACTAAAATATCTAGGATGAAGGGCTTCTAACATATATGTAAACATCTAACCGTTATCAACACCATATAGAGATGGAAAATCAACAATCCAAAATATGATAATAGTCTAAACAAGATTATGGAGTGATATTGTATGGATGATTTTAAATATGTATGATTGTAAATTAGTTTAGCTAAGAAAATAAATAGCTAAATGGATAAGAGAAAGTGTGCATAAGAGCCAATTATGTGCACACAAGTCATGTATGTCAAAGATATGTTAAAATTTATGTTTTCAAGTGTCTAATATTAAATTTAGGTGTCTACATTATCATAATGCAACAATTATACTTAACACATATTTATCTAAAAATATGTTATAAAAATGACTTATATAAATAGTTAAAATTTTGGGGCATCCATGATGATATAACGTGATCCCATGTAATTTTAACCTGAAATTTAAAAAAATTGAAACTAAAATATTGGAAAACTTTTGGAAGGATGATAATATCAAAAATAAAACAAATATACATCACTATAAAAGTATCATCAAATCTCAAACCTGAACTACCCATATTTTAAAATATTATCATCCTCATAAAGACAATAATAAATACAATATTGAAAAATAATTCACATGAACTATATAGTGAAATTGGGAGATGGATAGTCCTGAAAACACCTTGGGATTTTTTTTTGGTAATATGTATAAGTTAAATAAAAATAAAAGATGAAACTCATTTTCATCCTAAAATATACCTATTATGTAATGGTATTAGACACGATTACACAAATATGTACAATCACAACTTGGCTCATAAAATCCTAAATCAAATTAAGTAAACAAAACTTAGAGATTTTTTTGAGTCTAAATGTCCATAAAATTAATTTTCTAAAAAAATAAATAAGGGTTTTAATAATCATTTCTATCATTTATTTTTTATTAATTTTGTGTTAAACTATAAATTATCTTCATTAGTTTCTAACATATTGATTTTCTTCCTGGGCACTTCAGTTAGAAGTGTCAGTAAAGACAACTACATAATCAAAATTAAAAAAAAAGTTTTAAGTGCTTTATTTTGTCTATATAGTTTATTGTGATTTACAGATCAATTTCATTTAAAAAACATTAAAAGACATCATTACCATCAATTTAACATCAAATATAAATAACTAAAAGGAAAAAAAACCCATACTTTTTAAAACCAATCTATAGTTTATTATTTTATATGAGTTTTCGAAGAAATTTTGTTAGAATAGACACCCTGCCTGTTCAGGTACGCTTCTATTCAACTGGTAATTCGGTGGATCAATAGTTAAATAGTTTGTATATTTAACATATTTTTTTTGGGTAGCAATTTATGTTGTAGACAATTAACAGAATTATGTCACTTAAGCACTTTTAGATTAAGCTGAAGTTGAAGAAAAAATATTGTTTGTTCTCTATAAATTAAAATAAATAAATTATATTTTGTTCAAATTAGACCATGTTAATAATTGAATGGAATAGATTTTTTCAACATTCATAATATTATGTGTTTTAGTTATGGTTTGTAATATGGTTTAGAGTGTATAAAATTATTTCATATTTTTAATATACATGAGATATTTAATTTTATTTTAAATATAAGGTATATATAGTATTTTAGTGTATACGAGACATTTAATTGTGCTTTGTATATAAGGTATTTATTTTCATTATATATGAGATGTTTAACGAGAATTTTTAATATACAAGGGGTATCTAAATGTGCTTCAAATACGAGACATCTATTTTTAATATACATGAGGCACTTAATTAGTAGTCCTAGTTTATATTATACAACTTAACTATGTTTCACATATGAGGTGTACATGTACTTCCAATATTTAAGAGGCACTTAATTGTATTTCAAATACGAGGCAACTACTCCTAATATACATGAGACATTTAAGTACTATTTCCAATATATAGGAAGTACCTCACTATGCTTCAAATATGAGGCATCTACTCCTAATACATACAAGAGGGATCTAACTAGTACTCTCCGGATACGAGAAGCACTTAATTGTACTTCAAACATGAGACACCTACACCCAATATACAAAAGGAACTTAACTAGTACTTCTAATATATATGATGCATCTAATTGTGCTTCACATATGATGCATACATAGTACACTCTCAATATATAGGAGACACTTAACTATGTTTCAAATACGAGGTACCTACTCCCAATACACAAGGGACACCTAACTACTATTCCCAGTATATAAGAGACACCTAATCGTATTTAAATATGAGGCACCTACTCCCAACATACAAGAGGCATCTAACTAGAACTCACAATATACAAGAGGCACCTCGCTTTGCTTTGAATATGAGGCACCTACTCCCAAATTATACAAGATGCACCTAATTGTGTGTATAAAGGGGGCACCTATTTATGCTTCAAATATAAGTCATCTACTTCTAGTGTACTCCCAATATGCAAGAGGCACCTAACAATACTTCAAATACGAGGCACCTAATTATGCATATACAAAAGGAATCTAATTATACTTCAAATACAAGGCACCTACTCCTAATATACAGGGAACACCTAACTATGCTTCAAATATAAAGTACCTACTTCCAATATACACGAGGCACTTAATTGTACATATAAGAAGAAATAGCTAACTATATTTCAAATACAAAATACCTACTTTCAATATACATGATGCACAAATATAATATAACTATTCTTAATATACACGAGACATCTAATATATACATGAAACACATAATTATATGTATACAAGAAATATACCAAAATTTAAATTTATATAACCTCCCTTTTAAAAACACCAATTCTTCAACATTAAATCAACTTATAACAATAATCACATCTTAAACTTTAATTCAATAAAAATAATTACCACCACATCATGCGATTTAATAATATTCAACCAAATACACAAGATGTATACAATTCTATTCAAGTTTCAAGTGATATCCTTTGCTCCTTTCCGACCAATAACACAAAAACTCTCACCGCGTTGACCACATTGTCACAAGTGATATCCTTTGCTTCTATAAATCTTGCATTCATTTTCCCACGCATAAGGTTTATCACGTTCTTAATTTTGTATTATACGTGCCTTTTGCATTTACAGGCAGCCCGTTGACTGACAGCGGGTCTGTCAATTTTGTAAGGATAACAAAGTACTACGTTCTTACCCTTCTAATGATGAGCAGATCCAGATCCTTTTTCATGTCCATCTTCTGACCTTCACTATCCCACTTATAGTTATGTGGCGATTGAATTTGGAAACGATGAGTCAGATCAACGATATGCAGTGATATCTAGAAAAAACTTTTACAGTGATTCCTCACTGCATCTCTTTTAAGTTTAGATTATATTACATCTTCAATCATTGTAGTGATAGAGCTAAGTCGTGCTTAGGCGTTGATGGAACCTGGAGGGGGTGCTCAGAAAGCAGATCTTGTGGTTGAACTGATTTGAAGGAGAGGGTCAGATTGAGGTTCCTTTTCAGCTTACGTTTACTAAGCGCCTCCTCCTCCGCGGTAAAAACGGCCGACACAGGCCGGTGATCCGAAAACCTGATCTCTGCCCTCTCATACAACACTTGCTTCAGCCCTTTCCCATACCAAAGTATCCGATCGCACCTGCAAATCGAAAATAATCAGATGAGAGAAGGAAGTGGAACTAGTAATACTTTATTTTTTTCATCGGAGGATCGATTGTCATACCAAGCTGGAACGCGGCGTTTTACCCCTGGTTTGTTTTGGTTGCCGCAGTATTGATCGGAATTTGCAGCGTATTTGTATGTTGGGGCGAAATCTATGTGCCCTTCCTGCCACCCTTCAAATACCCGCCCCGCATTTTTCTCCAATTTGAGCTGGTACGAGGCAAAAGAAACAATCACGTAAAAAACAAGCCCATAAAATTTCCTATGAGTTTATTCGGTAAGCGAAGTAGAGATTTCACCTGATCGCTGAGTTGTAGTGTCTTCCAATCCTTTTGGTAGATGAGGTATTTTGCTTCCGACTCTGCTATTGTAAGCCGGTAATTCAAGTCACCAAACCATATGATGTGGCTGCGGCAGACCAAATTACCCGTTTAAGAGGATTGTCAAAAATTGTCAGAGTTTTGTTTGTAGAAAAAAAATATTTAGCTATAGAACAGGAGGGGTTGGATTGGATTGATATGCGTACTTACTCATGTCCTAAAATGGTTTGCGGCAAGTCGAATGTGGATTCACGAGGGAAACGGGTCCTCTTCAGAATTTCTGCTACGTCGGAGTTTCGGCGGATCTCGTCGCCCTCTTCTTCACCCGAAGCCAAGTGTGTGCACACAAAACAGAAGCTTGTCTGATGAAGTGACATGCTCACGGAGACGGCTCCCTGTTAAATAAGAAAACAAATCCTACTTTTCATTATGGTGGAATTCCCAATGGAAAAGTGTAAAGTTAATAATATTTTAAAAATAAATATGTAGGCTCTTGGTATGATAATTTTATCTTTTTGTTTGTGTTTGAATAAGACCGTATAGATTTAATATAAAGCTCCAAACGTAAGAATCAAAAATCTGTAGACAAATTGATCCAGAAAATTTATATATAATAACTCAGAATCTCAAACCTGAGGTACCTTGTTGCCGAGGCAGCCCATGATACCGCAGCCAACACAGGAAACTTTCATATCTCGAATATGAAACCTTAATTCGGACTTCACCCAAATTGTGATGAAAATTCCCACCATTTGTTTGCTTGCAACCCTTCTGTAACGCTTTCTTTCGCTCCACTTGGCAGTGCCACCCTCCTTAATATCATCCAATTTTAACATGGCTATGCTATTTCGATCCAATAATTTGACTTCAGGGGAGGAAGGAACGCTTGCGCTTCTCAACATTGAAGCGTTTTCTACTGCACTCCTTTTGTTCAATGCTCTCCGGATGAGGGCATCCCATTTATCTGCAGCCCGACTGTTTTCTGTGCCGAACACCTTCCCCGCCTTCAAAGGAACGATCTCCTGAAGCCTGTTATTATGATCACACCAACATTAGCATCTGAAATCGAAAAAAAAATTTAATTAAGAGAGTATTTCAATTACTAAACCCAACTACCCGGCATCCCAGTACTTCATTGTTAACATTTTTAAATAAAATTTGAGTCTGCTATCTATTCATACTATTCTCTTATCTTGATGATAGAGCGCAGAATGTAATTTGCACAGTTCCTACTAGAAATCTATACATACCCAATAACATATATATCGCATGATTCTTTGGTGTTAAACCACTCCTCCAATGCCACTGTATCTTGGGGCGTTCGTCCACCAACATTCCATGTCCCCACAAATATCCTGCAAAGCTTGCTACTTTAGTTCCCTTCCCCAGGATATACACAGCCCAGACAGCCTTGTTAAATAAATAATTCCAAAAATAAAGTGCACCTGTAATTGTTATTAGCGAAACATTGCGTCCAGAGAGTCTCAGAGTGGCCCCGCATGAGCATTGGAGAACTCCTTGCTGATTTGTTTGTTCAAATTTCAAACTCCCGTCTAATCGAATCAATAATTCATTTATCAAAATCAAAAGAGATGTGGTGGGGTGGTATTTACCTCCAGTGGATTGGGCAGCAGTCGCAGCAGAAGATTCGTCCTCTGCTTCGCTGGTATCACAGTTGAATTTGTCCCCGCCTGATTTGGGCGGAAGGCGAAGCCATTTGTTTGCTATCATTCGAGGCCACATAACCTACAATCCAGTGTTGACAGCCACTCAAAATTAGGCAACATATAAAAATTGATTGACACGCAATCTCCAATGAACAAACACAAATGAGGCTCTACCCGATTCTGTGATCTCAATGTGGGCATTGTATCAGTCTTGAATCCTTACTGGTCACGCTAATCCCAAGTGGCTCGCCAACAACTAAATGTGTGAAGATTAATACAGACAAACAGCGAAAGTGGAAGAGGAGATGGGATGGGGTGGGATTGGATCATTGCCGCGGAGAGAGTGTTAGGAAAGGATTCGAAGAGTATAGATTGATAGAGTGTTAAAGTTGGAAGGCAAGTGGATTATGAGAATTGAAGAGCACAGCTGTTTGGCATTTACTGCTCCTTGGCGTGCAACAAATCGGGAAAGCGGTGGGTTCGACGGAAACATATCACAGTTAAAGCTTTTTTCTTCTTCGTCTTCGTCTTCGTCTTCGTCTTCGTTTTCGTTAGAGGGGGCGTGGTTGGCGGATGTTGTCAGCAGTTGACGGCGATGGGTGGAAGGGATTGGATTGGATTATGGATGTATCCAGCGAACATAGGCGCGGATTTTGCGATTATATAATCTCAGCCACAGGAATCTTATCTCTCTCCTAACAGGGAGTCAACGGCAGGGATTATTTCCTTCAATTCCATGTTTGAAATTTGAAATTTACGAAAATTTAAACCTATTTGAGATCAAAACTTATAAATAATATTTTCTATGTTAATATATATTTTTTGGTGTGTGTATTACATTTTACAATTTGAGAATAGTTTTCAATTATCTTGTTAAATCAAGGATTGGTATGAGCACAGACGACTAAAGACTTAAGTTTCATATTATCTTTGTAAAGTTGGTACTTAAGTTTTATACCACTTTTGTACAGTTGTCGAACACTCAGATATGTTGGTCTTAAAGACATTGTCAGAGTCCTCTAGTAGCATACAAGAACTGCAGAGAAATTACCCCTATCACAAACAAACAAACCAATAGAGATTGAACCTAGGGCCTTATCTTAATAAATTCTTAAATTTTACCAATCAACATACAATATAAGAAAAAAAATTTACTTAAAAGAGGCTATAATAAATTGCCTTGCCAAACATTTAGGTGATTGTTTGATGAGGACTTACATTTACATGTTCATTGATATAAGAGATTTGAGAATTCAGAATAAGATAATTTTTTTGACACATGTTTCATTAAAAATATTTTTTACTATTTTATGGATTATAAAAATATAAAAAAATTAATATATTTATTATTGTTTTATTGATAGTAACATTTAAATTGAACAATTGTATATTATCAAAAATTAGAAGTACTTTTTAATGTTTTTTTCTTTTTTTTTTAAAGTAAGTTTTTATAAAAGTGTTTTATACAGAATCGTTGAATTACATAGAATGTCGACCTCTCAATGTATATTTAGAAAATAAACATATAGTAGATTACAATGATGAGTAAGCATACATCTAAATCAATGAGTTCCTTTAGTTAAGTAGCTATGATTAAGAGGCATTCACGTCATCAAAATCATTCAAGACACAATCTTGATCTTAACTGCTTGACTCTCCATATCAAATACCTAAAAAGATTTAGACCCTGGTGAATAGATATAAGCAACTATCATTAGTGTTTAATAGAAAATAATCATTTAAATATTCTTTGAAAATAAGGATAATCATCAAATTTAATTCCAATAATTATTTAAAATAATATTAATATTATAAATATACACATTACACTTAAATATACCAAAAATAACCTAATCATTATATAAAATAATAAAAATATTTAATTTATACTTATGTTTTAATAAGACAAAATTTAGTGTTAATAATATGAATTTGAACGTTAACCCAAAATTTAGTGAGAATAATATGAATTTGAACGTAGAAATTGTTATCCAAAATATTCTTTTAATTGTTTAAGTTATGAATAACATTGTTTGATGCATACTTTAAATAAGCCTCCAACTCATAACAAATAGATACTTATAATACATGAACTAATCTACTTTATTTTGACGAATGTGATAATTATTATTTTATTATTTCTAATAATTTTTAATGATCAAATTAAATATAATTTAAGTTTATTTTTAATTTTAATAAATTTATTTTTTTTAAGAAGTTTTATTATTATATTTATTATTTGTTTTTATGTAAGATGATAATAAAGACAAATAAATATCTTCATTATTAATTAATTGTCAAATGTATACTAAATAAATATCTTAATTGTATATTGAATATAATTTTTAATTTTTAAAAATATATTTAATTGTTTTAATTATTGATGTTTTTATATGAATTAATAATTAAAATAATAATAATATTTTTTTTAGACAATTTTTTAAAAAACTGTTGTTATTATCTTTTCCATTTAAATTTGGAAGACTATTATAATTATTTTGTAATTATCTTTTCTACAATTCTTTATCCTTTTTTTGGCTCTCAATTCTTACTTGACATTTTTTTTGCACTTTGGTTTCGTCTTTTCTTTTTTAGGTTTTCTTGTCCCTTCTCTACATCTCCTTCGTTTAAATTGATTTTTTTTTATCTATTCACTTTTTGGGTATTGGGTGAGCTTTTGCAACACAATGACTCAATTATTGGTCGAATTCAAACTCACCTCCACCAATTATCACTTATGAAAATTATATATGTAATAGATATTCACTTTTAAATACTTGGTGCATGTAGTAGATGACACGGATCCCAAACTTGATGAAAATACTACCACTGTTGATATTCAAAACAAATGACACGTTAAAAATGATGAGACCTTAGAATTGATTGACATCGCTATGAATCCCGAACTAATGATTGTCTCCTTGCATCTAATGCTTGGTCTAAGCTTAAATTTATTTATGACGTTGTGACTGAATCTCAGAAAATTCAAATTCAAGATCAATTATTCAATTTGAAGTATAATGACTTCAAAATTATGGATGATTTCTTGATTAAAGTTTATTCTTTGCATTCTCAGTTAATTGGTTTAGGCGTTAAAATTTTAGATTTGAATTTGATTCATATTATCATGAAAAAGTGTTTGTCTCAACCTTTTTGGTGATTTATTACAAATGTTCACTCACAACTAGTTTTTCTTATTCTATCTACTCAGTTGACATTTGATTTATTTTGTACTTTGTTATTTCAAGTAGAATAAAAATTGATTCAATTTGGTAGTCTTAAGACTAAAAAATATTCTTTCATTTATAAACACTAACATAAGAATGGTAATGAACATACTAAGTCCAATAATATACATGATAAGAAAGAACATAAATCTAACTCAACACTTAAGAAGAAGTTAGAGTGTAATTATTGTGACAAAAAAATACATGATGAAGCTCATTATTTTAATTAAAAATGTGATATTAAAATTAGAAAGCTTAAAATCAAAGATAATACTAGCACTAGCAACATTAAGACTCAATCTAAATAATAGTCTAATACTAGAGTTTCTTTAACTTATGTTTTGCATGCTTCTCATATTGAATGGATTGTTGATTCTAATGATACTCAACATATATAATCTAATGTTAAGTTGTTTACTTTTTTAGAACCATATCTTTATAACAATCATTTAAGTCTTGCAAATCATCATTCTTTCAATGTTGATGTCATAAGAACTGTTCAAGTCCCAAAGAGTGAATTGCATGATGTCTTGTTTGTTCTTGATTTAAATTTGAATTTGCTTCTTATTTTTAAATTATGCAAATATGATTGTAAAATAAAATTATCTAATGACACTTGTTATGTTAAATCCATCAAGCAAGATTTTCAAGTAGTTGTTACTACATTTTTAGATAATGATAATTTATTCAAGTTTACTGGATTCTTGTCTTCCTCTTCTTTTCATGATTTGCTTGTTTCTAATGATGTTAACTTGTGGCATGAAATATTAATACATATTAATTATCAAAGTATTATACTTATGAACAAACTTAATATGGTGCAAGGTTTGCTTAAAAGTCCTACTGATTCTGTTTGTAGTGGTTGTATGGATGGTAAAATTAATCAAAAATCTTTTGCTAAGAATCAATCTTGATATGCTACTGAAAAGTTTCATTTAGTTCATAGTGATTTCTTAGATCCGATGCAAACTCCTATTAATGGTACAAAGTATGCTTTAACTTTTATTGATGATTGCACTAGGCCAATTTGAATTTATTTCTTGAAAACTAAATATTAGGGTTTAGACACTTTTTTCAATTTTATGTCTTTGTTAAAAAATAATCTCATTGTTCTTTATGAATATTATGCACTGATAATGATAATGAATATGTTAACAATGATTTTCTTGCATATTATAAGAAATATAGTATTAAAAATGAGAAAACTATTTCCTACACACCTGAGCAAAATGGTGTTGCTAAACGTAAATATAAACTATCATTGAAATGGCTAGGTGTATGTTACATGCTAAAAATATGCATTATAAATTTTGGGTTAAAATTATGTATTATGTTGTCTATTTCATCAATATGACTCCCACTAAAAATATTTTAAATATTACACTTGAAGAAGCTTAGAGTGGTAAAAAACTTAATTTGAAGCATTTATCTATTTTTGGTTGTGATGCATTTGTTCATATTCTAATACAAAAATGTAAGAAGTTATATTATAAATAAAACACTTTTATCTTTGTTGGTTATGATGAATCATCTAAAGCTTATAGGGTGTATGATCCTCAAACTAACAAAATCAAGATTAAAATGGATGATAGAATTATTGATTATGGTGTATTTGATTGTGTTTCCAATTCAAATTCTCTTGATATAATTTTTTCTTCTTTTTATTTTGAATCAAGTGATTATCATAATGATGTGGTGCATAATGATGTTGTTTCTAAAGCTCCTTCTCCTTCTTCTAGTCTGGCTCCACCTAAAGCTATGTCTAAGTGGGCCAAGACTAATATATAAGCTTCTGGGATTGATGTAGATCTTAATGATACTTTTAGAACTAGACAATAATTTTATAATTATGCTTTGATGTCTAAACTTATGAATAATAATGATCCTACAACACTAAAACAATCTTAACATCACCCTCATTGGAAAAAAGCAATGCATGATAAATACAACTCTTTAACTAATAACACTTGGGACTTAGTCCCTCTCCCTAAAGGACATTATTTGGTAAGTAGTAAATGATTGTTTAAAACTAAGTTCAATTCTGACAATCAAATTAAAAAATATAGGTCTAGATTAGTTACTAGAGGTTTTTTTCAAATTAAAATAATTGATTATAATGAAACTTTTGCACCTATAGTTAAGATGCCCACAAATAAAGTTGTTAGCTTTAGTTGCTCACATGCAATGACTTGTTTATCAAATGGATGTTAAGAGTGATTTATTACATGATGACTTGCATGAAGAAATTTACATGTCTAACCCACTTGATTTTATTAAGAAAGGTAATGAAAATCTTATTTGCAAGTTAAACAAAACTATTTATGGTTTGAAATAATCTCTTAGAACATGGAACTCTAAAATCTATCATTTTTTAGCTCAAGGCTTTACTCATAATTCTAATGATCCTAATATTTTTGTCAAAAAATACTCTTAATGGTATAGTGATCATTGTTTTGTATGTTGATGACTTAATCATAATTAGTAGTAATTTTTTTCTTAAAAATGTTTTAAAAAATACTTTTGAAATGACTGATTTGAGTCTCTTACATTAATTTTTTGGCATTCAAGTTTGGCTTAAAAAAATAGTATTTTTATTTCTCAATTTAAATATGCATATGACTTGTTATCTAGGTTTAATATGTTAGATTGAAAACATATTACTACCCCTTGTGAACTTGATGTCAAATTAATTAATGATATAGAAACTAAAATTGTTGATCCAACTCTTTATAGACAAATCATTGGTAGTTTAAATTACCTTACTCATACTCATATTTATATTGTTTTTTTTGTTGGATTGGTTTATCATTTTATGTCTAACCTCAAGCTACTCATTTTAAAGATGCTAATATAATTCTTCATTATATCAAAGGTACTCTAAATTTTGACATCGAGTAAACCTCAAATAACAATTTTTATTTGGTAGGTTACTTAGATTCTGATTGGATTGGTGATCTTAATGATCATAGATCCACAAGTGGTTACTATTTTTATTTGGGTTTCAACACAATTTCATAGAATAGTAAAAATCAGGTAAATGTATCCTTATTTTCTATATAAGTTGAGTATAAAGCTTGCAATCATGCTGTCAAGGAAGTTATTTGGCTTAAAAAATTTCTTAACGATTTGGGCCACTCTCAACATTCAAAATATTAATTTCTAGTGATAATCAAAGTGTTATTGCCTTAGTAAAAAACCTAATTTTTTATGCAAGGTCCAAACACATTGAGATTCAACATCACTTTTAGTGAGAAATTATTGAAATCAATCAATTAATTCTTCTCTTTTTGTTCTACTAAAAAACAAATTGCTGATATCTTTAGTAAGCCACTATGTAAAGAAAAATTTGTATTATTTGGTAATAAGTAAGGATTGAAGGAAGTTATCATCAAGGGCAAGAGTTAGTGATATTTTCTCGTTGTTTGTTTGTAAACTCCTAAATAAAGTTTAAGGGAGAGTGTTAGGATTACTTCCTTTTTGTATGTGTGAAATATTTATTTATGTGAATTATAAATTTACATAAATATAAATTCTATGAGGTGTCACTCACCTCTTTATTTTTATTTAAGATTTTGGAGTTATTTGCATGAGTAACCCCTTCCCCCACTTGGTACACACTTCCATTTAATTTTTAAAGGACTAGGCTACAAGTGGCACACACAAATAATGCATGTAAGGTAATCATGAGATTCCTTGTAACTCTTATTCTTTTTTTCTTACTCTATAAAATATCTCTTCTTCTTTTCATTTTCTCACTAGAAACATATAGCTCACTCTCTTCTTTTCAATGCACTCTAGATTTAATTTTGTACTTGTAGAGATTTTGATGACAAAACTTATAATAAGATCACATAGTTTTTTCTCTGATGCATTTGATTTCTCACTTTAAAGTTTTTATCTCATTTATGGTTTTCACCTTGAGAGGTAACTTTTTCTTATGATTTATATGTTTTTACACTTTCACACTTTGTCATTGATGAATATTCTTGTGATAATTCTTTCATTCAACACTAATATGATATAGTGGTTCCTTCACTATCTTTGAGGACACTCTGATTATCATAGAAACATGATTTTAGTGATGTTTAGTCAAGTTGAAGATCAAAAAATATCATTTACAATCACATTGTCTCATAACTTGTATTGATAGTGCTTATAGACACATAAATTAAAATTTAACCTTGAAGCAATGCACTTGTGACCATCTTCTCAAACACATTTAGATCAACCCAATTTCACAATCCTTGACTGCCTGTCCTTCACTTTTTTGTGGATGACCCTTACCTATTGAGCAAATTATGATTCTAAACATCCTTAACTGATATCATAAATAACCTAAGCTCACTTTCAAATTGATCCACACTTCCAATTTATCTATCTCTACTCTCTGGACAAGGTCACCTTATTTAGACTATCTTGCTCTTTGTTATTGTCCAATTGTGGGAAATATTCTGCATACATCTCTTTGGTTTATAATATATCAAGAACATGAATGGCTAGTGAGACCAATGTTGTGGATGCTCCTATCACGAAGGTATGTTAAATTATTTTTTATTTTCTTTGACGATTCTGGGTAAAGTTACAGGTCCCTTTGACATAGTTTGAAATGGCCTTTAGGATTTGTAAATAAGTCCTTTAATTTGTTGAATGTTTTTATTTGAGTTTTGGGTTTTGTTTTGTGTATATGTATTATTTTCTATGCTTTTAACTAATAAATAGGAATGGGGTTTAAAAATTGATTATGGGATTTGTGGGGCATTGAGGATAGAATGAAGGATTTGGGTGTTGAGGATAAATTCCAAACAACAACAAAAAGATCCAAAAGAAGGGTGATGGTGGTGATGTTCTTATACACTGAGGAGGAGAAGGAAAAGAAGGATTTAGATGTACAAAGAGAGTTTTATAACTAATTATACAGACAAGAGAAGAAAATTAGCAAGGATGAAGTCTCTAAGAATAATGATAAGGAGGAGGAGAAGGCAAAAGAAGTTACAGTTCCAAGTGTAGATCAAAGGTCATATGTTGTAGATGAAGGGATGATGGAAGATGTTCCAACTACATTTTGAGATTCATCCCAAACAACAAACTTCGTCTCATGGGATCTTTTATATTATGGGCACCTAGGTTTTGAAACACCTTAACATATATATTAAACTATTACACGCCTCCAATATTCATTCTCATCTCATGGAATACAAGCATTGCAATTTATTGAAGACTGAATTTCATCATGACATGTGGCATATGGCACTTGCTAATTGTTTTGATCTAGGACAAACCCTAGTATAGGTAATCCTACCTATCATTTTGTCTTATTCACTTATTCATTTACTATTATTTGATATGATTAGTGTAATATATTTAATGAATATGATTTACACTAATATTTGTTTAGACAAAAAAATGATGCTTTGTATGGCCTTGTCTTTCCCCACCACTTTGTCATTGCTCAAGCACACCATGAAATAGAATGTTTCTTCCTAGCATAGTGCATTATCACACCAAATGAACACACCACCTCATTAAACACCATCACCTCCATTGGAAATATCATGTTGTTATTGTTTAATACTTTGTGCACAAAAGATTAGATACAGTCAGTTGTCATAAGTTTTGAGTGAGAGATGGGACTCCCAATTTACACTCTTTCACTTTATAAAACTCCACTTTATCAAAATATACAATTACATCCCTTCTAACATAAATTACACTTTTAAAAACAATTACTAATTTTAATTCATGTCCATATCAAAAATAAAATTTACACTTTTGAACATTATCCTACTACACCAACATAAAAATGAAAATGAAAATGAAAAGCGCTTAATAACACGACTGTAGTATACGTCTCTTTCCCTATGACGAATTATGATGTGGCATAGGTATCCTAAGCGCAAGGAAGCGGTCAGGTAAATTCGTGAATGCGACCTCCACTACACCAGATTAGATTGTAAATCTTTTCCACTAGACTGGATCAGATTAGATTGTAAGTCTTTTCCTGACGGCTCGTCCGACGTCCAACAATCTTTCTTGCGTTACTTTTATTTCCTTTACCAATTTGAGTACGAAAGTATAAATGGAAAAGGTTAAAAAAGTATCCAGTTAATGACTTAATTGCCCTTGGTTTTGTTGGACCAAAAGATTAAAGGGCATACATCATGCAAGCTTACTTGAAAGTTTTAGAGCCACAATTTATCAATCCCTTAAAGAGCAAGCTAAGCAAGGGCAGTATCGAAATTGATAAGGGCCGGGTTAATGCTTATCTGGGTGGTGATACTCAGTTTCGAAAGCTACTCATGATGGGCCCAAACGAGATGATATTGCCTATTATTGAAAGCATTTCTTTCCCAACATAGGAGAAACTTCAAATGCGAGTTGGTTGGTTATGGCTATACGGGGTATGAACCTTTCATGGCTAAACCTACGATTATGAGTTGTTTTAAATGTAAGTGACATTAAAAAATGAGATTCTGTATTTCTTTAAATAATAGGACAATGTATTGTATAGAGAGGAGATGTTATATTTTCATGGTGAACTAGAGTAATTATAAAGTTGTGAAGAAGTACAAGCTATATAGAATATGCGAGTGGTGAAAGATTTTAAGATGAGTTGGACAGTGATGATAAGTGGCAATAACAAGGCATTTTGGGAGATATCATACAATAGAGGGCTCATACTGTATACGAACCCAAATTTAAGACAACAAGTTGATTTACATAATTTACACCTATTGCAAAGGGATTTTTAGCATGTAGGGTAGCAATATCTTTGGTTGGTTGTTTTCTATTGTCAAGGGTAAACAAAGACACCATGAGAAATGATTTGAATGTGACAAGACCCCAAATCTAATATCAACTCAAATTAACACTATAATACCATTAACATAAAGATAAAAAATTAAAGTTTCAGAATCTATATTTATATATCCTAATTATAAATATTAATATTAATCAGATCATATTCATTAAGATCACCATTATCCCTCATATTCTGATAATCCCTCATTCATATATATATATATATATATATATATATATATATATATATATATATAAATATATATATTTTGTATTATTATAATAATATATATTTTTGAACTTTAATATGTGATATATATTTAGTAGAATCAATATTGATGTAATTAAATATAATATTTATATAAACATGTTTAATATATAATATATCAATATTGATGTAATTAAATATAATATTTATATAAACATGTTTAATATTATATATTAAACATGTTGATATAAATATTATATTTAGTTACATTAATATTGATTCTACTAAATATATATCACATATTAAAGTTCAAAAATATATATTATTATAATAATACAAAATTATAATATTAATATATTATTTATACATATAAATAAAATAATGGATATGAGGGATCAGCATAATATGAGGGATAATGGTGATCCTAATGAATATGATCTGATTAATATTATTGTGTCTCGTTTGGGCCAATTCTTGTCTTCTTTGGAGATGTCGCCGTTGTCTTCTGTCAGAAGTCTATTGAGATGGCTATTAGTGAAGAATGCCTTCAAAGTATGGAGAAGGAAATGGGCAACATGTCATTGAATTTTTGGTTCATGGCTAAGCGGCCATCTGCAGACAGGTTCAGCTTGTGGATGATATCCTCCTCGCATGAGCTGTCTGAGCAATTGATAACTCTGTTAGGTAATGGTTTTATTCTGGCTCAATTTTCTTTCAGGGAAAATAAAGGCTATGTTTGGCACAATGGCCCATGCTTTTATGAGAAACATGGGGTTTATATGAGTTAATGGAGCCCTTTTTTTTCCCTCCCGCAGCGGTTATTTCTCTGGTTTGGGTCCAACCTGTCTTTGGAGTGAATGTTCTGGCTTTCCTACCTGTCAATAAATTGTGTAAGATGTTAGGGTCAGCGAAAGACAAGTTGGGTCCAAACTTTAAGAGTGGCATTTACAAAGTTCATTGTTCATATGTTTACAAAGAACATTTAGCATACATTTGTTTTGAAAGAAAATAAAAATCAACTTTTGCTGAACACTCGTACAAGTCAAAACTTGCTATTAAGATTGAGGATGCAAAAATTTTAACAATTGAAGACCACTATCATAAACGAAAATTAAGAGAAGGCATTGAAATATTTACACACCCTAATAATTTGAACATAAATGAAGGACTAGAAATTAGTCATACGTAAAAGCCTATAATTCATAATAATTTGTGTTCGCCTTGAATGTAAGAGGGTATGCTTAGGCTTAATTCTTCTTTGCTTCTTCCTAATTTATTTTCTTTTTTATTTTATTTTTAGTTACGTTTTTCTATACTCATTTTAAATGTAAACTAAATAGTAATAGATGGTTAATACACTTAAATATAATTAAAAACTAATAAAGTGTTAAAATTTTTTAATTTTTAAATCTATAATAATTATGCATATCAAAATTAAAACGAAACTTAAAATCCATAATTTCTTTTTTAATTTTTAGGTTTTGTTTTTAGTAATTTTTTATAATGATTATTTTATGTTTTATTTGGAAACTTTTTTGTAATAGTTATTTTCTTTCAGCTTTTAAGATGATAGTATCTATTATTCTTACATATATTTTTCTTGATGAAAGATTATAGTAGTGGATTCGAAATATGTCGATTATTAAAACTATACACAGTTTTTTTCATAATACATATTTTTACTATGATATAATACATATTTTTACAAAAAAAATTATAATGAATAAAATAATGGCTTATTTTTTATATATGTTCTTTTACGTTTTTTACCAATAAAAATATTATAGGAATAATAATAACCATGTTAAATATTTTTTTACCAAACAGAATTAAATATTAATTACCCATAATATCTAGTAGAATAAATGCTCGAGAATAATATGTATCCATATATTTTATACAAATTTAGTTAATATATATATATATATATATATATATATATATATATATATATATATATATATACACGTTTTAATATATAAATATTAATTATAATCAATATCAATATATTAATATCACCTTCTATATATATAAATATATTAACACACAATTCTTAATGTTAAGTATAACATAATATTTATATATTATTAATATAATAAATATTATTACCTCCCATCAATAGGCCATTGGTAATGGTTTCAAGTAAAAAAAGGAGGGATGGAATTCCCTGTTGTTCCCAAAATTTGGGTAGTTCAAACTAAATTTTGATAGGGCTTCTTCAAGTAATCTAGAGGCATTGGGAACAGGGTATGTGATTAAAGACTGTAGTAACTCTTTCATTCAAATTGTGTCCATCAATATGATTGATGGGATGAATAATGAGACTATGGCATAGGCATTGGTGGATGGACTCAAAATAACCATCTCCTATGGTATTAAAAAATTAGAAATTGAAAGGGATTCACAAATTATGCTCTTGGCTTTATAGAAAAAGGTACAAAATCTTAGAACCTTAGCAACATTTTGGAGTCTTCATGGCCACTCGTTAACTCATTAAATTCCTAGGTTAGCACTCACTGCTTTCGTGAAGCAAATTCTGCGACAGATTTTCTTGCCAATGTGGGAATAGATCAATTGGAGGTTAGATGTGTGGACAATTACCGAGTCACTTTGGAGGACACAGAGGGTGTCACTTCTATTGATTTCAATTTCTGATTTGGGTATAACTTCTATTGATTTCGGTCCCTGATTTGGGTGTCACTTACATGAGTTAGATTGTCACATCGATTGAAAGGGGAACATTTTAATGATTACGGGTTTTTGATGTTTGAGTTTGGCTCGTGCATACTTACATTCAAGCATTCTTGTCTTAATATATAGTCTGGTAGAGAGGATTTTATTTATATCCTTGGTTCACAGCTCTCTCAGCTTTTTATGTGTTGGTTTCTCATACAGTACCCCAGTGGTCTTAGTCTGCCCATAATGGACCAAGCCATGCTGGAAGTCCTGACATTACCAGTGATGTTCAGGAAAGGCAAGGTCAGGGAAATGGCTTTCGATGGTCCTATTTCCCTAAGGTGTTTCAATAAGGTTTTATGCTTACCATTGGATGAGGTGTTGAAGGTTGTGCGCGAGGTAATTGGGGTAGCCCTTATCTACATTAGCTTGAGAATCAAGGTAAATTCGGACATCACCTCTTTCTTTGTGAGCAACCTGCTCATGCTAGTAGTGGACAAATCTCATGTCTTAGCACTGGTGGAGTTTTTTGTTTTGTCTGGATGTTAGGTGGGCTTGGTGGAGGCTCTGACAGAAGTTGACAATGGTCCTTTTGAGTGCTTGTCATTCTATGGAAAGGATGGGGTAAGTTTTATCCCTGTTTCCATGTTCAAGACATTAGAGGTAAAATTTACGTCTCTCTTCATTTTTTTTTTTTGGGAAGAAATGCAGGTTGCCTTCAAAATCCCTTTTTCATTGGGTCACTTCCTTGCACAACCTCCACCCGAGGAGGTGCTTGCCCCAATTTCAGAGATGGAGGCATGGGCGGTGGCTCGTCAGTCTCCAACTAGGGCGTTGGCTATTAAATTTCTGGCTTCAGGGATGTATTAGGGAAAAATCCAGGCTCCCAGATGCATTTTTGCTGGCTCCTCCTAGGATGGCTTCGAGGAATTTGTCAGATACACTAGATCATGTTCGGACTCACTCTCCACAAGGGTGTTTCTCCCAACTCGGGTTTGTTAGGGTGTTCTCGTCATCGGGAATGAAGTTTCGGGTATTTGGCATGCCCCTGTTTGGAGTCTTGGATGGAACTGGCGGGTTGCACACTGATATTGGGGAGATGAAAGAGTTGGGCAATATGTCTTGGGAGCGTATTGAAATGTCAGACTGATACGGATTTTGTGTTTCAGCGATCTATTAGTGATGTGGTGAAAGGTGGCAAAGTGAATAGTTTTATATTTTGTACTTTGCTAGTTTGTATGAATTTTGACTTAAATAATCGTAAATGACGATATAATGTAAGTGTTACATTTGGTTAATAGTATACGATTATTGTCCTGCATGGACTTTTTATAATTTGGTCTTTGATCATATACTTACCGTGTTTCATATCGATACGTTAAATTGTGGAAATCTTTCTCTATTTTACTTACAAGTTTGGGAGACCAACCCTAAAATCAATCCCAAAAAAATTAATTTATTAATAATATATAAATATAATATTAAGAGTAAAGTAACTATTATATATATATATATATATATATAATATTATTATAATATTATATAACTATACATTACTAATATTATAATTTTATATATTATGCTCAGTTCATGGCTTTTGTAGACACTCAAACGCTCCCGCTCGCTAAGATTTCAAATTTGGTTGCTTTCCTTCCAGCCCTGCCCCTCGAAACGAGGTGTGATCTCTACGTAGTCCTGTTGGTGATTCTACTGGGGACAAGCGGAATAACGAGAGCTCCAGCAAAGCTATTTGGGAAATCTCACTCCTTTGATGCTGCCAAGGCACTTCTTCCGGAGGACACGAGGACAAGAGGGAAGGGCGGAAGGACGCACAACCTCACTCCTGCCAACACAACAGTTGCAAAATCTTTATCTGATACGGATGATAACAGGGCACCGACTAAAGCCAGGGGAAACCATATTGTCATAGTTGAAGCTGGAACTGTCCAGCCTAAGTTGCAGGTGCAAGATGCTTAGCTAGAGCCTGGTAATGAAACGCAATCTCTTACCGAGTCTGGCTCCAACAACACCAACCTACGTGCTAGCACCACTATTATGTCTTTCTCCTCCCCCGTACGCTTCAGACCTGTCTCGACCAAGGCTGTGCTGGCTCAGGTGTGGAAAATGGCGACGGATCGGTCAGCGCACAACACTAGGATGGGATTCCAGCACTGAAGACTGACATATTTAGGGCCTTGGATGTCATAGAGATGGAGGCCATGATGGAAGGTAGGGGATCAAACTACAAATCCTTTGCTGAGGCTGTTTCCCATAAGCCTTTTGGGCCAAATTTCTTCAAACCGATGAGTTTAATCAGCACACGCCAACCCCTGGCACGCGCTGGTCACTGGGAAACAGTTATCATTGTCGCTGTTGAATAGATTCGTCGACTTAAACCACAGTGGACAAATTAAACCAGTTCAAACCGTGGTCAATTATTTGACCAGCATGCACGGTCACGTTTCGCTTTAACCCATGTGGTTATCGGTTTCGTAGTTAGTCAAGATTTCGGCGACTGGGTGGGAAACTTGCAAGGGCGGGAAGATTTCAATTTTCCCCAAAATTAACTTCCCCAAATTGAACGCCCCAGTATGCATACAAACACTTTCGATCAAAGCGGCAATTCCACCCCAGGGCTCGTGAGTTGAGAAGTGGTGATCACGGTGGCTTGCGCTGGGCCTTCCTCCAAATTGCATTCCACACCAAGGACTTTCAGCTTAGATTCCTGTATTTCCTCTTCTTCTTGCATTCATTCTGTCACAAAATAAATATTTGTTGGTTCCTTGCTCTGATCACAATCTCCTCTTTATTTTTCACACCACGGTCTTCATTTCTATAAAATTGCTAGTCTAATAAACTATTTCTCTTACAAAGCTAGATCAATGCTTCGGTCTGCATACTGACGACAGAGTGATTAAATAAAGGCCCTTCCTACTCCCACCTCGATGTCCACGCTCATGAAGCATTCGGACATCCATTCAACTTTCTTCCCACTCAATGCTATGTCTTTGGCCCTCCAAATCTTTCCATTCTCTTCATATGAAAATCCCTACACAATAATTGTTTTATTCATGTAAATCATTGATGCAGAGTCCAAACTAAGAGAAAAATATTGAATGTTTTGGTATTGATAATACCCTGAGGACCCAAAATACAGGTGTTTGCTTTGACGGCCTATGCACTAATGCCATGCATAACGTGAATGCCAAATTTCAGACCCATTTCATGAACTCTGTTTGCAACCGCTTTGAATCCTTTTCTCCCAACAAAAGAAGGCCATATCCTAAAGAAGTCACAGATGCTCCACTCTCATGTTCTCTTTATTTTTCACACCACGATCTTCATTTCTATGACAGTAACGAAATTGCTAGTTTGATAAATTGTTTCTCTTCCATGATGCTTACGTTGAAGCTTTTGTTGTATGGGGATCATTTTTACATGTAAAAAGCTTTTGCTGCAGACGAGTCTATAAATTGGGTTCATTGCAAAATAGTTTGTAATGCAGTGCCACTATAGATTGTTTGACGTACATAACACGTTTCACTAATTTTTTATGATATATTATTGAAAGTAGAGTTCCCTGGACTGAAAAAAATCATAATGTTGATGAGAAATTTGGGGTATTCATCCATATCAACATGATTCTTGTTAATGGAAGCCATCATGAGCTTATCACACTCAAGTATTTGAGCTAATTTAAATAATTTTCATTACACAATTATGTACATTAGGGATTTGTGCCAATTTAGTGTTACACTTTAGTTGGGTTACATGTGATCCATATTTATACTTAGTACAATCAATTTTTTTTTGATGGTATAAGATATTTAGTGAAATTCTAAACATACCTTAAATGGTGAACTTAGATTTGTGTAAATTTGTGGTGCACATAATAGTGTATATTTGTACAATGAAGAATTCTTAAATTGGCTCAAATAATTGAAGTATGGGCAGTGACAATTCAATTACTAAATTAGACTACCAACTTTGCCTGCCATGTAAAATTTTATTCAACATTGCCCTTCTTATGATTTGTGTGCAAATCGCATTTACAAGATGATCCATGTTCAAATCTCACAAATAGCATGTTCTATGGAAAGCAAGCATAAAAACCTATATGGCATATTCTATTATATGAATTGAAATATTAAGTATATGAGGAGAAACATAAATATAAGGATAGTGAGTTTGTGTAAAGTTTGTAGATATATTTTATTCTAAAATTGACTGGAAGAAAATATGAGTGTCTCATACGGAATTCGAGTTGTCAAATGCATAGTGAAGAAAAATGATAGAAAAATTTAAATAGTAATTTACGCTGTAAGACTTTGAGGCCACATAGAATTTATAATTAGAGCACATAAACCCTCAAATTAGAGGTCACATAGAATTTATAATTAGAGCACAACAAAATTGAATATATTAATTTCTCTTTTTTAGTCTAGTGTAGCTAGTCATACATTTAACAAGCCAATCAAAAGTGATCTCGCTATTTATATATAATTGGCTTTCGCATTAACAAATCATATATTGAATCCAATAGGCTTTCAATGTAAGTTAAAACAATATGCCAAAGAAACATACAATTTGAGTACTGGCATTGGTCTGTACAATGTGTGTTTATTTTCTTACATAAAATTTGGCCCATGAACACATTAGTATTATATCCTTGTTGAGTAACTATCAAAAAAATATTGGTCCCTTTGTGAATAATTTGAAAAGTGCAGTATAAGCATGCAGTGTTGAAAATTGTATGAAAACCTAAATATCAACTATTCATTTTCCTTTCTACAACTCTAAGTGCTTTCAAAATGTCTAAAATATTATTTTAGTGTCTTTTCTTTCGTTAGCCCATATAATTATCCCTTTAATTTATGGGTCATTTGTGCCTTGATTTTCACTAGAACCCACGTGTATATATTCCCTTGAGGAGTGCGCGTGCACATGCATGTGCATGCACACACACAACACTTGGTCATTTCATCATTTATATTCTTATTGAACCCTATTATAAGTAGGGTCTCTTATGATTATTTTATCATGTATTATCAAGAGGTCTTGACATGTAATCAAAAGAGTTATAAATTGATTTAATTTTTCCCTTATATATCCAGTGTCAAGTGCTTGTATCAAATTAAGGTTATATTAAGAGCATGTAATTGCATTGAATTATCTAGGTTATGAGGTGAATCCCTTTATCTCATGGTTGAGATTCCACTCACATGCATGTTATGGCTTCATCTCAGTATGAAGGCCCATAAAATACTTGTAAAGTACTAGTGTTGAATGTTAATCTGATATTTGTCATATTGGTGGTTTGTGTGTTTATTTGCAGTATGTCGGTGTTTTCAAAACCCCTCTCCAGTTGGAATTCCAATCACTTATGTAATTCCCTAATCCAACTCAGAGATGTAACAAGAAGAGACTTAGATCAAGTTGCAGTCGAATTAAATGAAATTTTCTGTTGGCCACCACCTTTTTGGGCTACTCATGCAAATCACGTTGCCAGAATTTGGTGGAATACTAATAATGAGTTTACATTGAAGTTGTTAAAAGGCAATTGGTCATGTCGACAAATGGAAACGCTGGATATAATTTTTAAGTCTCTCTTATCAGAATTAATTATTTTGCAAGATGAAATATTATTGAATCCCAAGATGAAAAGTGGGTTTGACATGTACTTTGATAGAACTAGTTATGCAACATTCTTGCCAGAGATATTCTTTCATATATATCACTTTGTGATTAGATTTAAAATTTCAACACGGGATGGTCTTCATGATAATTGTGTACAATTGTGGAATTCTCCAAATTCAAATCCTGAATTAGATCCCAAACACGTGTTAGATGACCTTACATATGAAGAAATAATGTGGCAAAGAAGTCATTTTCCAACACCATTAGAAGAATCTAAGCATGATAGAAATGCCCATGATCATGATGGGTACTACTCGAATTAGTTGTAAACAATTGACATTGGACAATGGTATAATTTTGTACATGTAATGAAGCAGAAGCTTTTTGATCATGATAACTTTTTGTATATGTAATGAAGAAGAAGCTTTCATTTTGTTTCATAATTGTGTTCTATCTTCTCTTTGGCCTCCTTAAATTTAGTGGCCAAAAATTGTGGTCTGGTACGTGGGAATTATGGTAGTGGTGGTCTATGAGGAAATCATTTAAATAAAATTGGTGGCCTATTTTGCTACACTAAAGCTCTAATAACTCAATGTGGTTTATGCCCTATCCTTGCTGTGGATGATAAGGCAACCTACCATTATAATTGAATGGGAAATATTTCATCTCATATGGGCTCATATAATTTATAATGCACACATGTACAAATTTTTCTTGTGTCACCTACTAGCATTTCCTTTCACATGTTGTCCATAAATACTAGTATGTCCATGCCTCTAAGTCAATTCATCAAATGATTAGTTGATGGACAATGATAATATTATGTGGCCTTCTTATCAATTTCACTTTTTTTTTACCCTTTCCTGATTCTATGGGATTTGTAGCAAATCCCCCTATTTTTAAAACCTTATCTTCATTTTATGAGCTTCTTAGTAAATTTTCTTTTTTTTAACCCTTTCCTGAAGCTATGGGCTTCATATAAAAATCACATTCTTGGGCATGACTCATATGCACATAGTTAGTGCATGCCACTTAAGATCGTCTATAAATGCAACTACCTCATGCATGTAATATTGTTTCCATTTCTACATTTTGATGCATTTATTTTGATATGTTTTATGAAGGGTTTTTTATTTATTTCAATCAAAAAAAAATTCCTCCGCAATACATGGAAACTTGCATTCACTCAATATGAAAATTCCATTTCTAATTCATTCAATGAAATGTTCTCCTTGTAGGTTACAATAGATGGCAAAAAGGTGGGAAGAAATAATGCGCCTTGAACTACAAAAGCTAGGCGAGGGTCCATTGATTACAGGTCTATCAAGTGGGCCAATTTTCCTAATGTCAACAAGGAAGACTTGTGGGTTGCTTGGGTTGAGTAGGATAGGGTTGACGATTTCATCAAAGGAGAATCATGAGGGATGTTGTTCCCTAAACAATTTTATGTTTCACATCGCAAGAGAAATTTAGATTTCATTGAAAAGGATATCAAGATCAACACAACCTTTGAATATGTCATGTGAGTCACCTCACACTATAGATTGCAAGTTGATGTATATTCAGATGTTATTATGTTTTGTTCATGTACTTTTTTTTCATATTGCATGACTATTTATTTTTTCACCACAATCATGCAGGAAGTGGTGTTCATATGGCCCTGATGACTTTTTGGAAATTGATGCCATGCCAAAATACAAGTCTTTAATGCCCAAGTTGAGAAAGGGTAGCCGATCGGGTTGAAGGAATACAAAATGCAGTTGCCATTATCATTTTAGCATATGGTGCATAGTTTGTAGACTCGATCATGTGCTGCTCACATACAATCAAGTAGAACACATAGATAATGAGAAAAACTATTGACATGACCAACAATATGATCAGTTCAAGGGCAAAAAATGTTTTTTCCTCCTCACATCAGCTCCCAACTTAATGAATGGGCTTATAGGCTACTATTTTTTAGAATGTCTACTGATGCTATCCACCTTAAACACTAGGAGATGGTGCATGGAAAACTTTTATGATTTAGTGGTGAAATAGAGCGGGATGATTTATTGAGTAAGGAAAACATATACAATAGAAAGTGATTGATCAAGGAGTCAAAATATGTGTATAATGCTAATGATGCAACAAGTGCTTGGGAGTGGGCACTAGAGAATCTCAAAAAGTGGTTTTTCTATTAGGGATACAATGAGGGAGAGCTTGATGGGGATGGGGAATTCTCTTTCATCTTGGGCATCCAAATCCCACAAAAACTAGAATGGTTGTTTAGATTTGGGAAGCATAGCTTATTGGCAATGGATACAATTGTTAGGATGAATGCAATGAAGGTATTATGCCAATGTTTGTAAGAGTAGTTGATAATATTAGTTGTTTTGATGTTTTTAATAATAGTAGTTATTCTAATGTTTTTTTATAGTTTCAATTGTACACATTATTGGCATTTGATTCCAAACACAAAGGTGTGCCCATTGCATGGGTCATTATGTCTCAGTCATGTACTATTGACATAAGACAATGGATGCAAATTCTTCTTCAAAGAGTGCATTTGAAAGACATTGAATGGACAATCAATGCCTTCATGGTCAATAATGTTAGTGTGGAGATAAAAGGTAGTAGGTGCATCATCATTATTCCTACACACATCATGGACTTCATATTTATATGATCATAGACACCATCCCCACCTTATTCCATTTACTTATGCATAACTATCGTGTTATTCAGGGAGACATTCAATTTTGAGGTCTACTTATGCATTTGGCATGTTCATCATGTGTGGTTGAAGAATTTGATAGCAAAGGTGAAAGAAGATGATGTCAGACATGCAATGTTTTAGGACTTAGGGTTCATAATTCATAATTGTGCCAATGAGGACATGGCTACAAAGGAGTCCAAAAAGTTTGTAGAAATATATCTTTCCTCTTAGCTGACCATTGTCAAATACTAGGAACAACACTGGGCATACAGGGTTGAAATGTGGTTGCAATGTTGTCGAACACTTTTGAATGTTGGGAAAGACACCAATGCATCTATATAATCTTACCATTCCTATTTGAAATGTCATTTCATAAGCAAAGACTTATGTACATCACAAGGTAGATTGGCTGGTTCACCAATGAACAACATCAGTTTACATACATTATTAGTGACTACAGCGATTCAAGGACATCAACTTCCACAGGAACATCAAAGTAGAAAGACATGAAAATATTTCATGGTTATGGGATTTTAACATCCTAGATTCTTATGTTACCTTCGATAATAGTGACCCTTGTATGACATGATTGTAAAGTATGAAAGATGAGACATTGCATTATCACATCTTCAATGTAACGCCTTCTATGATGATGTGTAATTGCTCATTTTCAATCCAAGGATATACTTGCAAGCATATGCTCAAGGTGGACCCGATGAGAAAGATGAAAACTCAGGTAATTGTAGAAGATACATCCACAATGCATGGTGTTAATGAGAACATCAATAACATTGATGTTGAGTACCATGTATGTTTTGTTTCCCCTACATAATGTATGCATTAACAACTTTAAGGTGATTGTAGTTTGTGTAATACATTTTCATTGCCCAAGTCAAGGACAATGGAGATCAAATTGAAAATGAGGGATAAGGCATGGATGTCAGATATTTGCACACTAAAATGCATGGTGTATTAGATATGGATATGCAAGGATTAGGCCATGAACTAGAAGGTGTTACATTAAATCTAGTGGATGACACTAGAGACCAGTTGAGGGGGGATGATATCGTAAGTATAGTAACTCGTTGTAGTCAAATTGCTTTTAATATTTTTAGCATTTCTAACTAGATGCTTTTCAATTTATGAATAGATCCTGTATACTATTAGAGTTGATGATGTTGAGGCCTTGATATGTGGAGCATGAGAGATATTTGACAGATGTTATGCAGTGGATAGAAGTATAGAAACTATGGCATTCTTCAAAAATTATATGGAATAGGTTAATAATAAGGTGCAAAGCAGGGTGATATCAAATGCACAACACCCAATGCCTCATTTATTTCAAAAAGTGCCGGATGGGCATGAAACTTCCACCCATAGATAGAGAGACTTCATAAAAATATATGAGTAGATGCAAATATCAGAGCATGTCGTAGGAGACCACACTTTTTCTAATCCCACCTCATAAAAATCTAAAATGACAAGTCTGGGATGATGAGCTTAATAGGGTAGTGAAACAAGATAGGGGTGGAAATAATAGAGATAATGCATCCTGATTACACCCCTTTGTAGGTTTTAGTGACAATAAATACATATAACAACAATAAATGCACGTAACAAAAAATAAATACCTTTTTTAAAGGTGAATAGTTCTCTTAGACTGCCCACATGTTGTAGCATATTGCATTGATGCACTGTATCTTAAAAGATTTTTTGAATGATATTTGAACCCTACCCTAAGGAATACAGTAAAGCTAGCCATTATTTTAAACATAAATCAAATTTATAAATATTATATAAACAAATAATGTTACTAAAATTATATAAACAAAGAATGCAATAGTTCTGAGGTTCATTTGATTGGTTAGTATCTTTAGTACCTTGTTCATGCTTAGAAGAATCTCTTTAGTCCTCTTTTTACAACTACCTTTTGATAACTACTTTTGTGATGGTAACATAGTTGTTACCATTATCATAACTACTTTTTACATCATCACCAACCACTCTTGTGGTAACATAATTGTTACCATTATGAGAGTGTCCATACAAATGGCACAAAATATGTGTCTCATACTAGTATCTGGAAATCATAAATCACCTACAATAATAAAAAAAAAAAGTATTTCAGGATCACTAATTTAACCTCTTTCCCATATAGTAGAGTCAATAATTGAGTTAAAGAAAGTCCTCTAGGTCATGTAAACTATGTTAATAGATACTCTCATGCTCTCTTCATCACATTTTCCCATGTTGGAGTATCTATTAACCAAGGAAAGATTGTGAGAAGATAGAACCTTCAAGGACAAACATAGCATGCACCTTAGATGTGTAACAATATTTGGATATGGCCTAGGTAAGGTGGGTAAATTTATTGGATATGGATATTACAAAATTTTCATTATATCCTACAAAGATTTAAGAAAAAAATGAAAAATATATATAATAAAGAAATAAACCACTTATTGATTATGAAGAGGTGAATCATCTTTTCTCTTAACACACACTACTCTTCATTGAAAACTTTTTTTGATAGACTTTTGGCATTGTGTTGGTCATTTTGAATGGATCTGGAAGGTTTCTGTAGCTAATCCTTCACCGTGAAAAATATCTTTTATTATGTATTGTTCAACCAGGATAGATACTCAGGGTTATAAAATACAAGACAAAAATTTTGTGCTCACTTGTACTTGCACATAAAGCACACAATTTCATGATATATTTATCCTTGAAGGTTCCATATTCTCATAATCTTTCCTTGGTTCTTGGGCTAGTGGCCTTCTTATTGATATACCTATCCATTATGAATTTTAGATACAATTATTTGACTTAGTAGGCATATATCATGTCACTAGCATCCACTCATGACTCACTTCTTAACACTGGTCTTTCCTTACCAGTCAATTCTCTCTACTAGCTCTCCATTACACATATCTCATAGGTTTCAAACATAAATATTTGAGGTAACTCTTAGGAATGTGTCCTATTTTCATGAATGATCTCATATTACCCTATTTAACCTATCTTGGATCATTTTAGGTGTTCCATCCAAACTCATCATTCTATTTTATACCCCAAGTTCACAAAGATTACATAAGGCTTGTAGCCTTTTTGGGATAAACCTCTTTGCCTAGGACAATCCACAATCACTTTGGAAAACTAAGTTCAAATGCTAGTTCATGTAGAGGAATGGGGAGAAGTCTCCAATAGCATCATTGTTTGATTTCAAACCTAACTGGTAATAATGTACTTGATGATTTGATCTTCATGATTCCATCTCTATTTTGAATCTCTCTTTTCAATGAGGTCTAAATAGTCTCTTTGCATATGTACATGTGTCTTTTTATCCTCAAAGCATTTATTGATAGCATTAACCTCTTTGTGGTGGTTGATAACTCATTCTCTATCTTTACAAATCATTTCTTTGAGAACCTCCTTCTTATGCTTACACTAGCTTGTTACTATGCACTACCCTTTAAAATCCAAGCACTAAATCTTGGTTTAGGAATTCAATATCAACACTTAAATGGTATTAAATGATCCAAACATACCTATCCATACCTCCTTGAAGGAATCCAACACTCTTCTGCACCCTCTTCCACTACCAAGCTCCCTTTTCCATTGTCTATGTAAAACATGGTACACACTGTTATGAGAGGGTTTCCATGTTCAAATCTCATTAAAATGTCTTCTAAGGTTCAACCACCTTTATATATCATAGAACTCACCCTAAATGTGACTAATTCACCTCCAATAATCTCTTACACCTTGTTTTGTCTATTGATTGTGCATAACATTAGGACCTACAAGTTTGTAACTACTATAGAGATCATTTGCTTCCTTTCAAACCTATTATAATTCATCTAATGGGTTCATAATCTCATTTGTGATTGGAATCATCTCCTAAAACCATCCATTCATTGTTCACCTATATGTTACAGGATGAAGCAAGTTTACAATTAATAAAAAAATGTTATGGCTCAAAAAACACCTATAAACTATGTAATTACCACTCATTTTTGCTCAATTTATATGTAAAAATAAAAAATAAGCCACATGATTAGAAAAATATGTAAAAATAGGTCAGGAAGCCACTTGAGGAACTTTAAAATCCATGATGACATACCCTGTATGCTTATCAATAAGATGACATAGCAAATTTTCGTAAAAAGTCAATTTGTATTTTTTTTGGTTAAACAACTTCAACATAGTTATCCATTCGTTCATAAACAAATTAAATACACAAGAAGAAGTAAGCAATTCGTGGAAAATAAACAACAATTTTATAGATTAAAATGTGAAAAATCATGTGTTTCAATTGATTTCATTCCAAAGTCATAAGCATACATCATGTAAAACTAGACACATGAGTCGTTGCACATAACTAATTATCATTGTTCATGTTTGGAATACCATATCTATTGGGAGACTTTCCATTAGATTGTGAAAATAAGATGTCAAACTTCATCTTCAAAATCTGTAGTTGCTACTCATATATGGTAATTATTCCTTCGTTATTCATTTGCATACCCCATATAGTCTCGACCCTTGCATCACAGAGTGCTTTTGTGTAGGCATGGGTAGCTTGTAGATTGATAAACTTTATTTCACAATCTATCTTCTCATCCCTCAGTGTGAGAAGTGCACAACACAACTTCACAAACTCTCTAGTTTTGTCAGCCAACACACTTTCCAACTTGATAAAATTTGCCCTTGCACCATCAAGAAGCTCAATTAAAAACTAGTTTTCCCTCTCAAGTGATTGTTTTTTATAGCTGCTAGTGACAGTTTCAAACCAAGATGTTCTTCTGCTCCCATTACATTCTGGGATCTCATCTTTGTAAGAAGTTCTTCCATGTCCTTGGGTAATTGGGTAGCCACATTATCTTATAGATTTGGGTCTCATCTGTAAAAAATATGATACACGTGAAATTTAATGATAGTATTCAATATTTTTCAGCATTGAAAAGCTAAAAAATCTAGACATAAATGAGGGTCCATGAGAATATTTAGAAGCTAAGAACATCTATTTTTTTATAATTACAAATAGTTTCCTTACACACAAAGACTTTTCTAACTTAAATGAAAACAATGAAATAATTATATTGGAGTATGAAATATTTACGTATGGCATGGTTATTTTGATGTATTGGAGTGTTGCCCCATTCCTTCTTACCCCTCTTCCCTTGCCTTGAAGCATGGGCCACGGACATTGATAGTTGTTGTGTCGATTTATTGAATAGACAAACACATGATATGAGACAAGGGAATGTTAGAGAGACAAGCCATGCATATAAATCTTATATTGTACTCCTCCCCACCATGATTACTTTTATATAGACATAAAGACATGTAAACATGTGAAATTTATCACCAACATGTGAAAGAATGAAAGGAGAATAAGGTATACATGTGAAGGCAATAGATCATGAGTAAAAAACATCACATACCATACATGTAAAAAATATAGGATGAGTACATGGGAAAAACATTACATCATTAAACCATGCATGATTGTGCAATACATTGGTAAATGCAAATTAACCACCAAAACATTTCTTGAATCATAATTAAATGAAAAACTACGTATCCAACACAAACCAAAAATGAAACACTTGTATTCAAATCTCTTATCCAAATAATATGTTTGATCACACATCAAACATGTCATACATATTATGCCAAAATGTATGTATAATTAATAGTGTCTAATGCAATAGATACAAGGCAATATTAATGTTAATGCCATGGATTTTAGGCATCTGTAAATGGACAAAAAAGTGGAAGTGGTCAGCCACATGAATGCACGCATATGCATGTCACCCTAGACACCTACATTTGAAAATGTGCAGTTTAGAACTCTCAATAAAATGCAAGAATAAGACACCAACATGAAGAATAAACTTGTCAGTTTTGGTAAATAAGAAGTAACTATCATACCTCCTAAACATGTTCTATCCATGCCTATGACTACACCAACTCATCTCCACCAAAAGCCTATATCCAATAACAATATACATCACTATCAAAATATGTAATGGTAGGGTTGAAATAAAGGTACGAGGAATAAATAAAAGTGCATATAATACATAGTCATCATAATAAGTACAACATTAATTTGTGAGGCAACCTGTCATTTGCACTTTCATTTGTTATGCCCCCATTTATGAAGATATCTACTATTTTGCAAATGCATTTCTCTTAAAGGAATGTGATTCTCATCACTAGAATGGGCTTAAGGGTCATCCCTCTATAATCAAAATGGTGATTGTGGAAGAAATATCAATGTTAATATTGACTAAGCTGAATTAAACTTAACATTAACTTCATGAAAACCAATGAACATAATGCATTTAACTTGAGGTCCATTTTTTCATGCACTTTGTTGTTGCTCCACCTATTTTCTTTCTCACTCCATTTATCAATGATATTATCTTCCTTGAATGGAGGCTTCCCTTCTCCATGTCAAGTTTTCACTTGAATCATATGCAACCATCTCATCTTTGATAGAATTCAAGGCTATCTCACTGAGATAACATAACTTAGACACATCCTCCCTAGCCATCCATGATATTTACAGCCTATCTCTCTTGTTGATGCTATGATTTTTCAAGATTTGGTCTATTTGCCTCCTTTCTATTTGCCTTTTATTTATTTCTCTTCCCTTAGGCATACAATTCCCACTTTTAGCATACCCAGGGGGCCTCCTTGAAATGAGTTGTTGACCATGAATCTTATGACGATGAGTGTTAAGTCTATCTCATGACAAAAATAGATGACCACCATCATCTCTAAATGTGTTGCATGGCATCAACAAGCAAAGGTACACATTCTACCTTGAAATACCCCAATCCTTGATTCTATACTCACCTTCATACTGCCATTCAAAAAGGAATAGATGTAAGGTTAAAATCATAAATCAAATATAACTTTATAAAACACAGTATAATGTTAAAAGCATAAAACAATAATTATAAGATAACATCATCAAAGACAATTAAATGTTCTTACAATAGTTAGTTCCTCCTCCATTTTAGATTGTGAAGCATCAGGAAGCCAATCATCATCATCATCATCATCATCATCATCATCATCATCATCATCATCATCGATATCCTCATCATCATTGTCATCGAGGTCATATGACTCCACCTCTTCTTGCCACATACATGGACATATATATGTGAGTCTAACTCTAAATATATATAGAACAACAAACACAGGGCTATGAGTATGTCAAATGAAATAGAGAATAGAAATAATATGCACATTTGTAGGGATAGAGTCATTATGTAGGTGACTATCAACCATGTCCATGTGGCTCTTGTCTACCCCTTCTAACTAAAACACAAAACAAAAACAACATAGAAAAATGCATGGCATGTCAAGATAATTCTAATCTTGGTTTTTTGTAAGAGGGAAGAAAGAAACATTATTTAACATGAGGAGCAATCAAACATTAGGGGAAGCCAAATCTTCCCATACATATCTTGAAAAATAATCATTAGAT
The DNA here is from genome assembly GCA_037957365.1 of Torreya grandis. Taxonomy (NCBI): domain Eukaryota; kingdom Viridiplantae; phylum Streptophyta; class Pinopsida; order Cupressales; family Taxaceae; genus Torreya; species Torreya grandis. Next base: position 2,655,982 of record JARHVA010002205.1, read on the forward strand.
GCTTTAAGGACAACTTCTTCACCTTTGGTCTACTCCACCCCCTCCTCCTGTAGTATTAAAAAAGATATAACATATAAAAATAGGGATTCATAGTTCAAATTAATTAAGCATGGAAAATGAAAGAGAGAGTACAAAAATACCCATATTTATAGGGATAAAATCATTATGCAGGTGACTATCAGCCACATCCATGTGGCTCTGCTCCACCCCTCCCAACTAAAACACAAAACAAAAACAACATATAAAAATACATGGTGTGTTAGTCAAAAGTATTGTAATTTTGATTGTGTTAAGAGGGAAGAAAGAAATATTATTTAACATGAGGAGAAATCAAACACTAAGGGCAACACAAGGTTCCCATACATCTCTTGAGAAATAGTCATTGGGCACTTCGGGGACACCTCTTCACCTTCAATTTGTTCCACTCCCTCCTCTTACAATAAAAAAAAATGGAATTGTAACAAATCAAAAGAAGGATGCATGGTTCACAAATATTGAGAATTTTACATATGCGACAAGAATATTAAAGTAGGCGTTAAAAATACTTAGACCATCAATAAAATTACCTATGTTATCCCCTTGTTTTCATCTTTTTTCGGTAAAAATCCCATCTCATACTAGGATTGCACCCCTGGTTGTTCATGGGAAGGGGATGGTTGTCTCATAACAGTGGGAATACCATCCCCAATTGTCGATATTCCATATAGCTTCCTCCTTCGATTTCCAAGAGGGTGAGGGGAATGTCTAAACTGAGCACTTGCACGCAATGAGGACCTCTAACTGACTTCTTTCTCCTAACACAATGCATGTCACAACAGATTAGCATTGACAAAAAAAATAATGCAACTCAAATTCACATTTGAGTATGGTAGCTGAAAATACATACCATTTGTTCGATCTTAGCATAAAGTTCTTTGAGGCAATCATCTAATTCCCAGTCATCCATCTTAAATATGCAAAAATTAACATTCATAGTATTTTTTGCCAACAAACAAAAACTTGCATTCAAACAAGTCAAGAATATGCTTTACAACACTAACCCTTACCAATAAAATGGTTATAGAAATCATCGTAAAGGTCGCCATGAGAGTAAAATGATGTGCCGATAGCTAGGGTAATCTGACTAGTTGGCAACATAACGTAGCTATCATAGAATAATTAGGCCAACCATTATTCATTAAATTGACACCCTATATTAAAAGTATATATTAAGAGCCTCCAAGAAGGAAATGTACATGTGAGAATGCATTACATTTTTTTGTAGATAGTGTAACATTCTAAAGTAGAGATTATTTTTTCACATTATAGAAACTTAACATACCAATTCATTTGGAAATAATCTATATAATGTGGCAATGCCTCATGTGGTGATTGAAGGACAAGCTAAATGAACCTTTGTATGTAATAGATGAGATAGACAAAATGTAATGGGTACATTACATTTTTAAAACTTTAAGAGAACCAAAACATGACTGTTGTGAATTTCAAAGGTTAGCAATAATATTTTTGAAGCTTGGAATATCAAGTTCATGGAGATTGTATGAAAAAAATTTAATTTTAGTTGCAACTTCTATAAAAGATGATGGCAATATAAGTCAACAATAATAAGTATACATTGCATAGTACAATGGGAGTACTATAAACACAAACATGGATTCACACACTCTTACTTTGTGGAAGTTTGCACAAACACATGAAATATGATAAGAATACCACTTTCAATGTACTTAAAAGCACACATACATGATGACCCCATCATAAAGAATAGAGTACATTTAGGCACTTACAAGCATAAGTACACAGGAAATGGTGAATAAACACACAAGAATTAAAAATATAGCTCAAGAAATTAAATCTTGGAAAATACTATAGAGGCTCTTATACACACTACAATGGGAGTACAACAAACATGGATTCACACACTCTTACTTTGTGGAAGTTTGCACAAACACATGAAATATGATAATAGTAACACTTTCAATGTACTTAAAAGCACACATACATGATGACCCCATCACAAAGAATAAAGTACATTTAGGCACTTGCAAGCATAAATACACATGAAATGGTGAATTAAAACACATGAATTAAAAATAGAGGTGAAAATATTAAAGCTTGGAAAATACTAGAGAGGTTCCTATACACCTTGTTCTACCCTGTTGAATAGCTCTCTTCATCTAAATTCATAGTGCATATGACCATGCATATAAGAACTTGTCCTTATGTATAAAAATAACGTATTAACAAAGACAAATTTCTAGGCGAGCTTAACCTTATGTATAGTGGGCCTTTGTTAAGGAGAAATAGGGCCTAAGAAACAATAGGTATAGGTAAATTGAAAACATATGTCCTTTTAAAGGATTTATTACAATCTTTCTTGCTTTTCTTTGCATTTTCATCTAAATAATTTATATAAAAAAGGCTTATGAACACACTATGAATGTGCTTATCTGAAGCGTTTTCCTTTTTTCCCCATACCTATTCTTACTTCCTATGTTTTGGATTTTGTCTGTGTTAATAAGTTATGGATTCAATTTTTTTCACATTTATAAAAAAACTCTGGGATTTCTTTCCTTGTTCAGCTTATTCAATGACCACTTCCCTTCTGTGATCATAAATATGAATGAATATGTCCTAAGTAAGTTAAAGATTCAATTTTATGCAGGGTTATACGCACCATTATCTTTTATATAGTGTCATATGCACTACTTTTTTAATAAGGTAACATTGAGATTTGCTTTCTTTTGTCCTTTAAAATGAGCGCCTGTTAAAGGATATTCTGTGTTTGAATAATACAACTCTATTTCCTGTGAAAAGGAGGACTGAGTATGTGTTTTTTAATGAGAAGAACAACTTATAAACTATGTGGAAACTCAATAATACTCGTAATAAACACATTTCCTATTCTCTAAGGTGATTACAAATATTTAAGTTCATAAACATAGTTCACAATCATGTAGACCACTATGTGTTAAGACATAGTCTATAGAGAAGCAAGGGTAACCCTGAACATGGGCATACGGAACCCTCAGATGGAATGAAATGGTCTCTTAATTTTGTGAAAATGATAAAACATTTCATAATTTACCTCAATGTTTGAATGGTACAAAACTTGGGATTAAACATTGAATCCTCTACTTGAGCTATCTCCCTCCACCTTGGATCCAACAGCGAGCGAATGGTGAAGGACATCTGTTTGGCCTTTAGGTTTGGCATTATCTGGTTAACAGTAAGCCCTAGGATATTAAGGCAATGCTAAGAAGACATGATTATCAGCGTGTTAGGGCATGATAATCCAAAATTACCATTGAATGATTCACATGCTATGTTGGGTCTATGCCATGTGATAAGTTCAGTGACACCTATGTAGTCACGCTTTGCGGTTGGGTCAACGGTGATCATCATTTGGTGGTGATCGAGACAGGGATGATTAGAATGAAGTGAAGCCATTAGCATCTATTTAACTATGGTTTTTACTGGTTTAACTATAGTTAGTAATAAGTGGAGACTAACCCCTGACGAACGCTGATGACTAGCCCTTGATGACTGATGATGACCAACCCACATCGGGAGTTGGCATGTGTTGGTTAAGCTATGTCCCTTCAAACCTGATTCCTTTGATCTTGTTTTGGTCTTTGATAAGGAGCAATCTAGAGATGTGCTTAGGTCTGAAGAATACTTCTCAGCGAAAGGATCTATCTACATATTTGTGGATTATTGACTAAAACTTTAAGAAATTCATGCCAGGATATTCTGGCAACCCCTCTTGGAAGTTAGAGAGGAAATCTATGCTTGTGCTAATTTTTTTAATTATTGTCTTTCATCATATTGAATCTGGAAGTGAGGATTCAACTTCAATTGCAGCGTGATCTTGTTGAATCTGATGAAGAACTTCTGACATATTTAATCTCTCCTAGGAATGTTGTGGACTCTACTTGAGCCCCCTCTATTTCAGAGATCTTGGAGGTGAAACAAACGAATGTTCCACCCAATGAAAAATCATTTAATGCTACAATTGTGGAAGATAAATCGCAGCCCTGCAATTCCATTGAAAATCTTATTAGCTCAAGTTGTAGATGACAAGGGAGGATGGACTGAGGTGCAGAAAAAGAAAAAAAATTAGAAAAACAATGACTCAACCTTCTTGTATGACCCTCCATTTAGGAGACCTAAGGATAAGCTCATAAGACAGACATAAAGGGAATTGACCTTTTCATTAAGATTAACAGAAGCACCACAAAAAATTCCCACATAGCAATTGAGTTGTCAGAGGAAAATAATAATCGCTGAGTGGTTGAGTAGCAACTATTCTTATAAATATAATTTTATTATATTTTTTTAATAAATTAAAAATATTTTAAATTTTTATTCTTAAAATCATAATTTTAATTTTTTTATATATTTAAATATTATAATTTAAACTATATCACTTAAAACAATTAAATTTATATATTTAAAATTTTCAAACTCACTTTGCATGTAGGGTTTCATTTGGCCGCGATTCTTGAAACCAAAAAAGACTACTAAACTTTTTGCGAAACTAGAAAAGATTGCTAAAAATATTGAACTACAAAGCTGCCATAAAAAAACCCTTCAAAAATTGATCGTGATCATAGATTGGCAGACAAGTATTTTCTAAGCTTAAATATAGCAGACAAAGCCAAAAATAAATGGCCCCGAAATGCTGTTTCTGTGGTGTCATCATTTCGAGCCGTTAAAACAAGTGACGGCTGATCGCTGTCACATTTCTTGCTATAGGGGATGAAATCCTCCTGGCATGAGCTGTCTGAGCAATTGATTACTCTCTTAGATAAAACTTTTATTCTGACTCAATTTTATTTCAGGGAAGATAAAGACTATGTTTAGCACAATGGCCCATGGTTTTATGAGAAGCATAAGGTTTATATGAGTTCTTGGAGCCTTTTTTAATTCTGCTGCAAGGGTTATTTCTCTTGTAATTGTCTGGAATCCATTGTACAATCTACCTCTCGTTTTATGAGATCATTTATTTCTTCAATAAATGATCTTATATATTGTACAATTTATAAAGATTGAAAATGATAGTGACGATCTATGCCATAGTTTATATCTCTAAACACATTCCTTCTTCACAGCATCAATGTCGTGTCTTCTAAGGGAAATTAGGTTCAATTTTTTAATTATGAAGGTCTTTCTTTTTTCTGCTTCAGATGTATTCAACTAGGACATTATTTGGCATGCTACTACTCCAGTAGACTCCCATGGCTCTATGGCCTCTCAACTTTTGATTTGGAAAAAAAGATTGTCTTTTGATTTGATTTTTGGGATGAATTTATAAAGGATTTCCACTGGGTACCACCTCTATACCTTTGTGGATGCCAACAAAACCTTTCCACCTTTGTAGGTCTTACTTAAATCCATAAGTCAAAATAGTTTTACCCCTCACAATACGTTGAAAGATGCTGACTCGGTGGATTGTAAATCTCAAATTCAATCTATGTAGGGTTTAATAACTTCTTTTGAAGGTTTATTAATCCATGTGCAAATGCCTACAGGCACATTCCTCCCTTCCTCTCTTGATGGCAGTAAGGCAAATGTAGCTCCTATGAGTTTGATTGGGTCTGCAGACTAGGTGAACACTGTTACTTCCAATATTGGTAAGTTGAAAGTAAAAAATGTTAACAATAATCAATCGTAGTCATAAGAATTGATGATAAGGATAGTTTCTTCAGTGGCGAAAGGTGTTGACCATCATTGGAATGAAGAGGGTTTTATAGATATGCCCCCAAACACTGAATATGTGAAAAGAGTTGATTCAATAAAAGAACAATGTAATCAAGTTCCTTGCGTAGATGGTACTCAACATGATTTGGTGGAAAAATCTTCTCATGATGATTTAGCATCTTTGGAACCCAATTTCCTCATTCCATCTAAGGTTCTCTTATCTAAACCAAACGATGGTTTGAGATGTATCTAGAAAGAAAAATAGAAGTGGAGAGATTGCATATGAAAGCTTTAAATGCTATTGATGATAGTTCACAATGGAGGATGGATTCCTTTCTGTCCAGGAAAGGAAGAAGAATTTGTTTGAGGGGAGAACCTTGTTGATGGCTAGATGTTAGCTAATAAGGCTAGTGTTAAATACCCTATAGGGTTTAAGACAATTGTTGATGACATTTGAGGAGCCACCTACAGTATTGTATCTTTTTTAATCCAGGATTTGACTAGTTGTAATCATTTTTGTGATTGTTTTTTCTTGATTTTATTTATAGCTAAAAGGATACCTTCAACCATATTCTATCTTTCACACACACAACCATATATATATATATATATATATATATATATATATATATATATATACACACACACACACACACACACATACATATACACATACATATACACATACATATACATATACATATATAATTGTTAATCTTAATATAATATATTACATAAAGGCAAAATAAATTTAATATATTACATTATTGTATACAGACATGTATCTATCTCACACACATACATATCTACACACATACATATATCTACACACATACATATCTATGTGTGTGTAAAATTGGAATGATGTGCAAATAAAATGTATTACTACCAAAGACAAGTAAAAATTCATACCAACTAAAATATTAAACACTGCAATGTTGTACGCCTACTTAACAATTTTACAGGTATCAGTGAAACATTATAAAGATGCAAAGAATCAACAAAGCCCACTAATGTTCAAAGCACAAAAAATGTTTAACATTAACTATTGATTAACTACGTTTTTAGCCACATATTTAATGTTAAACATGGTTTAGATGAAAAAGTGTTTGAGTTCTACACATGAAAACACATGAAAATGGATTTGACATAAATTAGTTAGGAGGGAGTTATGTTGAAATGAGTTTTATGTATGCTTAACTTCAAATATAATGTCATGGTCTTGACTTAATCCACAACAAGTTGAGTTGGGATCCATATAATTTAAGGGTTTGGAAAGTGTTGCATGTGTCATAGAATCGCTGTAGAAATGTTGAGCTATGATATTGGAAAAATCTAAGCATTTTGTTTGGGATACTTGAGTTGTTAGTGATACTTGAGTTGTTCGTGATACTTTATAGATGTAAGGTTTGGGCAGTAACATATTGAACATAAGATGATGTAAGGTATCCACAGTAACATATTGAACACAAGATGAAAACAAGAAAAGAGAATTCATAAGTATTTAATCATATGACAACTTCAAAATCAAAACATAATTTTCTCTTAGAATACTATTATAGACATCTAATTCTCACCACTGTCGTGTTGAAATTGTAAGTCTAACTGACTTTTTGCAATAATGTAGAAATTAGACCAAAACCACCAAAACATTCTGATCCATCTGTATACATCATGTGACATTCTTGATTCATGTCGGTATGTTCTTAAATGAGGCATTATCATGTATGTAATCCTTAGCTTTTTCTAATTCATCTCTAGTTAAATTGCAACCTAAAAAATTGATATTTTTGACCAATAATGCATAGCAATTAATCAAATTCGAAGAATTGTAAAAAGCCTAATCAGATTCATTTAACTAATTAAATTCAATTAAATGCTTTAATGAAAAATTCATACTAAATTAGCTAATATTTAATTTTGGAAAATAAAAATTCAATAAAAGGTGATATCATCATAACATCATCGGTCACAAAGTCAAAAATACAACCCATGTTTAATCAATCCAACAAATATCTTATTTGTGCAAACCATGTCTATTAATTGTTCAATTTTTCCAAATATTAATTACAACATCAATTGCATTTGGTCGAGCCAAAGTTGAATTGATTTTGGACCACACACCTTGATCTTGAGATAGAAGGTCCATATCATTTCAATCAAACTATAAATACTAAAGCCATATTAGGAATTAGTCATAACATGGATATATTAGTGAGTTTGGGTTTGTACTCCACATAATTAAATATTAATTAGTGAAGAGGTTTTTATCAAGCTATAAATACTAAGGCTATGTTAATAATTAGTTATAACATGGATATGTTTGTGATTTTAGGTTTGTACTCCACATAATTAAATATTAATTAGTGGAGAGGTTTATTTAATAAATATGTGTGTTTATTTATGTAAGTGATTTGTTACAACAAATCATGTAGTGATATTGTAAGAGAGATTTCGGAATTGTTAGTTGTTAATCTCTATAACTACTAACCTATTATTACAGAGTAGTGTGAGAATATTATTCATGTATATTATAACGTCTTGCTTAATAAAATTATGTTGTTTAGACTGACCAATAAATTTATGTGCCTAAACACACATAAAAGCTTTAATTCTCATTGAATATTGTGTAAAAACTATATTTGATATTAGAGTAGATATGGGTGGCCTCTCTAAACATTATGTCTCTCCATTCATTTATGTTACACTCAAAATGGTTCACTCAATTGACTATGTAGTACAGCCCACTTACAACAAGTATTGCTTGTCTGTTCACCCATTGTTGCATATTACCATTAGTCTAATAATAAAGACTACTTGTGAGTCCATTGGTTCTACCATTCACTTGCATACTTCTTTCCAATCTTTCCACTCCTATTCGAACACTCCATTTTGTTCACTATTACATTCAAAAAAAATTGAAAAGAAAAAAAAAATGTTTTATATATATTTACTTATGTTTTTGTTTTTCAGTGTGTTTAATTTGTTCGAAGCCATTTTCTTCAAATTTAGTGGAAAATTAAAAAAAGAAAAAAGAAAAAGGAAAATTTATATATATATAAATATAAATATATAAATAATTTACAATCTTTGTAATTTTATGGGCGAGTTACAATTTTTCTTGCTCGTCTTCCTTTCTGCACGGCAGCGGAAGAGTTTTTTTTAAAGGTTTTGGATATATTTTTTTTAAGGTTTCATTTTATTTATTCATTATTTTAAGTTTCCGGGCTATTTATGGTATTATTTTGAATAGAGTTTGTTTTAACTAATTTTTGGTTTTACTTTCAAACATTTTAATAGTTTTGTACTTTTATGATTTAGAATTTTTACTATGATTTGTTGTTTAGTTTTATGTTTTTAAGTTATGAATCGTGGATTTGGTTTTTTGTTTTTGTTTTTTTTTAAAAGGGTTGTAAGTATTTAATATTTTATATGATTATTACAATTTTATATTTTTAATTTTGGTAATGTTTTTTTTGTTTTTATTAAATAAATTTTGTGTGTCAATAAAAATAATATTTAATCATTTTTTAATTATTTTTTTTTGTCATTTTATTAATAATTTATATATCAGTTTAATGTTTTGTAGTATATTTTTTGTATCGTAAAGTTGTGAATAAGTTTATCAAAGATATATGAGCTTCAAGAAAGTATAGATTATCTTCAAACTCTTCATTTCAATATAATCAAATGCATTATCAGTAGAAATCGATATTCGAGTTTCTTGCCCTATGATAGAAATAAAGGGGGATGTTAAGAATTAGTCCTAACATAGATATATTAGTGAGTTTAGGTTTTTACTCCACATAATTATATATTAATTAGTGGAGAAGTTTATTCGAGTTTATTAATGTAAGTGATTTGTTACAACAAATCATCTAGTGATATTGTAAGAGAGATTTTAAGGTTTTTAGTTGTTAGAACAACTAACCTATTATTAGGAAATGTTGTTAAAATATTATTCATATATATTTTAATGTCTTATTTGATAGAATTATGTTGTTGAGACTGACCAAGAAATGTATGTGCCTGCGCACACCTCGAGCCTTCGGTTCTCATTAAATATAAAGTAAAAACTATAAACCACATGACCTTTTTTTTTAAAGATTTTATGTGCAAAGAATTAATGCTTAAATATTGTTAAAAGGTTCACCATTTCTCATCCTAATTGACCAAAGCCATTGGTGGACAAGGGGAGATGCTATCAGAATGAACACATGTATTCACAAAAACACTTATATCCAAAAATTGAGCACAAGCATTTGTAAAATAGTTTTTATATGGAGTCTTCAAGGAAGGTAGGTGAATGTATTATTCATCTTCTTGTATCGATTTCTTTGTTTAGTGATTCTATCTCACCCTTGGGAGAAAGCATAGATTATTAGTTCTAGAATTCATTCCATATTTAAGTTCTTTGTAATCTTGTTCTGCACTTCCAGTGGGATCACACATCTCACAAACCTCCTTTGGACCTCTTTAAGTCTTCTAGCTAAACAACAAAACCATCTTTTGGTATTGATTTGGTTATTTTTATTTTAAATTTACCGTATTTTTATTTTTAAGTAATCGGTGAGGTCACCTTGGAAATGACAAAGTTGTCATGTGTATTGGCAAAGTCGCCTTGTGAAATAGTGAAGTTGCCCTATGGACCAATGAGGTCACTCCTGTAATCAGAGAGGTTACCCTGCGGATTGGTGATACCATTTTATATTATTTTGTGATCTTTATTTATTTTATAGGAAATGGAGAATTCATGAAGAAAACATTAAATTAGACCTATGTATTAGTGAGGTTGAAACCTAATCAATGAAGTCTCATTTATACATTTTTATATGGTTTCCATGAAAATAATGAACTTGATTTAAAAACAACCAACTCACCCTATGTTTTGGCAAATTGGAAAAGTAAATAGTAAAATATATTTTTATTCAAAATGTAAAACTCGTCTAGTAATCGATGAGGTCATCCTATTAATCGGTGAAGTTGCCAAAACTATGCTTCTGGTTCTGGAATCGGTGAGGTTACTCTTCTAAATTGCAAAATTACTTTGTTGTTATTTTTTTAAGATTTTAAAAGTCTTAAAGTTATTTTTTTTTAATATTTAAATCCTTTATTTGACCATCTAATCCTTTGTTTTGTAGGTTTTTTATCTATTTAAGTTGTTTTCATTTTTAAAACTCACCTACAAAGGCAAACTTCATCCACATTTGGTATTTAGTGCTTAAAGATTGTGGGTGATCAAAAGCACATTAGTTTACTTGTTTGTGTGCCTTACCCAAAGAATACATTTTTGTTGTATGATCTTCTCTTGCCCATTCATGGGGTCTTGAGAATTAAAAAAAAAAAAAACATATTTTATTTGTATTTATTTTGACTTTGTGGGGATGGATTTATCACCTTTCCATTGGTCTTTAGGGGCATGCTGAGCTAGGAAGTGACATCCTAACATCATATTGACCCCAATATCTGAGGGGGTATATAAATTAGAATAGTATTGGTGGTACCTTAGTTAATATGCACTTTGGAGCCTATTGTACTAGTAACACTTCATTGAGACCCCAACCACTAAATTGGTCATGAAGGGACTAGAACCTTTGGTGAATGGCTCACAAGACCTTGTATCCAATTGATGAATTATTCTAAAGTGTCCATGTAATGCAAGGTATATCAAGATCATTTAGTTTGTCATTACAAACTTAAGGTAAAAAACCACATTTATCATGGATATCTCACTTATACAAGGGTGTAAAGGTTAGAAGCCCTTAAAGATTGCTTTTTTACGTATGAAATTTTGAGAGAAGGGGGATTAAAAAACTACCAATAACGAACAATAATTTATTTAATTTAATGAACTTTAAATTTTATCCTTTCAAAAGTAAGTCTATCAAAAAAAGTCAGTGACTATCTTGTAACCTGTGTCAATTTTTTATTGCTTGATGTATTTTTGTTAAAACCCATGTTGTATTCACAACCTCATTTTATGACAAAATCACCAAATTTTCAAACCAAAAATAAAGTTCAAAGACATTTTCATTACAAATTAAGGTGTTATGCTGCCTATTTCTATTCTAAATTTGGACTTAGATTTTGTTGTGTTAACCTACACCTTATGTTCCAATGAACCGTTTGGCCTTCTTTCATTTCCATTAGATATCATTACAATCTCCACATTTCTAAACCAACCTTGGTCATTTTTATAGTGTTTTTCTTATCACTTGAAACAATAGCCTTTGTGGTAAGGTTATGCCACCCATTACACTTTTGATTTAGACTTAGTTATTTTATGTCGAACCAATTCATATTTTTTGAATCATTTAACTCTATTCTAGTCTCATTCTTAAGTAAATTTAAATATTAACTAAGGTTAAGATATTTTTCTAACAATTCCAATTCAAGATAAACCAAGACCATTTGTCCTTATTCTAGGTTTCATTTTAGATGTTGATTTTCTTGAGCCAAACCATTTTTGAAGACCTAGAGCATTTACTCTTATTTTAGACTTACATTTCTTGGGCCAGGAACTTTTCAAATTAATATTGTGTTCTAAAGACTAGTTGACCTAATTTTGAAATCCAAATACTGATCTAAATAATATCACATTTGAAACACTTTTTAAGACCAGGTACCATTCCAAACATGTCAATATGCACTCATTGTAGGGTCTTTTATGACCCTAGTTTTTGAGGAAGAATTTTTTAATGATCCCTTGGGACACCTTAGAATACCAAATATAGTGAGGAACAATTGCACACCCTCATCTAAATAGAGTAAAAACCTCAAGAGCAACTTTCTACTCAAGTTTCAATACCAACCATTACTTCATTTAGCAAAGGGAAGGGTCCATTGGTTGATATTTTCCAAATTGGTCACATTATAACATCCAATATATAAAAAATTAGTCAACATTACGTAGATTATCTTTTTATAACTTAATGAAATTCTTTGGCTGCAACCTCAATCTACAACTCCACACTCATAGAAAAAATCCATTGTATGCATAAATGAAATAAGATCTAGCTAATCCTACATTTGATGTAGATATTTTGGCTCCTCTTAAACAACCTGTACCAATGAATGATTCAAAACAAGTTCCACTTGATACATAACATACATTTTTTAACAATCAAGAGATTCTCACCAATGAAATATAAGTACCTAATGATTCACAAAAAGTGTTAAACCATTCACAATAGGTTGTGAATAATCCACCACCTCAATAGGTAGTAGATAATTCACAAAACACATTACCAAATTCTTCCAATTCACAACAATAATAATAAGTTCCTCTTATAAACCAACAACAATAACAAGCTCATCTGACAACCAACAATGACATCAAGTTCCTCTTGCAAAACAATAACAATGATGACTTATTCTAAATTAACAACAAATTACCCAAGACCAATAATAGATTATACAAGACTAATAACATATTCCCTACCATTTGCAACAATGACTTCCTTGGGGACAACAACAACTCACCTATTCCAATTTTAATCCAAACCAATAGTATATCCCATGTCAAATGTATAATTTAGGACATAGGGTGCATATTCCAAACTAAATCAAGCAAGGGGGATCCAATACCACTTACACTAATGCCAACTAGGGCCAATAATTCACTAATACCAAGAAAAATACCCCTATCTCATTACAAACCATGCCCAATGTTCAATAATAGAATGTGATAAAGGGGATACTTTTATAAATTCAATAAGGTAAGCAAACACCCAAAAAGTACAAGTTTGATGACATATACCCTTATCTATTTGATGCAAGATTTATTTAGGTTCCTTACTCCCCTCACTTTTAAATGACAAAGTTTGATATGTAAAAAGGGAAAAGAGATCCAAGATAACATCTACAAACATTCTTCATGACATGTTAGGAGGCATCCTAAAATAACATCTATTTTTATGCCTATTTCCACATAGCTTGGGTACGCAAGTGCTAGAATGGGTTCTCAAATTACCTAAGGGATTAGTCACTACTTTCACTAAACTGTCAAAAATGTTTGTCAACCATTTATCAAGTAAAATAAAATATGAATTAATGGTAATAGATTTTTGCAACATCAAGAAACAAGAAGGAGAGATTTTCTCAACATACTTACAATAGTGGAGAGATTTGCATAATCATTTTTCACATAACCTACTTGATACACAATTTGTTGATATCTTTGCACAAAATCTAAATGCCGAACTGGCTCATAATCTCAAACTCAATTATGCCAACACATTTGAAGAGATCATTGACAAAGGGGTGCAGATAGAAAAAACACTTATCAACAAGACCCTTATCAAGATATATTTTTAGACTCAAACACTAGTCCAGAACTAAATATTGAATCAAGTACTAATTCAAACCACTCCAAGTGAAAATCCAAATTCATTTGTTATAAATAAAAACATGGTCGATAATAGGGTTATAAAGACAAGACATGTGAAAATAGTGTAGCCACCACCTATTCAAAATAATCTACCTAATCCTCAACTTGCATTATAAATAGCTCCCCATGATGAGGACACCGTAAAGATAGAGTTTTCAATGACTCTAGGGAGCCCATTAAATCTATATTCCAAAAGTTGGTAATGGCCAATATGATTGTGTGGCCTAATCTAAAACCCTTTCTAGAAGGTCAACCTAAACCAATATGGTATCATGATAATGAGTATTACTATTACCATTGCATGATTAGCCATTCAATCTATAGGTGTGTGTAGTTGAAACACCTAATTGAGAATTTTCTTGAGAATGGGGAAATTGAATTAGAGAAAGAATCATCTAACACCAATCAAGAGATGGGAAACTACAAGAACCCATTTCCCAAACATAAAAATCAATAGCAACGCACCAATCAAAACTAGGGATAGGGTCAACATCAACAACAAGGACAAGGCTAGAACCATAACCAAAATCATTGTAATTGAGATCATGATATCCAAACTAGCTAAGTGTTTCTTACAATTATAAAAATATCTTGGGAAGTATTACTAGTAATCATGTCACCACTATCAAACTCACTCCTTGTAGTCTAATTAACACTCATTAAAATGTTATCCCTTATATTTTTGGACCACCAAATTTAACCATTGGTAATTCTAACATGGGTTAGAGAAATATAATTGCATCTTAACCATCATTCATTACCATTCCTAAACCTCCACCAACTTCTTCTATCAAATGGCTCTCTCTTGACTCAAAATTGTGTAGTCATAACTAGACAACCAAGAGTTACTCTCCAAGTCCCTTTGCCTTTTTCTAATACCAATACCAATTCCAACCCTATGCCATACACTATTTTTTTTCTCCATAATTTCCTTGTTATTTAATGTAAGGGGATGGCTCTATTTCATTAGAAAAAGTCCAATAACACTTCCAAAGGCATCACTTTCTATGATAAATTGTTTGGAAAAGTCAGACATAGCCAAAACATGAGTAGTGTTTATTACATGCTTGAGCAGGTCAAAGGAATTATTTGATACCAAAAAACACTGAAAGATATTTTTTTAACATGGTTTTTAATGGAGAAATAATTTTAAAATAGTCATGTACAAAGTTTTTGTAATACCCAGTAAGGCCAAAAACCCACAAAGTCTCTTGAGTGATTTGTGTTTTAGCTAATTTTTCATAAACTCAAAATTTTCAAGATCCACTAGTATGTTTTTTTTAGAGACGATGTGTCCAAGATACTCAATTTCCATTTGGATAAAATCAACATGGACCATTTGGTACATAAGTGGTTATCAACAGGGAGTTGGAAGGTATGGTCCAAATGTATCAGATGTTTCTCTCATATATGACTATAGACAATTATGTTATTGGAAATATTGTCATTGATGTTAAAGGTCTAGCAATATTGGTAACAAAGGCCTCATAGCATTTAATGTCTAAATGTGTTTCTAATGTTCATATCTTGGCTAAAGTGTGTTAATATTAATTAAATATTAACATGTATATTCTTGGTTGCATAAAGAAAAAAAGGGCCCATGAGGAAGTCAAAGAGTCACCAAGTAAAGACAAAAGAGGGAAAGGGCACATTTTCCCATGAAGGGTCACCTTGAGAAATTTAAAGAGTCACCAGATAAAGACAAAAGAGGGAAATGACACTTTTCCTCATGAAGGGTCACCATGTGAATTTTCAAATGAAAGAATGCAAAGGGTCATGCAAGTTTGGCACCATTTTTCATGTGAATTGCAAGGTCTCAAAAGGTGGATGCCAAAGGTCATTTGGAAAGCTATAAAAAGAGGCATGGGAAGCTATTTGTAATATGCAAGTGTGTGGTTTATAATTCAATTTTGTAATCATTTTATCTAGATGAGAAGAGCAAGAGGAGAGAAGAGAAAAGAGAAGAGAAAACAAAGAGATATAGTAGTGTTCTATCATTTATTCAGAAAGCAACATTGAGAGATAGCTATGTTTTCTACACAATAGGGTTCGTTGCTCCTATGGGTGGGTGCTCACAAATCATTGATGTGTTGGTGCTTAGTAAAGGGGTTGGTGCTCCTATAAGTTGGTGCTTGTGAACATTGTGAACTTGATTTGGTGCTCATTTACATACTTGAGATAGTTATCCATGGTTTTTTCCACTTTGAGTTTCCACGTAAAACTCTGGGGTCTCTCTCTCTCTCTCTTATGTGGTGCATGTTATTGCTTTCAATTTTATTACATTTCTTGAATGTATGAGTAAGTGGTTAAAGTAAAATAATTTGATTAAGTTAAATATTTAAAAGATATATATGATATATTGATTCAACCCCCCTCATTATATCCCATGCTTAACAATTAGTATCAGAACAAGTTTCTTCAAAAAGAGTTTAACAACTTGAAGGTATTTTGGGGAAAGCACGATGTCCATAGCACATGAAAGCTTTTCTTAAAATAAGGCACCTTTGTTTGATGGGACAATTTATGCCTTTTAAAGCATAAGGATGAGGACTTACTTGATGGCCCTTGGATTTGACATTTGGCAAATAGTGATAAATGATTATAAAGAGCCATAGACACTTGTAACTATTCCCATAGATAAGAAGGCACGTGAAAATAATGCTAAAGCTGTAAATGCTATTTTATGTGGTTTATGTGAATCAGAATTTGTTAACGTTATGCAATGCAAATATGCTCATGAGACTTGGGTAAAACTCGAGAATATTTACAAGGGTGATGGAAAAGTTTAGCAAGCTAATCTCTAGACTTTTAGGAGACAGTTTGAGAGTCTAAAAATGGAATGGGAAGAAAATATAACAAGTTATCTTTTGTGGGTTGATCAAATAATAAATCAAATTCAAGGCCTTAGATAAAAATTAGAAGAGTCAATGGTGGTAAAAAAGGTTTTGAGATATCCACCATTGAGATATGATGCAAAGGTATTTGAAATTGAAGAAATGAAGGATCTAACCAAGTTAAAGATGGATGAACTACAGGTTATTTTTATAGAATATGAGATGTAGATCAAACAAGAGAAACACTCAAAGAGGAAAGCTAATTTCAAAACATCTAAGAAAGACAAGGTTAATATTCAAGAATTAAGTGACGGCTCTAGCAATGAAGAAGATGACAATGAATCCCTACTCATCCATAAGCCTATAAAGGGCAAAAATAAATATCAAGGAAAGTTATTTAAATTTTTGAAATGTGATAAGATTGGACATTTTGTAGCTAAGTGCCCAAATAACAATAATGGTGACAATGATGAAGGAAATCCTACCTATAAGAAAAACTTCAAAGAAAAATACAAGAAGAGATTCAAGAAGAAGAGTTTATATTTTAAAGATCTTAGCTTATTTGAAGACAATGGAGTCAGTGACTTAGATGAAGAAGAGATTCTATTCATGACCATACATGAAGATGCCTTTCACAAGTAAAATTAGAGATGATCAAGAAGAAGAACATGATGAAAGCGAGGATGAAGTTGAAGTGAATCTAGAAGGAGAATTCATTTTTGTCTTAGAATAATTAAAATCTCTTGAGAAGAAGAATCAAAGATTGAAGCTCTAGATTGAGAAAAATGAAAAGGAGTCAAAGGAAATAATTGAAGATCTACAAGTACACATTGAAGAAGCCAAAAAGATTGAAGAATATCTAACATCACAATTGTAAAAAGCAAGTAAAGAAGTGAAAGGTATGTTGTTGAAATTTCCACTTTAAAAGAAGATATCGAGAGAACAAATAAAGCAACCAATGATTCAAAATTTGAGAATAGCACTAACATGTTGAATAAGATATTAGAAAGTCAAAGATCAATGTTAGATAAGATAGGTATTGGATTTGAAAAAGAGAAAGGGGAGGCAACTACTTTCACAAAACCTCAAGACAAGGTTAACACATAAAAATAAAAGACGTATGCTAAAGCCCTTACACAAGAGGAAATAAAAAAAGAATAAGTTAAGAATGCAGAGGCCATCTCAAACAAAGAAGGCTGGAAAGAACAGAGATATAAAAGACCATCAAGTCAACGATACACAAACCAGAATAGGTTTTATTTTTATGGTTATTGTTTTTATTGTAATGGTTATGGTCGTAAGAAAATAGGCTATAGGAAAAGAGATAACAATTTCAAAAATAAGGAGAAGGGAACTCATGCAGAGTCAAGCAAAATCCAAAACTCTTTTACTCCTCTATCAGGCTTTAACGAAGAAGCCATAGTATGTTATAAGTGCAATAATTTTGGACACGTAGCCTAGCATTGTAGAAGCATGTTCGAGTCAATCAAGAAGGACCAAGTCTTCAAGGATCCATTCATCAAGAAGAGATTTTAGATAGATTCATGGCAGAAGAAACAAATTGAAGAGTCTATGTTAATCGAGACAACTTTACATGCAAGAAATGAAGAACAACCATGTTTCATCGTACCGGATGTTTGAGGCACATGATAGGAGATAAGAGTAAGTTCATAACTCTAAAAAAATCAATGGTGGCAAAGTGAAATTCAGAGACAATATCACTACCAAGATAGCCAAAAAAGGTACATTAAGTTTGGATAATGGTAGAACCAAAAATGAGAATGTATTATATGTGGAAGGTCTTTAGCATAATATGTTAAGTGTAAGTCAAATATGTGATCAGGGACACACATTAAATTTTTATGCAGAAGGTTGTGAGATTAGAAGAAAATATTTAGATGTGTTGACTGAAGATGTTGAGAGGATAGTCAATAATTTATATGTGTTATTAGATATCAAAGTTCAAAAATATTATTTGAGTCAAGTTGAGGAATGTTTGATGTGGCACAAGAAATGGGACACATAAATTTTGACAATCTTTTCAACATCAAGAAGAAGCAATCAGTTAGAGATCTTCCAAAGATTACAAAACCCCCCAACATGCATTGTGAACCATGTCAACATGGGAAGCAAGCTAAAAAATGTTTCAAGACAAAGGAATACTTGACTACTTAGATGTTAGAGCTTGTTCACATTAATTTGTGTGGACCTACTAGAACTCAAAGTACTTAAGGTGATACATACTTCATGTTGCTTATTGATGATTTTACACATATGACTTGGGTGATATTTTTGAAGAAAAATAAGAAGCTTTCAACCACTTCAAAGCATTCAAAAATTTAGTTCAGAATGAAACTAGTTTGAAGATTAAGTGTTTGAAATCAAATTAAAGAGGAGAATTCATGTTAGATAAGTTTATTGAGTATTGTGAAGACCATGAGATAAAGAGACATTATTCAACAACCAAAACTCTATATCAAAATAGATTAGTTGAGTATAAAAATAGAATATTTCAAGAGATGGCATGGGCAATGCTAAATGAATCTAAGATACTAGACAAATATTGGAGAGAGATAGTAGGCACAATAGTGCATATCTAGAACAAAGCATTGTTGGGAGTCAATAGTGACAAGAATTTCTTTGAGTTATGGAAATGCATGTTGGGAAATAACAGAAGCACATAATTGATTACCAAATACAAGTAACTTAATATGCAGAATTAACTAGATTCAACAAGTAACTAGAATTCAAAAATAACACATGATATGAGAGACAATACACAACTTGTATTAAAACTCTTTCAGAAGGAAATACAACAAAGAAGGCTGCCACAGTTCTTCTTCCTTACACACCTTTAGGGCTCCCACACCTCTAGGGCATAAACAGTAAATCTTTCTTCAAAACTCTCTCTCTTAGGTCCCAACACAACTCAAACACAGAGTTGGTGTTCACCTCTAACCAGCCAATATCCACTACTGCCAGTACACCTGTGCTCCACGCACTCCACAAGTACACAAACGTACTTCAAGTAGATCTCCCCTGAACTATAACAACTTGTAACCCAATCTGATCTTACTTATGGAAGGATCTCCCTTGCCTTCCTCTTTGCTCCCTTTTTGAGTACACACTGTACTCCAAGTAGATCCCACCTGATCCTACTCCCTATTGTGTTGCTGTCCTATCTAATCTTGCACACCTACAAATCAATCTAGTTCTGCACACCTGTGAACCTTGACCTTGAACACACATACACCTGCAGATCAATGATCTTACTTACCATGTAGATCTCCTATCGTAGCCATGCTCACCTGATGACCAAGATCATACATACATGAAGAACCCTGCTGATTCTCCAATCTAGCATCCACCTTGGCACTGCTGTAGAACTAGGAGGAACACCCTTGCTCACCTCACACACAGAAGAAACAAACTTTGTTCAAATCAAACTAGAACACTTTACAATACAATCCATGAGTCTATTATATATATCTCATCCAAACAATAATTAGACACCTAATTACAATAATTAGATCCATAGCTTCTAGTCTAAATTTGGCTCTTGACATGCAAACACTTGGTTCATTAGCTAACTACCCGTAACATTCATAGTCTAAACCATACAGGTGACCGACATCGGTCCCTATCTGCCTGGGGGTGCCGACGCCGGTCGAATTCTGACCGACGTCAGTTGCCTTTTGTCTCTTCCCTGTTTGCATCAGTGAAGCTTTTAGCTCCATAACCTAACAATCTACCACTTGGAGATAAACAACTGCACTGTACCTGTACCTGTACCCCATCTAATCTATTTCTTGGCTTGCATCCCTCTTCAAGATCAATCCTGAAGATAACCCACCACACAACCTATGGTGCACCTCATGTCATCTGAGTATCCTGCCACATCCAAACCTAAAAACCCATGTAGTGAAGTCCTGACCCTGCATAGCATGAATCCTTGCTGCTGGTCCCTCTCAAATACCTGAGAACCCACTTCTCTCAATTGGCTCCTAACTCTCTGACAACACCCATTACTTGGGCAAACTTAGGTCTATACCAGACCTCATGTGATTTCAGACACTGAACTGTCCAGCCCTTAGTGTGCTCTGGTTCTGCATCCTGCATAATGAACCTTGCCAACACCTGATTCACATTAGCTCCCACTGGAGACAAAATCAACCTGTGATCTTCCATGTCTCCCATGCCAAAGAATTTTGCTGCTCCAAACTCCTCATGACATGCCACTGAACTAATCTTACCCTTAGCTCAGCAAAACCCTGTATTTTACTTCCTGCCACTGAGGATCAACATCAGTTGAGAGGGAGCTAAGTGTTAGTTCCAAGACAAACCCTTTGCCATTGATGTCAAAGGGGGAGAAGTATAGGAACAATTTTAGAAAATAGGATGCTTTAGTAAGGGGGTCTTACTATATGTTTTTAGTTGGTGTAGTTTGTAATTTGTGCAGGTCTCAATTTCAGGTTGGCATATGCAATATAGGTTTTCAAAATGTTTCAGTTTTAGTTTGAGGTTGCCATCAATGACAAAGGGGGAGATTGTTGGAAATATTGTCATTGATGTCAAAGGTATAACAATATTGGTGATAAAGGCCCCATAGCATTTAATGTCTAAAGGCATTTTTAATGTTCATATCTTGGCTAAAGTGGGTTAATATTAATTAAATATTAATGGATATATTCTTGTTTGCATAAAGATAAAAGAGGGACCATGAGGAAGTCAAAGAGTCACCAAGTAAAGATAAAAGAGGGAAACGATGCAGTTTCCCATGAAGGGTCACCTTGAGAAATTTTAAAAGTTACCAGATAAAGACAAAAGAGGGAAAGGATGTTTCCCTCATGAAGGGTCACCATGTGACTTTTCAAATGAAAGAATGTAAAGGGTCATGCAAGTTTGGCACCATTTTTCATGTGAATTGAAAGGTCCCAAAGGGTGGATGCCAAAGGTCATTTGGAAAGCTATAAAAGGAAGCTTGGGAAGCCATTGTAATATGCAAGTGCATGGTTTGCAATTCACTTTTGTAATCATTTTATCTAGCTGAGAAGAGCAAGAGGAGAGAAGAGAAACGATAAGAGAAAAGAGAAGAGAAAATAAAGAGATATAGTAGTATTCTATCATTTGTTGAGAAAGCAACATTGAGAGATAGTTATGTTTTATACACAAGAGTGGTTGGTGCTCCTATGGGTGGGTGCTCACAAATCATTGTTGTGTTGTTGCTCAGTAAAGGGGTTGGTGCTCCTACAAGTTGGTGCTTGAAAACATAATAAACTTGAGTTGGTGCTCATTTACATACATGAGTTAGTTCTCCATGGTTTTTCTCACTTTAGGTTTCCACGTAAAAATTTGGTGTCTCTCTCTCTCTCTTATGTGAAGCATGTTATTGCTTTCAATTTTATTGCATATCTTGAATGTATGACTAAGCGGTTAAATTAAATGAATTTGATTAAGTAAAATATTTAAAAGATATATGATATACTGATTCACCCACCCCCCCTCTCTCAGTATATCTTGTGCTTAACAAATTTAGTCAAATAACACTAGTATAAATTTACATAGAAATGGTCAAAAGATCTTGTTCATTAAGCCTTTAAAGGTTGATGGAGAATTGGTGAGGCCAAAGGGCATGATGAGAAACTCATAATGGCTATCATGAGTTTGAAAGGTTATCTTGGGAATAGCTTCTTCCTTGATGTGTATCTAGTGATACCCTAATTGAAAGTCAAGATTCAAGAAGAAGAGAGCTCCATTTAATTAGTCTAGTTGCTCATTAATCACCAAATGGGAAGCTTGTCCTTGATAATGAATTTTTTGAGTGTATAAAAGTCAATGCAAAGGTCCCAAGACCCAAATTTCTCTAAACCAACAATATAAGAAAATAGTAAAGACTGATGTTGGCCCTGATGAATCTAACCTATAAAAATTCCTATAATGTTTTTTCTATTTCATTCTTTTGGATAAATGGGTACCTATAAGGTTGGATGTTTGGAGGTACATTTATCAAAATTAGTTGAATTTCATGATCTTTAAGCCATTGTGAGGATAACCCTTTTATTTTCTCAAAAATAATTGCATGTTTTGACAAGAGTTATATAATTATGGTGGATGGTTGGAGTTAGTAGATTCATTGAACTATATTTCATAAATCAAGGCAAAAATTCCATTAGATCCCATTTTTAGTAACTTTTTGTGCAGTGAGAGATAATGATACTTATAGATCCTAGTTTGAGGCCTCTTAATGTGTGTTATTAGTCATTATCAATTATTTAATTCCATAGCTCTAAAAAGTCTCCTATGGTAGGGCCCAAAGTTTGAAGTCACTATGCTCCTAAAACTATGTCATAACCTCTTAGAGGTAGAAAAAACATGTCTTCTTTCAATTTATAGTCCCCCATTGAAATGTGGACATTAATTTACAAGGTAAGGTTACTACATTATCAATCATGAATCTAAATCTTGAATAAGGATAAACATAAAAATAATGGAATTTGGCTAGTTTAGTATCAATGACGTTGTGTGGGCTTCTAGAGTCAATGAGAATAGTGAGGGGATGTTTCTTAAAATACACCCTTATGCTCATAGTTTGAGTGGTTAACCCAGCCAATGCATGCACTAAAATTTTAGGTGAGTGACTATGTGGTGCTAGGTTCTTTGACTTATTTTTAGTCATTAGGGGAATCTTAAGCATCTTTTCATTCTTCAACATGTGTGGGTGATTCAACATAAAAAAGTACACTTTCTCTTCAATGCAATTGTGTCTTCTGCCCCATTTATCATTACGGTTATAAAAAATCCCTTTTTCATGATGAATGCATATTTTTGCCTCTATAAGGCATTTAATAGGGTTGATTTTTTGAGTAGGGTTCATGACTAGCCATGGTGTTGTATATGTCTTGAAAGAACTGAAGTTTGAAGATCAATATTGGGAGATGATATTATCTTTTACAAGCTTGGCCAATCTTAATGCTTCCAACATGTATTCTCTGGTTAAAACATCTTGACCTCTACAAGAATTGTATATTTGAGATCACTAAGGAAAAATTTATTAAAAAAGTTATCATTTAACCCTTTAATTTGAATAACTAACTTTTTAAATTCAGCGTGGTACTCAAAAACTATTCTAGTTTATTGTAGTTTGGTCATGACTCATATGAAATAATCATAAGCACCGAGATGAAATTAAACTAATAAGAGTTTAAGAAAAGCATCCCAAGTGGGTTTTATATGAAGTTTTTGATACCTTTGGTACCAATGGACAACTTCCTTCTCTAAGTGAAATGAGGAAATGGATACCTTGTTTACCCCTAATGTTTTGCAAGATAAAATATTGTTTGGCCCAATAAATTTAGCTAGTTGGTTTTATACCTTCAAAAATTGGAAAGTCTAATTTGGGCCCACACAAAGTGGTTTAGGATAGAAATCCACCATCAAAATATAATTCATTAAATATATTGGAGAGCATTGTATTATATGCATGGATGTCATGTAGGCACTTACTCATCTCCATGAGTTGGGAGTCGAGTTGAGATTAGAGCTCAACATTTAGTCCCTCAATGTTATGTGTCATGGTTTGGTTTCTTGCACTAGTGAAAATCATTGACTAGAGGGCTTAGGGGGTGACAAAAAATGATGATTAAATTTAAATGATAAAATGATCAACTTGACGAGATGATTACAATGGTATAATTTTCATAAGAGTGAAAAAAATTATTTTTGGGTTTGCAAGTGAAAATAAAAATTTATGGGTATTATTTTTTGAAAAAATTGAGAAACTTGTTAAATTTATCACGTTGATGAGAAAATCACAACGGTACATATTGATTTTTTTTAATGATGGGATATTATAACAAGTTTAGGTAACTGCTATGAAATGTTATGATCCTTTTGGCTACTACACCGAGCTCTAGAAATCATTCTAAAACATGTTGACCCTTCTAATAGTTGTTGTTACTATGTTTTGTCAATTGGCATAATATGATATTCTCTATTACTATAGGTTTTAAAAAATCAGTATGAGATGTGTGACTGTAGGAATTCTAGGATTATACCTGGAAGGATACTACATGGTATGTAAGCTTATAAATATACTAATCTCATTCATAAAATTTTGTCTGATTAAATTTTAGAGTAATAACTACAACGAATAACCATTTTTTATCCCAATATCATGTATCTAAGGTATGGTGTAATTTATTAGTGCTTCTCTTACCAGTGTATCATTGAAACAAGCGGCTAGAGGCTTCCTATGGCTAGGTTACAAAAAATAACTAGGGTTCTTCCTATATACCTAAAGTATGTGGAAGCACAAATATATATACACCACTATCTAATGGCTTGTGTACTGGGACATAACCCCTCACTCCATAGGTATAGGTAAAGCTAAAATCCGCCTAGCAAAAAATGACATCTTTATGTTAGTTTTAAAATTGCCAGAACATAGTTTATAACCTAAATAAAGAAGAGAGAAGAGAAGAAAATTGGGAAGAAGCTTTGTGCCACCACCTTATTACTAATTTATATCACCAAGATCTTGATTGGGCGAGGTGAGATCATATGATGGACATAATGGAACTATGCAAAAATGGCCTTGAAAAGACTCTAATTCCAAATGTTATAAACCTAATTGCAGAAAAGTTAATATAACAACATAATATAACAAATATGCATTGGATGGAAAGAGAATAACAATATTATATTGCAATGATAGAATATCACTACAAAGTATTATGGGCATCTTTGATAAGTCAACTTAATTTAATTATAACTCAATACAAAATATTCAATAGATGTCTTTTCCTCTTACACAAGCCCTCTATTTAAGCAATTTTACTCAAGATAACTATTGTCTCCCATACATATGTGATAATTACAAATAATAAATAGGATGAATTACAAAGCATATGCATCCAATATTTTATTAATAATACCTAATAATTGAACTAAAATATCTAGGATGAAGGGCTTCTAACATATATGTAAACATCTAACCGTTATCAACACCATATAGAGATGGAAAATCAACAATCCAAAATATGATAATAGTCTAAACAAGATTATGGAGTGATATTGTATGGATGATTTTAAATATGTATGATTGTAAATTAGTTTTTCTAAGAAAATAAATAGCTAAATGGATAAGAGAAAGTGTGCATAAGAGCCAATTATGTGCACACAAGTCATGTATGTCAAAGATATGTTAAAATTTATGTTGTCAAGTGTCTAATATTAAATTTAGGTGTCTACATTATCATAATGCAACAATTATACTTAACACATATTTATCTAAAAATATGTTATAAAAATGACTTATATAAATAGTTAAAATTTTGGGGCATGCATGATGATATAACGTGCTCCCATGTAATTTTAACCTAAAATTAAAAAAAAATTGAAACTAAAATATTGGAAAACTTTTGGAAGGATGATAATATCAAAAATAAAACAAATATACATCACTATAAAAGTATCATCAAATCTCAAACCTGAACTACCCATATTTTAAAATATTATCATCCTCATAAAGACAATAATAAATACAATATTGAAAAATAATTCACATGAACTTTATAGTGAAATTGGGAGATGGATAGTCCTGAAAACACCTTGGGAATTTTTTTGTAATATGTATAACTTAAATAAAAATAAAAGATGAAACTCATTTTCATCCTAAAATATACCTATTATGTAATGGTATTAGACACGATTACACAAATATGTATAATCACAACTTGGCTCATAAAATCTTAAATCAAATTAAGTAAACAAAACTTAGAGATTTTTTTGAGTCTAAATGTCCATAAAATTAATTTTCTAAAAAAATAAATAAGGGTTTTAATAATCATTTCTATCATTTTTTTTTTATTAATTTTGTGTTAAACTATAAATTATCTTCATTAGTTTCTAACATATTGATTTTCTTCCTAGGCACTTCAGTTAGAAGTGTCAGTAAAGACAACTACATAATCAAAATTTTTAAAAAAAGTTTTAAGTGCATTATTTTGTCTATATAGTTTATTGTGATTTACAGATCAATTTCATCTAAAAAAACATTAAAAGACATCATTACCATCAATTTACCATCAAATACAAATAACTAAAAGTAAAAAAAACCCATACTTTTTAAAACCAATCTAAACCTTGATAAATAAAATTTTACATAGAAGATATTGAAAAAAAAATGACATGAATAACAATGCCAAAAGTTATAATTTTTCCTATTAAAGATTAAATTTGATAGGCGACCTTACCTCTCATGAATGTTTTTTATGATGGTTATTTATTCAACATTGCCCTTCAAACACTAATATAATTTATATTAGAAAAAGAAAACATTAAAGATAATACATATATTTATGATAAACCTATTTTTTGATGGTATGCATAAAATTTCATCGTATATCTAATTTGGTCTTCTAAAAAAAATGATTGTATTATAATAGTATCATCAAATTCTAAACTCAAACATCTATCATACCCATATTTTAAAAGATTGTAAACGTCAAAAATGAAATTATTAAATTACAATTTTGAGTACTAATTCACATGACTACTGAAAACACCTTGAGAAAAAATTACAAGATGTGTAACTTAAATAAAATATCATATAAAAACTCATTTTTATCATAACATGAACTTATTATATAATGATATTATACATGATTACATAAATATTTGTATTCACAACTTAGTTCATTAAATCTTACATCAGAATACTTAAATGAAACTTGGAGATTTTGTTGAATATAAATGTCCATAGAATCAATTTTCTAAACAAACAAGTTAAAAATTATTTATTTCATTTATCTTTTTTTATTGATTTTATGTTTAATTATTTATTAGTTATTAATATGCTACTTCTAAGTGTATCATAATGTATACACATTTTGTTGGGTCTAACAAAACTATTTCTTCTAAAGAGATGTTAGAAGACACCATCACCATCAATCTACCAATCAAATATCAATTATTAAGAGAAAACACAATCCCATATTTTTAAAATTAATTTAAACTTCGATAAATAAAATTTTACATAGAAAACCTTCATTTTAAAATTTTATGACATACATAACAATACCAAAAGTTATAGTCTTTCCTATTAAGGACTAAATTTGATAGTTGAACTTGCCTCTCATAATTATTTTTTATGATAGTTATTTATTCAACATTACC
The DNA here is from genome assembly GCA_037957365.1 of Torreya grandis. Lineage (NCBI taxonomy): Eukaryota > Viridiplantae > Streptophyta > Pinopsida > Cupressales > Taxaceae > Torreya > Torreya grandis. The sequence continues at coordinate 2,684,083 of JARHVA010002205.1, forward strand.
TTTCAAACACTAATATAATTTGTAATAAAAGAAGGAAACATTAAAGACAATACATATATTTAAGATAATTCTTTACAATTTTTTTTAATAGTTTATATCAAATTTCACCTTACATCTAATATGGTCTTTTAAAAAATAATTATATTGTAAACATATCATCAAATCTCAAACTCAAACATTTATCATACTCATATTTTAAAATATTATCAATCTTAAAAAGAAAATCATAATTACAATATTGAGAACTAATTCACATGAACTATATAGTGAAATTAGTAGATAAAAACCCTTGATAACACTTTGAGAAAAAAATTGTAAGATCTGTAACATAAATTAAATAGAAGATAAATTTCATTTTTCCCTTAACATATACTTATTATACAATGATATTAAATATGATTATAGAAATATTTCTGATTGAATAACACATTTTTATTAATAAGAACAATAAACTATATCATTGATTGTTTAAAAAAAGGGGTAAAAAATGTTTTGCTGTAAAATACAAAACATATCGAATTATTTCAAGCCAATTATCTAAACAAATAAATAAAGGTGTTAGGAATCATCTCTCACATTTATATTTTTATTGATTTTATGTTTAATTATATAATATTTTTATCAGTTTCTAACATATTATTTCTTTTTTTAAACATTTCATATATAAATGTCAACAAAGATAATTATATAATTACATTTTGTACAGAAGATTTAAGTGTATTTTTTTGTCTGGATGTTTTGTTGGGTTTTACATGTAAATTTATTTAAAGAGACATTAAAAGACACCATCCCTATCAATTTACCAATCAAATATCAATAATTAAAAGAAAAACAATCCCATAATTTTTAAAACTAATTTAAACATTGATAATTAAATTCATACATTGACAATTTTTATTCAACATTACCCTTCAAACATTAATGTAATTATTAATTTAAAAAGACTTTTAAAAATAATATATATTTATTATAATTTTTTACAATTTTTAATGGTCTGCATAAAACTTCATTGTACATCTAATAGTCTCCCCAAAAAAATTATATTATTTTACAATTATAAATGTAAATACAGCCATGAAATTTAGTCCCTGTTTCCTATGACAGGTTAAATAATAAAATATTGTCATATCCTCGGGAACTATTTTGTTGGGCTAGAAAGTATAGCTTGTATTTGGTCAACAAATTTTGTAGAGAGAGGAAAAGAAAAAAGTTAAAATTTGTACTGTAAACTCAACACTTATAAATCTGGGGCAACCATATTTTGGACATTTATACCATATTGGGTGGATACAACTTTGTTCTTCAGTGCTGCGGTCAACTTTGTTCTTCATGGACTTGAGATCTTTCTTGAGGAGTTTGTTCATCTTTCCATTTTATAGTATATTCTCCTATCATTAGATATATATATCTCTCTATATTCTATCTTCTATCCAAATACTGACATACAATTTCCCCATTCAACAAAATCCAACATTGGTTACTTGAGTTAGTTACAAGACAAACTTTCTTACATGCCAACTCAATGTATGAAGGGGTGGTTTACATTAATGAACATGACTAGACTTAATGAATAAACATGAAATGTGTTCAAACCTATTTACATGACTTTATTGGATTGTTTAAACCAACCTTACTCACCTAACCACTCAATACGTGCTTTTGGCCCTCCTAGCCTTAGTTTAAATATTTGAATTTTTAAATTCACTATTTCGGAGTGAAAACTCGTAGCACCTATAAAACACATATTGATGACTCTAAATGACTTATAGGACAACACAGTTATCCTAGAGGATCCTTCTCATACATTTTCATTCCAAAATTTGACCAAATTTGACCCTTTGACTAACATATGAATGTTTAAGACTAGAATTGACTTCAATGATTAGATGCTCCTACATCAAAGTAGCAATTACAATTTATATAGAGAAAGTGTTTTTTATAACATCACTTAGTGTGAGGCTCCCAATTATTTACTATATTAGATTATCACAGTGAACTTGTGTTGGGTGAATAGTGTCATAATTAAGGATAGGGATTGGGAATTATAAATTTGCATAACTGATTTAGGATCCTAGTATCTGGATCCATGAAGTTGACCAGATTGCTTGGGGACCAAAAATATTTAGGAAGTGAGCATTATAATATCCTAATTTTACCCTAACATACAACTATAGAAGATCATTAGCCTATCTTATTCTTGTAAGCTAATTTCAAGTGATATTAGGGAGCATTAGTATGTGAGTCACTATTCATAAGTACTATTCATATGTACTATTCATTGACATTATTTACTATCATTATTCATGGTGACATGGTAGGTATTGCAACTGATGATGCATCATAGGAGGTGACTTGTGGATGATGTGGCATGATCCAGGTGTCTGAATTCGTCGAGGAAAAATAAATATTTATTTTTAATTTAAAATATTATTTTATATGAGTTTTCGAAGAAATTTTGTTAGAATAGACACACTACCTGTTCAGGTACGATTCTATTCAACTGGTAATATGGTGGATCAATAGTTAAATAGTTTGTATATTTAACATATTTTTTTGGGTAGGAATTTATGTTGTAGACAATTAACAGAATTATGTCACTTAAGCACTTTTAGATTAAGTTGAAGTTGAAGAAAAAATATTGTTTGTTCTCTATAAATTAAAATAAATAAATTATATTTTGTTCAAATTAGACCATGTTAATAATTGAATGGAATAGATTTTTTTTAACATTCATAATATTATGTATTTTAGTTATGGTTTGTAATATGGTTTAGAGTGTATAATATTATTTCATATTTTTAATATACATGAGATATTTAATTTTATTTTAATTATAAGGTATATATAGTATTTTAGTGTATACGAGACATTTAATTGTGTTTTGTATATAAGGTATTTATTTTCATTATATACGAGATGTTTAACGAGAACTTTTAATATACAAGGGGTATCTAAATGTGCTTCAAATACGAGACATCTATTTTTAATATACATGAGGCACTTAATTAGTAGTCCTAGTTTATATTATACAACTTAACTATGTTTCACATATGAGGTGTACATGTACCTCCAATATTTAAGAGGCACTTAATTGTATTTCAAATACGAGGCAACTACTCCTAATATACATGAGACATTTAAGTACTATTTCCAATATATAGGAAGTACCTCACTATGCTTCAAATATGAGGCATCTACTCCTAATACATACAAGAGGGATCTAACTAGTACTCTCAGGATACGAGAAGCACTTAATTGTACTTCAAACACGAGACACCTACACCCAATATACAAAAGGAACTTAACTAGTACTTCTAATATATATGATGCATCTAACTGTGCTTCACATATGATGCATATATAGTACACTCTCAATATATAGGAGACACTTAACTATGTTTCAAATACGAGGTACCTACTCCCAATATACAAGGGACACCTAACTACTATTCCCAGTATATAAGAGACACCTAATAGTATTTAAATATGAGGCACCTACTCCCAACATACAAGAGGCATCTAACTAGAACTCACAATATACAAGAGGCACCTCGCTCTGCTTTGAATATGAGGCACCTACTCCCAAATTATACAAGATGCACCTAATTGTGTGTATAAAGGGGGCACTAATTTATGCTTCAAAAATAAGTCATCTACTTCTAATGTACTCCCAATATGCAGGAGGCACCTAACAATACTTCAAATACGAGGCACCTAATTATGCATATACAAAAAGAATCTAATTATACTTCAAATACAAGGCACCTACTCCTAATATACAAGGAACACCTAACTATGCTTCAAATATAAAGTACCTACTTCCAATATACACGAGGCACTTAATTGTACATATAAGAAGAAATAGCTAACTATATTTCAAATACAAAATACCTACTTTCATTATACATGATGCACAAATACAATATAACTATTCCTAATATACACGAGACATCTAATATATACATGAAACACATAATTATATGTATACAAAAAATATACCAAAATTTAAATTTATATAACCTCTCTTTTATAAACACCAATTCTTCAACATTAAATCAACTTATAACAATAATCGCATCTTAAAATTTAATTCAATAAAAATAATTACCGCCACATCATGTGATTTAATAATATTCAACCAAATACACAAGATGTGTACAATTCTATTCAAGTTTCAAGTGATATACTTTGCTCCTTTCCGACCAATAACACAAAAACTCTCACCGCGTTGACCACATTGTCACTGTTCATGGCCCCTTCTATAAATCTTGCATTCATTTTCCCACGCATAAGGTTTATCACGTTCTTAATTTTGTATTATACGTGCCTTTTGCATTTACAGGCAGCCCGTTGACTGACAGCGGGTCTGTCAATTTTGTAAGGATAACAAAGTACTACGTTCTTACCCTTCTAATGATGAGCAGATCCAGATCCTTTTTCATGTCCATCTTCTGACCTTCACTATCCCACTTATAGTTATGTGGCGATTGAATTTGGAAACGATGGGTCAGATCAACGATATGCAGTGATATCTAGAAAAAACTTGTACAATGATTCCTCACTGCATCTCTTTTAAGTTTAGATTATATTACATCTTCAATCATTGTAGTGATAGAGCTAAGTCGTGCTTAGGCGTTGATGGAACCTGGAGGGTGTGCTCAGAAAGCAGATCTTGTGGTTGAACTGATTTGAAGGAGAGGGTCAGATTGAGGTTCCTTTTCAGCTTCCGTTTACTAAGCGCCTCCTCCTCCGCGGTAAAAACGGCCGACACAGGCCGGTGATCCGAAAACCTGATCTCTGCCCTCTCATACAACACTTGCTTCAGCCCTTTCCCATACCAAAGTATCCGATCGCACCTGCAAATCGAAAATAATCAGATGAGAGAAGGAAGTGGAACTAGTAATACTTTATTTTTTTCATCGGAGGATCGATTGTCATACCAAGCTGGAACGCGGCGTTTTACCCCTGGTTTGTTTTGGTTGCCGCAGTATTGATCGGAATTTGCAGCGTATTTGTATGTTGGGGCGAAATCTATGTGCCCTTCCTGCCACCCTTCAAATACCCGCCCCGCATTTTTCTCCAATTTGAGCTGGTACGAGGCAAAAGAAACAATCACTTAAAAGTACAAGCCCACAAAATTTTGTATGAGTTTATTCGGTAAGCGAAGTAGAGATTTCACCTGATCGCTGAGTTGTAGTGTCTTCCAATCCTTTTGGTGGATGAGGGATTTTGCTTCCGATTCATTGTTAACATTTTTTAATAAAATTTGAGTCTGCTATCTATTCATACTATTCTCTTATCTTGATGATAGAGCGCAGAATGTAATTTGAACAGTTCCTACCAGAAATCTATACATACCCAATAACATATATATCGCACGATTCTTTGGTGTTAAACCACTCCTCCAAATCCACTGTATCTTGGGGCGTTCGTCCACCAACATTCCATGTGCCCACAAATATCCTGCAAAGCTTGCTACTTTAGTTCCCTTCCCCAGGATCTACACAGCCCAGACAGCCTTGTTAAATAAATAATTCCAAAAATAAAGTGCACCTGTAATTGTAGTTATCCAAACATTGCGTCCAGAGAGTCTGAGAGTGGACCCGCATCAGCATTGGAGAACTCCTTGCTGATTTGTCTGTTCAAATTTCAAACTCCCGTCTAATCGAATCAATAATTCATTTATCAAAAATCAAAAGAGATGTGGTGGGGTGGTATTTACCTCCAGTGGATTGGGCAGCAGTCGCAGCAGAAGATTCGTTCTCTGCTTCGCTGGTATCGCAGTTGAATTTGTCCCCTCCTGATTTGGGCGGAAGGCGAAGCCATTTGTTTGCTATCATTCGAGGCCACATAACCTACAATCCAGTGTTAGACAGCCACTCAAAATTAGGCAACATATAAAAACTGATTGACACGCAATCTCCAATGAACAAACACAAATGAGGCTCTACACGATTCTGTGATCTCAATGTGGCCATTGTATCAGTCTTGAATCCTTACTGGTCTCGCTAATCCCAAGTGGCTCGCCAACAACTAAATGGGTGAGGATTAATACAGACAAACAGCGAAAGTGGAAGAGGAGATGGAATGGGGTGGGATTGGAATGTTAGGAAAGGATTCGAAGAGTATAGATTGATAGAGTGTTAAAGTTGGAAGGCAAGTGGATAATGAGAATTGCGAGCACAGCTATTTGGCATTTACTGTTCCTTGGCGTGCAACAAATCGGGAAAGCGGTGGGTTCGACGGAAAAATATCACAGTTAAAGCTTTTCTTCTTCGTCTTCGTTAGAGGGGGCGTGGTTGGCGGATGTTGTCAGCAGTTGATGGCGATGGTTGGAAGGGATTGGATTGGACTATGGATGTATCCAGCGAACATGGACGCGGATTTTGCGGTTATATAATCTTATCTCTCTCCTACTCAATCGCTAACAGGGAGTCAACGGCAGGGATTATTTCCTTCAATTCCATGTTTGAAATTTGAAATTTACCAAAATTTAACCCTATTCTTATAAATAATATTTTCTATGTTAATATATATATATATATTTTTTTGGTGTGTGTTTTTTTAAATTTAGGAGGATCATTACATTTTATAATTTGAAAATAGTTTTCAATTATCTTGTTAATTCAAGGATTGGTATGAGCGCAGACTACTAAAGACTTAAGTTTCATATTGCCTTTGTAAAGTTGATACTTAAGTTTTATACCGCTTTCGTACAATTGACGAACACTCAGGGATGTTGGTCTTAGAGACATTGTCAAAGTCCTCTAGTAGCATACAAGAACTCTAGACAAATTACTCCTATCACAATCAAACAAACCAATGGAAATTAAACCTAGAACCTCATCTTAGTAAATTCCTATACTTTACCAATCAACATACAATATAAGAAAAAAAAATACTTGAGAGAGGCTATAATAAATTGCCTTGCCAAACATTTAGATGATTGTTTTGGTGAGGACTTACATTTACATGTTCATTGATATAGGAGATTTGAGAATTCATAATAAGATAAATTTTTTGACACATATTTTATTAAAAAATATTTTTTACTATTTTATGGATTATAAAAATATAAAAAAATTAATATATTTATTATTGTTTCATTGATAGTAACATTTAAATTGAACAATCGTATATTATCAAAAATTAAATGTAATTTTTAATGTTTTATTCTTCTTTTTTAAATGCAAGTCTTTAGAAAAGTGTTTACATGGAATCGTTGAATTATATAGAATGTTGGCCTCTCAATGTATATTTCGAAAATAAACATATAGAAGATTACAATGATGAGTAATCATACATCTAAATCAATGAGTTCCTTTGGCTAAGTAGCTACGATTAAGAGGCATCCACGCCATCAAAATCATTTAATATAGAAATTTGATCTTAACCGCTTGACTCTCCATATCAAATACCTAAAAGGATTTGTACTCTGGTGAAAGGATATAAGCAACCATTATCTTCACTGATCAAACTACAACCCTTTCAATAATGTTTTCTTCTTTAAAATTAAATCATCTTAATATTTTGAAAGATAATATTTAATAGAAAACAATCATTTAAAAATTCCTTGAAAAAAAGGATAATTGTCAAATTTATTTCCAATAATTAATTATAATAATATTAATATTATAAATAAACACATTACACTTAAATACACGACAAATAACCTAATCATTATATAAAATAATAAAAATATTTAATTGATACTTATATTTTAATAAGATAAAATTTAGTGTCAATAATATGAATTTGAACGTAAAATTTTTTATCCAAAATATTCTTTTTATTGTTTAAGTTACAAATAGCATTGTTTGATGCATACTTTAAATAAGCCTCCAACTCATAACAAATAGATATTTATAGTACATGAACTAATCTACTTTATTTTGGCAAATGTGATAATTATTAGTTTATTATTTTTAATAATTTTTAATTGTCAAATTAAATATAATATAATTTTATTTTTAATTTTGATATATAGATATTTTTTGAAAATTTATTCTTATATTCATTATTTGTTTCTATGTAAGATGTTAATAAAGACAAATAAATATCTTCATTATTAATTAATTGTCGAATGTATATTAAATAAATATCTTAAGACCATTTTGTTGTATATTGAATACAATTTCTAATTTTCTTTTAAATACATTTAATTACTTTAATTATTGATGTTTTTATGTGAATTAATAATTAAAATAATAATAATATTTTTTTTTAGACAAAAGTTTTAAACCCGTTGTTATTATCTTTTTCATTTAAACTTGGAAGACTATTATAATCATTTTGTAATTATCTTTTCTGCAATTCTTTATCATTTTTTTGGCTCTCAATTCCTACTTTGACATTTTTTTGGTACTTTGGTTTTGTCTTTTCTTTTTTAGGTTTTTTGGTCCCTCCTCTGCATCTCCTTCATTTAAATTGATTTTTTTTACTTATTCAATTTTTGGGTATTGGGTGAGTTTTTGCAACATAATGACTCAATTATTGACCGAATTTAAACTCATGTCCACCAATTGCCACTTATGAAAATCACATATGCAATATATATTCACTTTTAAATACTTGGTGCGCGTAGTAGATAAAACGGATTCTAAACCTAATGAAAAGACTACTACAACTGATATTCAAGACAAATGACAAGTTAAAAATGATGAGACCTTAGAATTGATTAGCATGGCCATGAAACCCAAATTATATGTGTATATTGATGGTTGTCTCCTTGCATCTAATGCTTGGTCTAAGCTTCAATTTATTTATGACGTTGTCAATTAATCTCATAAAATTCAAATTTAAGATCAATTATCCGATTTGAAGTATAATGACTTCAAAATTATGGATGATTTCTTAATTAAAGTTCATTCTTTGCATTCTCAGGGAAATGATTTAGGCATTAAAATATCAGATGTGAATTTGATTCATATTATCATGAAAAAGTGTTTGTCTCAATCTTTTTGGTGGTTTATTACAAATGTTCACTCACAACTAATTTTTCTTACTTTATCTACTCAGTTGACATTTGATTTGTTTTTTACTTTGTTGCTTTAAGTAGAACAAAAGTTGATTCAATTTGCTAGTCTTAAGACTAATGAACATGCTTTCATTTCTAAACACCAACATAAGAATGGTAATGAACATGCTAAGTCCAATAATATACATGATAAGAAAGAACATAAATACAATTCAACACTTAAGAAAAAATTAGAGTGTAATTATTACGAAAAAAATACACATGATGAAGCTTATTATTTTAATTAAAAATATAAGGCTTAAAGTCAAAGATAATACTAGCACTAATAACATTAAGACTCAATCTAAACAATAGTCTAATACTAGAGTTGCTTTAACTTATGTTTTGTATGCTTCTCCTATTGAATGGATTATTGATTCTAATGCTATTCAACATATGGAATCTAATGTTAAGTTGTTTACTTATTTATAACCAGATCTTTATAACAATCACGTAAGTCTTGCAAATTATCCTTCTTGAAATGTTGAAGTCATAAAAACTGTTCAAATCCCAAATCATGAATTGTATGATGTTTTGCTTGTTCTTGATTTAAAATTAAATTTGCTTCTTATTCCTCAATTATGCAAACATGACTATAAAATAAAATTATTTAATGAAACTTGTTATGTTAAATCCATCAAGCAAGATTTTCAAGTAGTTGCTACTATTTTTTTAAATAATGATAATTTGTTTAAGTTTACTGGATTCTCTTTTTCCTTCTCTTTTCATGATTTGTTTGTTTCTAATGATGTTAACTTGTGGCATAAAATATTAATACATATTAATTATCAAAGTATTTTGCTTATGAAAAAACATAATATGGTGCAAGATTTGCTTAAAAGTCCTACTAATTTTATTTGTAGTGGTTGTATAAATGATAAAATTTATTGAGAATCTTTTCCTAAGAATCAATCTTGACATGCTACTGAAAAGCTTCATTTAGTTCATAGTGATCTCTTAGGCCCTATGCAAACTCCTATTAATGGTACCAAGTATGCTTTAACTTTTCTTGATGATTGCACTAGGTCAATTTAGATTTACTTCTTACAAATTAAAGATTAGGTTTTAGACACTTTTATTGAGTTTCATGCTTTTGTTGAAAAATAATCTCATTGTTCTTTATGCATATTATGCACTAATAATGATAATGAATATGTTAACAATGATTTTCTTACATATTATAAGCAACATATTATTAAACATGAGAAAAATATTTTCTACACCCCTGAACAAAATGGTGTTGCTGAACGCAAACATATGACTATCACTGAAATGATTAGGTGTATGTTACATACTAAAAGTATGCATTATAAATTTTGTATTGAAACTATGTATTATGTTTTCTATCTCATCAATATGACTCCCACTATAGATATTTTAAATATTACACCTGAATAAGCTTGGAGTGGTAAAAAACTTAATTTGAAAAATTTACCTATTTTTGGTTGTGATACATTTGTTCATATTCTAATAGAAAAATGTAAGAAGTTAGATTATAAAGAAAACACTTTTATCTTTGTTGGTTATGATGAATCGTCTAAAGATTATAGGGTGTATGATCCTCAAACTAATAAAATAAAGATTAAAATAGATGTTAGAATTATTGATTATGGTGTATTTGATTGTGCTTCCAATTCAAATTCTCTTGATATAATTTATGTTTCTTTTTCTTTTGAATCAAGTGATGATCATAATGATGTTGTTCTTAAATATCTTTTTCCTTCTTCTAATCTTTCTCCACCTAAAGCTATATATAAGTGGGCCAAGACTACTATATAAGCTTCTAGAATTGATGTAGATCTTAATGATACTCTTAAAACTAGACAATAATTTTATAATTATGCTTTGATGTCTAAAATTATGAACAATAATGATCCTACAACATTAAAACAAGCTTAATTAAAGTCACTCTCATTGGGAAACAACAATGCATGATGAATACAACTCTTTAATTTCTAATAACGCTTGGGACTTAGTCCCTCTCCCTAAAGGGCATTATTTGGTAAGTAGTAAATGGTTGTTTAAAACTAAGTTCAATTTTGACAATTAAATTAAAAAATATAAATCTAGATTAGTTACTAGAGATTTTTTTCAAATTGAAAGAATTGATTATAATGAAAATTTTGCACCTATAGCTTAGATACCCACAAGTAAAGTTGTTTTAGCTTTATTTTCTCACATGCAATGGCCTATTTATCAAATAGATGCTAAGAGTAATTTATTAAATGATGACTTGCATGAAGAAATTTACATGTCTCAACCCTTTGGTTTTATTAATAAAAGTAATAAAAATCATATTTGCACGTCAAACAAAGATATTTATGGTTTGAAACAATCTCTTAGGGCATGTAACTCTAAAATCTATCATTTTTTTAGTTCAAGACTTTACTCATAGTTCTAATGATCCTAATATTTTTGTCAAAAATACTCTTATTGGTATAGTTATCATTGTTTTGCATGTTGATGACTTAATCATAATTGGTAGTAATTTTTGCACTAAAAATACTTTGAAGAATACCTTTGAAATGACTGATTTGAGTCTCTTATATTACTTTTTTTGGCATTCAAGTTTGGATAGAAAAAATAGTATTTTTATTTCTCAATCTAAATATGCATATGAATTTTTATTTAGGTTTAATATGTTAGATTTCAAACATGTTGCTACCCCTTGTGAATTTGGTGTCAAATTAATTAATGATATGAAAACTAAAACTGTTGATCCAACTCTTTATAGACAAATCATTGGTAGTTTAAATTACCTTACTCATACTCGTATTTATATTATTTTTCCTATTGGATTGGTTTACCATTTTATGTCTAATCTCAAGCTACTCATTTTAAAGATGCTAATATAGTTATTCATTATATTAAAGGTACTCTAAATTTTGACATCAAGTATACCTCAAATATCAACCTTTATTTTCCAGGTTATTTAGATTCTGATTGGGCTGATGATCTTAATAATCATAGATCTATAAGTGGTTACTATTTTTATTTGGGTTTCAACATAATTTTATAGAATATTAAAAATCATACAAATGTATCCCTATTTTCCACATAATTTGAGTATAAATCTTGCAATCATGCTATCAAGGAAGTTATTTGGCTTAGAAGACTTCTTGTAGATTTGAGCCACCTTCAACATTTGACTAATCTAATTTTTAGTGATAATCAAAGTGCCATTGCTTAGTAAAAAATCTAATTTTTTATGCAAGGTCTAAACACATTGAGATTCAACATCACTTTTAGTGTGAAATTATTGAAATCAATCAATTAATTCTTCTCTCTTTTTGTTCTGCTAAAAAACAAATCATTGATATCTTTGTTAAGCCATTATGTCAAGAAAAAATTGTATTATTTTGTAATAAGTTAGGATTGAAAGAAGTTATCATCAAGGGGGAGAGTTAGTGATATTTCTTTGTTGTTTGTTTGTAAACTCTTAAATAAAGTTTAAAGGAGAGTGTTAGGATTACCCTTTATTTAAAATAGTTTATTTTCTCTTAAATTTTTCCTTTTGTGTGTGTAAATTTTTTATTTATGTGAATTATAAATTCACATCAATATAGATTCTATGAGGTGTCACTCACCTCTTTATTTTATTTTAAGATTTGAGAGTTACTTGCATGAGTAACCCTTTCTCCACTTGGTACACACCTCTATTCAATTTCTAAAGGACTTGGCTATAAGTGGCACACATAAATAAGGCATGTAAAGTAATCATGAGATTCATTTTAACTCCTATTCTTTTCTTTTTACTCTATAAAATATCTCTTCCTCTTTTCATTTCTTCACTACAAACATATAGCTCTTTCTCTTCTTTTCAATGCACTCTTGATTCAATCTTGTACTTATGGAGATTTTGATGACAACACTTATAATAAGATCATATAGTTGTTTATCTAATATGTTTGATTTCTCACTTTAAATTTTTTATCTCATTTATTGTTTGCACCTTGAGAGGTAACTTTATCTTATGATTTCTATATTTTTACACTTTCACACTTTATCATAGATGAATATTCTTGGGATATTTTTTTCACTCAATGCTAATATGATATAGTGGTTCCTTCACTATCTTTGAGGACACTCTGATTATCACAAAAACATGATTTTAGCGATGTTTAGTCAATTCGAAGATAAAAGAAAATCCTTTACAACCACATTGTCTCATAACTTGTATTGATAGCACTTATAGACAAATAAATTAAAATTTCAACTTGAAGTAATGCACTTGTGACCAACTTCTCAAAGACATTTAGATCAACCTAATTTCACAATCCTTGACTTCCCATCCTTTACCTTTTTATGGATGACCCTTACCTATTGAGAAAATTTTGATTCTAAACATCCTTATCTGATATCATAAATAACCTAAGCTCACTTTCAAACTGATCCACACTTCCAATTTATTTATCTCTACTCTCTAGACAGGGTCACCCTATTTAGACTATCTTTCTCTTTGGTATTGTCCAATTGTGAGAAATATTCTGCATACATCTCTTTGGTATATAATATTTTGAGAACATGAATGGCTAGTGAGAACAATTTTGTGGATGCTCCTATCACTAAGGTATGTTAAATTATTTTTTATTTTATTTGACAATTATGGGTAAAGTTATAGGTGCCTTTGACAGAGTTTGAAATGGCCCTTAGGATTTGTAAACAAGTCCTTTAATTTAGTTGAATGTTTTTACTTGAGTTTTGGGTTTTGTTTTGTGTATACGTATTATTTTCTATGCTTTTAAATAATAAATAGGCATGGGGTTTAAAAATTGTTAATGGAATTTGTGGGGTGTTGAGGATAGAATGAAGGATTTGGTTGTTGAGGATAAATTCTAAACAACAAAAAAAAAAATCCAAAAGAAGGGTGATGGTGGTGATGCTCTTATACACTGTGAAGAGGAGAAGGAAAAGAAGGATTTAGATTTACAAAGAGATTTTTATAACTAATTATACATACAAGAGAAGAAAATTAACAAGGATGAAGTCTCTAAGAATAATGATAAGGAGGAAGAGAAGGCAAAAGAAGTTAAGGAAGTTACAGTTCCAAGTGTAGATCAAAGATCATATGTTCCAAATGAAGGGATGATGGAAGATGTTCCAACTACATTTTGAGATTTATCCCAAACAACAAACTTCGTCTCACATGATATTTTATATTATGGGCACATAGGTTTTGAAACACCTTAAAATATATATTAATCTATTACATGCCTCAAATATTCATTCTCATCTCATGGAATGCAAGCATTGCAATTTATTGAAGGCTAAATTTCATCATGACACGTGGCATATGGCACTCGCTAATTATTTTGATCTAGGACAAATGCTAGTATAAGCAACCCTACCTATCATTTTGTCTTATTAACTTATTCATTTACTATTGTTTGATATGATTAGTGTAATATATTTAGTGAATATGATTTAGATTAATATTTGTTTAGACAAAAAAATGATGCTTTGTATGGCCTTGCTTTTCCCCATCACTTTGTCATTGCTCAAGCATACCATGAAATGGAATGTTTCTTCTTAGCATAGTGCATTACCACACCAAATGAACACACCACCTCATTGAACACCATCACCTCCATCAAAAATATCATGTTGCTATTGTTTAACACTTTGTGCACAAAAGATTAGATACAGTCAGTAGTTATAAGTTTCAAGTGAGAGATGGGACTCCCGATTTACACTTTTTTCACTTTATCAAACTCCACTTTATCAAAATATATAATTAGATCCCTTATAATATAACTTATGCTTTTAAAAACAATTGCTAATTTTAATCCATGTTCGTATCAAAACTAAAATTTACACTTTTGAACATTATCCTACTACACCAATATAAAAATGAAAATGAAAAGCACTTAATAACATGACTGTAGTACACGTCTCTTTCCCTATGACAAATTATAATGTGGCATAGGTATACTAAGCGCAAGGAAGCATTTGGATAAATTTGTGAATATGACCTCCACTACACCAGATTAGGTTGTACATCTTTTCCACATGGCTCGTCAGACATCCAAAAATATTTATTGTGTTACTTTTATTTCCTTTCCCTTTACCAATTTAAGTATGAAATCACAAATGAAAAACTTTACAAAAGTATCCAGTTGGTAACTTAATTGCCCTTGGCTTTATTGGACCAAAAGATTAAAGGGCATACATCATGCAAGCTGACTTGAAAGTTTTAGATCCATAATTTATCAATCCCTTAAAGAGCAAGCTAAGCAAGGATAGCATCCAAATTGATAAGGTCTAGGTTAATGCTTATCTCGGTGGTGATACTCAGTTTTGAAAGCTATTCATGATGGGCCCAAACAAGATGATATTGCCTATTATTGAAAGCATTTCTTTCCCAACATAGGAGAAACTTCAAATGTGAGGTGGTTGGTTATGATTATATGGGGTATGAACCTTTCATGGCTAAGCCTATGATTATGAGTTGTTCCAGATGTGCAGGTTAGCTGGAAGGATGTATTTTTTTATTTTGGTAAAGTAGGTTTTGATAAAGTGAATGAGTGTAAATCAGTAGTGTTACATTAGACAAAATGATTAAGCAATAATATTCTTATATTTATAACTAAAATGACATTAGAAAATGATATTCTGTATTTAATTATACAATGGGACAATGTATTGTGTATGGAGGAGATGTTACATTTTCACCGTGAACTTGAGTAATTACAACACAGTGAGGAAGTACAAGGCCATACAGAGCATGTGAGTGGTGAAAGTTTTTAAGATGATTTGGACAGTGATGATAAGTGGCAATAACAAGGCATTTTGGGAGATATCATACAATAGAGGGCCCATATTATAGACCAAACCCAAATCTAAGGCAACAGGGTGATTTACATGATTTACACCTATTGTAAAGGGATTTTTAGGTTGTAGGGTGGCAACATCTTTGATTGGTTATTTTCTATTGTCAAGGGTTAATGAAAACTCTACGATAAATGATTTGAATGTGGCAAGAACTCTAATCTGATGTCAACTCGAATTAACACTATAATTTTATTAACATGGGAACAAAACATTGAAGTTTCAAATTCTATATTTATATATCTTAATTATAAATATAATCTATTAAATTATAATATATTAATTATATTATTTTATTAATATAATAATAATATATAATCATATAATATTATATATGAATTTTGATTCTCATAATGAATATGTGGGATCACCAAAATATGAGGGATAATGGTGATCCTAATGAATATGATCTGATTAATATAATTTTGTCTCATTTGGGTCAACTCTTGTCTTCTTTAGAGATGTTGCCGTTGTATTCTCTCACAAGTCTCTTGAGATGGATATTAGTGAAGAATGCCTTCAAAGTATGGCGAAGGAAATTGGCAACATGTCATTGATTTTTTGGTTCATGGCTAAGCGACCATCCACAGATAGGTTCAGCTTGTGGATGATATCCTCCTCGCATGAGCTGTCTGAGCAATTGATAACTCTATTAGGTAATGGTTTTATTTTGGGTCAATTTTCTTTCAGGAAAGATAAAAACCATGTTTGGCATAATGTCCCATGATTTTATGAGAAACATGGGGTTTATATGAGTTAATGGGGCCCTTTTTTATCCTCTCATAATGGTTATTTATTTGGTACCTGTCTGGAATCCATTGTATGATCTATCTCTAATTTTATGAGATCCTTTCTAGCTTCAAAAAATGATCTCACATATTGGCCAGTTTATTAAGATTGGCAACGATTAAAAGATTTTAAAACCATTGTTATTATCTTTTCCATTTAAACTTGGAAGACTATTATAGTCATTTTCTAATTATCTTTCTATAATTATTTATCTTTTTTTTGGCTCTCAGTTCTTACTTGACATTTTTTTTGCACTTTGGTTTCATGTTTTCTTTTTTAGGTATTCTTGTCCCTCCTCTGCATTTCCTTCATTTAAATTGATTTTTTCTTACCTATTAACTTTTTGGGTATTGGGTGAGTTTTTTCAACACAATAACTCAATTATTGACCTAATTCAAACTCACGTCCACCAATTACCACTTATGAAAATCATATATGCAATAGACATTTACTTTTAAATACTTGGTGCACGTAGTAGATGACACGGATCCTAAATCTGATGAAAAGACTACCACTACCGATATTCAAGACAAATGACAAGTTAAGAAAGATGAGACCTTATAATTGATTGACATGGCCATGAACCTCAATTTATATGTGCATATTGATGGTTGTCTCCTTACATCTGATGCTTGGTATAAGCTTCAATTTATTTATGACGTGAATGAATCTCACAAACTTCAAATTCAAGATCAATTATCTGATTTGAAGTATAATGACTTCAAAATTATGGATGATTTCTTGATTAAAGTTCATTATTTGCATTCTCAGTTAATTTATTTAGGCATTAAAATTTTAGATTTAAATTTGATTCATATTTTCATGAAAAAGTGTTTGTCTCAACCTTTTTGGTGGCTTATTATAAATGTCCACTCACAACTAGTTTTTCTTACTTTATCGACTCAGTTGACATTTGATTTATTTTGTACTTTGTTGCTTCAAGTAGAAAAAAAGTTGATTTAATTTGGTAGTCTTAAGACTAATGAACATGCTTTCATTTATAAACACCAACATAAAAATGGTAATGAACATGCTAAGTCCAATAATATACATGATAAGAAAGAACATAAATCTAACTCAACACTTAAGAAGAAGTTAGAGTGTAATTATTGTAATAAAAATACACGTGATGAAGCTCATTGTTTTAATTAAAAATGTGATATTCAAATTGGAAAGCTTAAAGTCAAAGACAATACTAGCACTAGTAACATTAAGACTCAATGTAAACAATAGTCTAATACTAGAGTTGCTTTAACTTGTGTTTTGCATGATTCTGTTATTGAATAGATTATTGATTCTAATACTACTCAACATATGACATCTAATGATAATTTTTTTACTTCTTTAGAACTAGATCTTTATAACAATCACTTAAGTCTTGCAAATCATCCTTCTTGTAATGTTGAAGTCATAAAAATTGTTTAAATCTTAAATGATAAATTGCATGATGTCTTATTTGTTCTTGATTTAAAATTGAATTTGCTTCTTATTCCTCAATTATACAAACATGACTATAAAATAAAATTATCTAATGACACTTGTTATGTTAAATCCATCAAGCAAGATTTTTAAGTAGTTACTACTTTTTTAGATAATGATAATTTGTTCAAGTTTATTGGAATCTCTTTTTCCTTCTCTTTTCATGATTTGCTTATTTCTAATGAAGTTAACTTGTGTCATGAAATATTAATACATATTAATTATAAAATTATTGTACTTATGAACAAACTTAATATGGTGCAAGGTTTGCTTAAAAATCCTACTGATTCTATTTGTAGTGGTTGTATGGATGATAAAATTCATCAAAAATATTTTTTCAAGAATCAATCTTGACATGCTACTAAAAAGCTTCATTTATTTCATAGTGATCTCTTAGGCCCTATGCAAACTCCTATTAATGGTACAAACTATGCTTTAAATTTTATTGATGATTGCACTAAGTTTGGATTTACTTTTTGAAAACTAAAGATTAGGTTTTAGACACTTTTATTGAGTTTCATACCTTTGTTGAAAAATGATGTCATTTTTATTTATGCATATTATGCACTATAATGATAAATAATATGTTAACAATAATTTTTTTGCATATTATAAGAAACATAGTATTAAACAAGAGAAAAATATTTCTTACACACCTGAGCAAAATGGTGTTGTTGAACGTAAATATATGATTATCACTGAAATGGTTAGGTGTATGCTACATGCTAAAAGTATGTATTACAAATTTTGAGTTGAAATTATTTATTATGTTGTCTATCTCATCAATATGACTCCCATTAAATCTATTTTAAATATTACACTTGAAGAAGCTTGGAGTGGTAAAAAACTTAATTTGAAGCATTCACCTATTTTTGGTTGTGATGCATTTGTTCATAATCTTATAGAAAAATGTAAGAAGATAGATTATAAAGAAAATATTTTTATCTTTTTTGGTTATGATGAATTATCTAAATCTTATAGGGTGTATGATCCTCAAACTAACAAAAACAAGATTAAAATGGATGTTAGAATTATTGATTATGGTGTACTTGATTGTGCTTCCAATTCAAATTCTTTTGATATAATTTTTGTTTCTTTTCCTTTTGAATCAAGTGATGATCATAATGATGTGGTGTAGAATGATGTTGTTCCTAAATCTCCTTCTCCTTACTCTACCTAAAGCTATGCCTAAGTGCGTCAAGACTACTATATAAGCTTCCAAAATTGATGTAGATCTTAACGCTACTCTTAGAACTAGATAATAATTTTGTAATTATGATTTGATGTCTAAACTTATGAACAATAATGATATTAAAATACTAAAACAAGCTTAACATCACCCTCATTGGAAAAAAGCAATGCATGATGAATACAACTCTTCAATTTATAATAACACTTGGTACTTAGTCTCTCTCTCTAAAGGGTATTATTTGGTAAGTAGTAAATGGTTGTTTAAAACTAAGTTCAATTCTGACAATCAAATTGAAAAATATAAATCTAGATTAGTTACTAGATTTTTTTTTCAAATTGAAAGAATTGATTATAATGAAACTTTTGCACATGTAGCTAAGATGCCCATAAATAAAGTTGTTTTAGCTTTAGTTTCTCATATGCAATGCCCTGTTTATTAAATAGATGCTAAGAGTGATTTATTAAATGATGAATCGCATGAAAATTTTTACATGTCTCAACCCCTTGGTTTTATTAATAAAGGCAATGAAAATCTTATTTGCAAGTTAAACAAGGCTATTTATGGTTTGAAACAATCTCCTAAAGCATGGAACTCTAAAATCTATCATTTTTTTAGCTCAAGGCTTTACTCGTAGTTCTAATGATCCTAATCTTTTTGTCAAAAATACTCTTAATGGTATAGTTATCATTATTTTGTATGTTGATGAATTAATCATAATTGGTAGTAATTTTTTCACTAAAAATGTTTTGAAAAATACCTTTGAAACAACTGATTTGAGTCTCTTATATTAGTTTTTTGGCATTCAAGTTTCGCTAAAAAAAATAGTATTTTTATTTCTCAATCTAAATATGCATATGAATTATTATTTAGGTTTAATATGTTAGATTTCAAACATGTTGCTACCCCTTGTGAACTTGGTGTCAAATTAATTAATAATATGGAAACTAAAACTATTGATCCAACTCTTTATAGATAAATCATTGATAGTTTAAATTACCTTACTCATACTCATATTTATATTGTTTTTTCTATTGGATTGGTTTATAATTTTATATGTAACCTCAAGTTACTAATTTTAAAGATGCTACTATAATTATTCATTATATCAAAGGTACTCTAAATTTTGACATCGAGTATACCTCAAATATCAACCTTCATTTGATAGGGTATTCAAATTTTGATTGGGTTGATGATCTTAATGATCATAGATCTACAAGTGGTTACTATTTTTATTTGGGTTTCAACACAATTTCATAGAATAGTAAAAATCAGATAAATGTATCTTTATTTTCCACATAAGTTGAGTATAAAGCTTGCAATCATGTTGTCAAGGAAGTTATTTGGATTAGAATATTTTTTGTAGATTTGGGCCACCTTCAACAATCGACTAATCTAATTTATAGTGATAATCAAAATGCCATTGACTTAGTAAAAAACCCAATTTTTTATGCAAGGTCTAAACACATTGAGATTCAACATCACTTTTAGTGTGAACTTATTGAAATCAATCAATTAATTCTTCTCTTTTTATTCTACTGAAAAACAAATGGCTGATATCTTTAGTAAACCATTATGTAAATAAAAATTTGTATTATTTTGTAATAAGTTAAGATTAAAATAAGTTATCATCAAGGGAGAGAGTTAGTGATATTTCCTCGTTGTTTTATTGTAAACTCCTAAATAAAGTTTAAGGGAGAGTGTTAGGATTACACTTTATTTAAGATAGTTTATTTTATCCTAAACTTTCATTTTTATGTGTGAAATTTTTATTTTTGTGAATTATAAATTCACATAAATATAGCTTCTATGAGGTGTCAATCGCCTCTTTATTTTCCTTTAAGATTTGAGAGTTACTTGCATGAGTAACCCCTTACCCCACTTGGCATACACCTCTATTCAATTTTTAAAGGACTAGGCTACAAGCAGCACACACAAAAAAAGTATGCAAAGTAATCATGAGATTCTTTGTAACTTCTATTCTTTTCCTCTTACACTATAAAATATCTCTTCCTCTTTTCATTTCCTCACTAGAAACATATAACTCTTTATCTTCTTTTCAATGCACTATTGATTCAATATTGTACTTGTAGAGATTTTGATGACAAGACTTATAATAAGATCACATGGTTTTTTCTCTGATGCGTTTGGTTTCTCACATTAAAATTCTTATCTCATTTATGATTTGCACCTTGAGACATAACTTTATCTTATAATTTCTATATTTTTACACTTTCACACTTTGTCATAGATGAATATTCTTGGGATAATTCTCACTCAATGCTAATATGATATAATGGTTCCTTCACTATCTTTGAGGACACTTTGATTATCACATAAATGTGATTTCAATGATGTTTAGTCAAGTTGAAGATAAAAAAAATCCTTTACAACCAAATTTTCTCATAACTTGTATTGATAGCGCTTATAGATACATATATTAAAATTTGACCTTGAAGCAATGCACTTGTGACCATCTTCTCAAACATATTTATATCAACCCAATTTCACAATCCTTGACTACCCGTCCTTCACTTTTTTGTGGTTGACCCTTACCTATTGAGCAAATTTTGATTATAAACATCCTTATTTGATATCATAAATAACCTAAGCTCACTTTCAAACTGATCCACACTTCCAATTTATCTATCTCTACTCTATGGACAAGGTCACCCTATTTAGACTATTTTACTCTTTGGTATTATCCAATTGTGGATAATATTTTACATACATCTCTTTGGTTTATATTATATCAAGAACATGAATGGCTAGTGAGAACAATGTTGTGGATGCTCCTATCACCAAGGTATGTTAAATTATTTTTTATTTTCTTTGACGACTCTGGGTAAAGTTATAGGTGCCTTTGACATAGTTTGAAATGGCCCTTAGGATTTGAAAACAAAGCCTTTACTTTAGTTGAATGTTTTTAATTGAGTTTAGGGTTTTGTTTTGTGTATATGTATTATTTTCTATGCTTTTAAATAATAAATAGGAATGGGGTTTTAAAGATGTTAATGGGATTTATGGGGCATTGAGGATAGAATGAAGGATTTGGGTGTTGAGAATAATTTCCTAACAACATAAAAAAAATCCAAAAGAAGGGTGATGGTGGTGATGCTCTTATACACTATGAAAAAGAGAAGGAAAAGAAGGATTTAGATGTACAAAGAGAGTTTTATAACTAATTATACATACAAGAGAATAAAACTAGCAAGGATGAAGTTTCTAAGAATAATGATTAGGAGGAGGAGAAGGCAAAAGAAGTTAAGGAAGTTACAGTTCCAAGTGTAGATCAAAGGTCATATGTTGTAGATGAAGGGATGATGGAAGATGTTCCAACTACATTTTGAGATTTATCCCAAACAACAAACTTCGTCTCACATGATCTTTTATATTATGGGCACATAGGTTTTGAAACACCTTAAAATATATATTAATCTATTACATGCCTCCAATATTCATTCTCATCTCATGGAATGCAAGCATTATAATTTATTGAAGACTGAATTTCATCATGACACGTGGCATATGGCACTTGCTAATTATTTTGATCTAGGACAAACCCTAGTATAAGTAACCCTACCTATCATTTTGTCTTATTCACTTATTCATTTACTATTGTTTGATATGATTAGTGTAATATATTTAGTGAATATGATTTAGATTAATATTTGTTTAGACAAAAAAATGATGCTTTGTATGGCCTTGCTTTTCCCCATCACTTTGTCATTGCTCAAGCATACCATGAAATGGAATGTTTCTTCTTAGCATAGTGCATTACCACACCACCTCATTGAACACCATCACCTCCATCGAAAATATCATGTTGCTATTGTTTAACACTTTGTGCACAAAAGATTAGATATAGTCAGTAGTTATAAGTTTCGAGTGAGAGATGGGACTCCCGATTTACACTTTTTTCACTTTATGAAACTCCACTTTATCAAAATATACAATTATATTCCTTCTAACATAACTTACACTTTTAAAAGCAATGGATAATTTTAATTCATATCCGTATCAAAAATAAAATTTACACTTTTGAACATTATCCTACTACACCAACATAAAAATGAAAATGAAAATGAAAAGCGCTTAATAACACGACTGTAGTATACGTCTCTTTCCCTATGACGAATTATAATGTGGCATAGGTATCCTAAGCGCAAGGAAGCGGTCAGATAAATTCGTGACTGCGACCTCCACTACGCCAGATTAGATTGTAAGTCTTTTCCACACGGCTCGTCGGACGTCCAACAATCTTTCTTGCGTTACTTTTATTTCTTTTCCCTTTACCAATTTACGCACGAAAGTATAAATGGAAAAGGTTTAAAAAGTATCTAGTTGATGACTTAATTGCCCTTGGCTTTGTTGGACCAAAAGATTAAAGGGCGTACATCATGCAAGCTTACTTGAAACTTTTAGAGCCACAATTTATCAATCCCTTAAAGAGCAAGCTAAGCAAGGACAGTATCGAAATTGATAAGGTCCGGGTTAATGCTTATCTGGGTGGTGATACTCAGTTTCGAAAGCTACTCATGATGGGCCCAAACGAGATGATATTGCCCATCATTGAAAGCATTTCTTCAAAGACATACGAGAAACTTCAAATGTGATGTGGTCGGTTGAGTATATGGGGTATGTACCTTTCATGTATAGCTTTTAGCTAAGCCTCAGATTAGTCAAGGAGGAGTGATGTTGAAATGAATTGTATGCATGCTTAACTTTAAATTTAATGTTAGCTCTGGACTTAATCTCCAATAAGTTGAAAGCATTTCTTTCCCAACATAGGAGAAACTTCAAATGCGAGGTAGTTGGTTATGAGTATACAAGGTATGAACCTTTCATGGCTAAGCCTTACGATTATGAGTTGTTTCAAGTGTGCAAGTTAGCTGGAAGGGATGTATTTTTTTATTTTGGTAAAGCAGGTTTTTATAAAGTAAATGAGTGTAAATCGGTAGTGTTATATTAGACGAAAAGATTGAGTAATAATATTCTTATATTTATAATGGAAGTGACATTAAAAAATGAGATTATGTATTTCTTTATACAATGGAACAATGTATTGTGTAGAGAGGCGATGTTATATTTTCATGGTGAACTTGAGTAATTATAAAGTAGTGAGGAAGCACAAGGCCATTTAGAACATGCGAGTGGTAATTTTTTTTAAGATGAGTTGTATAGTGATGATGAGTGGCAATAACAAGGCATTTTGGGAGATATCATATAATAGAAAGCCCATACTATATACCAAACCCAAATTTAAGGCAACAAGTTGATTTACATAATTTACACCTATTGCAAAGGGATTTTTAGCGTGTAGGATAACAACATCTTTGATTGGTTATTTTCTATTGTCAAGGGTAAACAAAGACACTATGAAAAATGATTTGAATGTGACAAGACCCAAATCTAATGTCAACTCAAATTAACACTATAATGCCATTAATATAGGGACAAGACATTAAAATTTCAGAATCTATATTTATATATCCTAATTATAAATATTAATATAATCAGATCATATTCATTAGGATCACCATTACCCCTCATATTCTAGTGGTCCCTCATATCCATTATTTTATTTATATATATAGATAGATATAATATATTAATATTATAATTTTATATTAATATAATAAAATATATTTTTGAACTTTAATATGTGATATATATTTAGTAGAATCAATATTAATATAATTAAATATATATTTAATATGTGATATATATTTAGTAGAATCAATATTAATATAATTAAATATAATATTTATATAAACATGTTTAATATATATTTAGTAGATTCAATATAATATTTATATAAACATGTTTAATATAAAATATAAACATGTTTATATAAATATTATATTGAATCTACTAAATATATATTAAACATGTTTATATAAATATTATATTTAATTATATTAATATTGATTCTACTAAATATATATCACATATTAAAGTTCAAAAATATATATTGTTATATTAATATAAAATTATAATATTAATATATTATATCTTTCTATATAAATAAAATTTAATTATATTAATATTGATTCTACTAAATATATATCACATATTAAAGTTCAAAAATATATATTGTTATATTAATATAAAATTATAATATTAATATATTATATCTTTCTATATAAATAAAATAATGGATATGAGGGATCACCGGAATATGAGGGATAATGGTGATCCTAATGAATATGATCTGATTAATATTATTTTGTCTCGTCTTGTCTTCTTTGGAGATGTCGCCGTTGTCTTCTGTCAGAAGTCTATTGAGATGTTTATTAGTGAAGAATGCCTACAAAGTATGGAGAAGGAAATGGGCAACGTGTCATTGATTTTTTGATTCATGGCTCAGCGGCCATCCGCAGACAGGTTCAGCTTGTGGATGATATCCTCCTCGCATGAGCTCTCTGAGCAATTGATAACTCTGTTAGGTAATGGTTTTATTCTGGCTCAATTTTCTTTCAGGGAAGATAAAGGTTATGTTTGGCACAATGGCCCGTGCTTTTATGAGAAACATGGGGTTTATTTGAGTTAATGGAGCCCTTTTTTTTCCCTCCCGCAACAGTTATTTCTCTGGTTTGGGTCCAACTTGTCTTTGGAGTGAATGTTCTGGCTTTCCTCCCTGTCAATAAATTGTGTAAGATGTTAGGGTCAGTTAAAGATAAGTTGGCCCAAACTTTAAGAGTGGCGATTACAAAGTTCATTGTTTGTGCAGTATTTTGTATATAAGAGAAATGGAAAAATCAGTTAAAATTAGAATTAAAGAACATTTAGCAGATATTCGTTTTGAAAAACAAGAAAAATTACCCATTACTGAATACTTATACAAATCAAAACATACTATCAAAATTGAAGATGCAAAAATTTTAACAGTTGAAGATCACTAACATAAATGGAAATGAAGTCATTGAAATATTTAAACACCCAAATAATTTTAACAGGGATAAAAGACAAAAAATTAATCATATGTAAAACCCTTTGGTTTATAATAATTTGCGCTCCCCTGAAACGCAAGAGTATATTTAAGTTTAATTCTTCTTTGCTTCTCCCTAGTTTATTTTCTTTTTTATTTTAAATGTAAACTAAGTAGTAATACATTTTTATGGTTAATACACTTAAATATAATAAAAAACCAATAAATTGTTTAAACTTTTTAATTTTTAAATCTATAATAATGATGATTTTCAAAATTAAAATAGGATTTAAAATCAATAATTTATTTTTTTGTTTTTAGTAACTTTTTATAATAGTTATCTTGTGCTTTATTTGGAAACTTTTTTGTAATAGTTATTTTCTTTTAGCTTTTAAGATTTTAGGATTTATTGTTATCACATATATTTTACTTGATAAAGGATCACAATAATGGATTTGAAACATGTCGATTGTTAAAATTATACACAATTTCTTCTAGAAAATATTGTATGTTATTTTTATGGGCTGTAAAAACACAAAATCATATTTCATTAGAGTAATTTTTTTTACTATGATATAATAGATATTCAAAATAAATAAATTATAGTGAATAAAAAATGGCTTATTTTTTTATATAAATTATTTTAATTTTTTTTCCAATAAAAATATTATAGGAATAGTAATATTCATATTAAATATTTTTTTACCAAGTAAGTTTAAAAGTTAATTATCCATAAAATCTAGTAGAATAAGTGCTCGAGAATAATATGTATAGATGTATTTTACATAAATTTAGTTAATTTATATATACTAGTATTAATATATAGATATTAATTATAATTAATATCAATATATTAATATTACCTATTATATATATAAAAGTTTATATATACACATACATGTTAATATCAAAATATTAATACTAACACACACACATATATTAAAATATACAAACGTTAATATCTATTTATTGATATTAACATACATAATTCTTTATGTTAAGTATAACATAATATTTATATATTATTAATATAATAAATATTATTACTTCCCATTAATGGATCATTGGTTGGTTTCAAGTAAGAAAAAGAGGGATGGAAATCCATGGTTGTTCCCAAAGTTTGGGTGGTTCAAACTAACTTTCGATGGGGCTTTTTAGAGTAATCTGGGGGTATTGAGAACAAGTTGAATGATAAAAGGACTGTAGTGAATCTTTCATTCGATTTGTGTCCATCAATTTGATTGATGGGATTAATAATGAGACTATGGCATAGGCAAAGGTGGATGGAATCAAAATAGCCATCTCCTATGGTATTGGAAAATTAGAAATTGAAGGGGATTCACAAACTATGGTCTTGGATTTACAGAATAAGGGTGCAAGATATTAGAACCTTGACAACATCTTAGAGTCTTCTTGGCCACTCTTTACCTCATTAAATTCTTAGGTTAGCACCCACTACTTTCATGAAGGCAATTCTATGACATATTTCCTTACTGACGTGGAAATAAATCAATTAGAGGTTAGATGTGTAGACAATTACTGAGTCACTTAGGACACAAAGGGTGTCACTTCTATTGATTTTGGTTCTTGATTTGGGTGTCACTTACATGAGTTAGATTGTCACATCAACTGAAAGCGGAATAGTTTAATGATTACCGGTTTTAATGTTTTAGTTTAGCTCATGCATACTTAAATTCAAGAATTCTTGTATTAATATACAATTTGGTAGAGAGGATTTAATTTATATCCTTGGTTTACAGCTCTCTCAATTTTTAGGTGTTGGTTTCTCATATAGTGCCCTAGTGGTCTTAGTCTACCCATAATGGGCCAAGCCATGCTGGAAGTCCTAGCATTACCAGGGATGTTTAGAAAAGGCAAGGTCAAGGAAATGGCTTTTGATGGTCCTATTTGCCTAAGGTGTTTCAATAAGGTTTTATGGTTACCATCAGATGAGGTGTTGAAGGTTGTGCATGAGGTAATTGGGGTAGCCCTTCTTTGCATCAGCTTGAGAATCAAGGTAAATTTAGACATCATCTCTTTCTTTATGAGCAACCTGCTCATGTTAGTAGTGGACAAATCTCATGTCTTAGAGTTGGTGGAGTTTTTTGTTTTGCCTGGATGTTAGGTGGGCTTGGTGGAGGCTTTGATAGAATTTGAAAATGGTCATTTTGAGTGATTGTCATTCTATGGAAAGGATGGGTTAGGTTTTATTCCTATCTCCATTGTCAAGACATTGGAGGTAAAACTTACGTCTCTCTTAGTTTTTTTGGAAGAAATGCATTTTGTCTTCAAAAATCCTTTCTCAGTGGGTCACTTCCTTATGTAACCTCCACTATAGGAGATGATTGCCCCCATTTCAGAGATGGAGGCTTAGGTGGTGGCTTGTCAGTCTCCAACTAGGGTGGTGGCTATTAAATTTTTGGCTTGAGGGATGTATCATGGAAAATCCAAGATCTAAGTTACATTTTTGCTAGCTCTTCCTAGGGTGGCTTTAATGAATCTGTTAGATACACTAGATCATATTCAGACTCACACTCCATATGGGGGTTTCTCCCAACTCGAGTATGTTGGGGTGTTCTTATCATCGAGAATAAAGTTTTAGGTATTTGGCATGCCCTTGTTTGGAGTCTATTGGCTCCAAATCTTGCACCCTAGAAGGGGGTGTTCAGTCCTCTTTCAAATTTGGGCAATGTTTAAACACTTCCAAGTGTGTGGGTATACCTATAATGGAAATGGACCTCTAGATTGGAAGGGCTAACTCCATAAATTTGTCTCTACAAAATAATCTCTATCTACACCAACTTGATTGAAAAGAAAAGGGTTAGAAATTACATAAAGGGGAACCTATTTTAAGAATGGTGATACACCAAAGTTTTTACTCCACATGAATTTCATATCCTAGTGCACAATACAATAAAATGTAAAGACTTTTTTTCAAGTTATAGAGATTCTAACATGATTATTTTATTAAAGAGATGAGATGCATGAAAGAATAGAAGGAGAATGAACTGAAAGACACATTGCACATTCAAAAATAGTTAAAATTCTTACAGATACAATTAAAACACTCTAGATGACATGTTAGATTAAGAATTTTACTCAAACATCAAGGACAATGGATAGAAGCATGAAACCATCACTTATTGTCAATATATGTCACTTGCACACTCAGACAATGTTTTGAACTTGAAAGGGAAAAAGACTGTACTAATGCTTAAAGGCAAGATATCATTCTAGCATGGCTTCATCGTACTGTGTGTGGTTCTCCTTTTTATTAGCCAAGGGACTATATATATATCAAGGAGGAAGAGAGAGAGAGAGGAAATAATTTAGTGCCAATAAGAGGAATCAATTTGTTTGAAGTCACCATCTTTAGCTATAACCATCTTTACAAAGGATTCTTGCTCGGGCCATTTGGTTGATCCTTGTCATCACAAATTGTTACACATTTGGTCCAGCTCTCTCAAAGATGATCTTAAAATGTTTGCATCAACATAATAAGGATATTATTGGCTGAGTCTAGGCATCAAAATGTTTGTTACAAAGGAGTCCACCTGTTGTATACTTGTCTCTTTCATTCTCTTTGGCTTTGTACTTCTTCTTTGATTGGTCCTCAAGAAATAACTCAGATCCTAGTTGATCAACGGTGATATGGATCTCTTACTATTTCAATGGATGAAGGATGCAAGCCTTTGGATCTGATTGAATCCTCTTATGTTTGAACACCAACGGTTAGCTCACTGTCCCAAAATTTGATATTTGTGTAACTGTCATTTCACTTGAACATTTCCTTCGAGCACACTTCCTCGAATAATTCACATGGGTAATTTCTATGAAAGAATTCATATGAGAATTTTACCTAAAAGAAACAACCTTTTAGACCCCCATTTAAATGGTCCATGTCTTTTTGGGCCTTTGGAGTATGGCTTGTCAGAAGGATTATTATGGACAAAAAGTCCACAACAATTCCTTCAAACTTCTTGTTGCAAAGGTCACTTCCTTTTGGAATGATCCCTTTGGGTTTGGAAAGTGTGTCTTAGGAACTTTTTCAAAGGGCACTTTGGAAATGGAAAGTGTCCCTTCAAAACTTTTTTGAAGGGCACTTTAGAGAGAGAAAGTGTCCCTTCAAATTTTTTTTGAAGGGCATTGGAAAGTGTCCCTTCAAAAAAGTTTTGAAGGGCACTTTGAAGGGAAAGTGTCCCTTCAGAACTTTTCCAAAGGGAAATTTGGAGAGAGAAAGTGTCCCTTTGAAAAAGTTTCAAATGGAAGTTTGAAGGGAAAGTGTCCCTTCAAAACTTTTCTGAAGGGCACTTTGGAGAGAAAGAGTGTCCCTTCAAAAAATTTTCGAAGGCCACTTTGAAAGGAAAGTATCCCTTCAGAATTTTTTTGAAGGGTACTTTGGAAAGAGAAAGTGTCCCTTTGAAAATGTTTTGAAGGGCATTTTGAAGAGAGAAAGACCCTTTAGAAAAGTTTTGAAGGGTAATATTAAGAGAGAGAGACCCTTCAAAAAAGTTTCGAAGGGCAATATTAAGAGAGAGAGACCCTTTAGAAAAGTTTTGAAGGGAAATATCAAGAGAGAGAGACCCTTCAAAAAAGTTATAAAGGGAAATCTTTATGAGAAAAGATAAAGGAAAAGGATTATTTCAGACTTTTTGTCTGAGATAAAAAGTTTGAGACAAAAAGGCTGAAAGAATTCCTTTGAGGAAGACAAGGAGAGAATTCTTTCAAAATTTCTATTCGAGATAAGAAACTTGAAAGAATTCAAAATTTAGGAAAAAGACCAAAAAGACATTTGAAAACATTGAACAAAAGCTTCAAAGAAAAGAAAAAAATAATTGGTTTTTTACAAGTGAGTTAAAATAGGTAAGTGGATGCTGAACTCAGCCAAAAGGAGCTATAAAATAAGGTATGAAATTTGGCTAACATTCTTGGTGATTTGTGGGGAGGTATGCCTACTATGCCAAAGTCTAGTTGCCGAAATCCTTCTATTGTGCATGTAGTCATGCATAAGGCATTCAAAATAACTTGAACAAGATTCTTGGATAAAAACACACAAGTTGGATGATCAAATGCACAAAGGTAAAGATGCACACCAACATAAAGAAGGAAACACACTTGTGCTACAAATCACTTAGGGAACACAACAACAAACCAAAAGGAAACACACATCTAAACTAGTATTTACAAAACATGGCTTTTTAGGACTAATAGCAAGACTTCAAATGCATCCCATTCATAGGGATAGGCAACTCTTCTCTATTCATCTTAGATAACTAAAATGATTTTCTTTTCTTGCACTTGCTAATGATGTGAGGGCCACTCCACAAAGTGTCAAACTTTGTATGTCTGCCTGGCTTTTCTCTATCTTCATCCCATTTCAAGACCAAGTCAGCCTCTTTAAACACTCTTACACTTATTCTTTTGTCCAAGGATTTCTTCATGAGTACTTGATGGTGCTCCATAGCCTTGTATGCATCATCCCTTGTCTCTTACAGCTGCATTAGTTTTGTCAACCTAACTTTCATTAGAGTGTTTTCAAGTAATTCTAGCTATTGTGCAAGTTCTAGGGTAGGGAAACATTGGGACATGGACAACCTAGCTTTTCTCCCATAAACAAGTAAAAAGGGAGAGTTACTAATTTATTTCTTAAGAGTAATCCTGTTTGCCCATAAAATTATTTTCAACTTGTTTTGCTAGGCTTTTTGATTGTTCTCCAATGTCCTATTAATGATCTTGATGAGGTTCTTGTTGGTAGAATCAACAATCCATTACCTTGAGGGTAATGATTAGATGAGGTACTCAGGTGAAATCCATTCCTACCTACCTAATCAAAAGTTTTGGCACTTATGAAAGTAAGTGCATTATCAGAAATGATGACATGAGGAACTCCATACCTTGTTATAATGATGTTATAGAATTATAAGCTAGTGTTTTCATTTGCCTCCTTCAATACAACATGTTATACCCACCTTATGAAGTAGTCAATAACAATCAATTTCCATTTGTTTCCAACACTTGATGGAGGGTTGATCACATGAATAAAATCAAGGCCCCATTACATAAAAGGTTGGTCCACTTAGATAGGATTCAATGGAAGGGCTACATGTTTATGTTTGCATATAAAGGCACATTGAGGACACACCTTAGCCTAATGATAATAGTCCTTAAAAAGACTAGACCAATAGTAACCAACCCTAATTATCTTTGTAGTTGTAATTCTAGGAGAGAAATGACCTCTATCTATACCATTGTGAAAACTTTCCAGCAGTATGTCAAATTGACGACTGTCAACACACCTCAACAACACACCATTTGTGTCCTTTCTAAAAATAACATTATTAACAAGGAAATAGGGAATGGTTTTCAATCTAAAGTATCTCCTTTTAGACTTTCTCAAACCATTGGGACACTCACCATTTTGAAGAAAACTGATGATGTCTTGTGTCCAGCTCCAAACTGGTATGTGATCAGTTGGTTGGGGGTGAACTTGGTTGATCAAGACATCTTTTTTTGGATCTTGTAGATCTGAAGCTAAATGCCTACATAATCCTTGTCCTCTCACCAAGTTTGTCACCTTGATGTCCATGTCATACTCCATTACCTTTTTGATCCAGCCAGCCCTCTTTTCATTGAGGTCCTTGCTTAGGAGAAACTCTTTGGTGCTGGGATGAGAAACCATGACATGTATTTTATTTTTTGAGACCATGTGCTTGAATTTTTTTAGTCATCTTATCACTATCAAATCCTACTTCTCAAAAAATGTATATCTGACCTCATAATCCTCCAATGCTTGGTTGAAGACTGCAATTGGTTACTCTACCTTTTCATCATTCTTTTGTATGAGCATAACTAATATTGTATCAAGGTTAGAAAAGGTATAGAGTATGAAATCCTTGGAAAAGTTTGGGTTCAAGAAAGTAGGATATTTTGAAATTACTTTCTTTATTGTCTCAAAACTACACTTTCCCTCCTTTGTCCAAGTAAAAACTTGGTTCTTTTTTAGCATGGCTGTGATAGGCTTTACCATAGATGCAAAGTCTAGAATAAACCTTATGACAAAGTTTATTTTCCCCAAGAATATTTGCAGTCCCTTCTTGTGTTGAGGTAAGGAAAATCCTAGGATAGCCTCAATCCTTTTGGGGTCAATAGACAAGCCTCCTTCTGAAAAAATGTGCCACAAAAGTTTACCTTCATGAACAACAAATATGCACTTTTTTGGATTAAGGGATATGCTATACTCCCTATATTTCTTAAAAACCTGCCTTAGATGTTTCACATGATCAAAAACATCTTTTGAAAATATAATTACATCATCTAGGTATACAAGTAAAACTTATTGATCAAACCTTTAAAATCCATGTCCATTGCTCTTTGAAAAGTGGCTCCAATATTAGACAAACCAAAAGGCATCTTTTTATAGGCAAAGGTTACCCACTTTGTAGTGAAGCCTATTTTGAATTGATCCTCCTCATTTTCTAATATTTGATTGTAACCTGAATAACCATCAAGAAGAGAGAAACATTGAGAACTTGAAATAACTTGAAAAATTTGTTTCATGGAAGATAGTGGATAATGATCCTTGAGAGACACTTTATTAAAATCTTGAAAATCCACACATAGCCTAGTTTCTCCATTCTTCTTTCAAATAGGCACAAGATTGGCCACCCAATTTGAGTGTTTGATAAGAAAGATAATCCTAGACTCAATCAACTTGGTCAGCTCTTTCTTCATGAGTTCCTCTATCTTGGGATTAATAGGCCTTAGCTTTTGCCTAACCAGTTTAGCTCCAGGTTCTAAATCGATGGTATGATGAGTTATACTTGGATCAAACGCTTTCAAGTCATTATAATCCCAAGAAAATATGTCATGAAACTCTTTACACAATTCAGTAAAAGTCCACCTCTTGAGTTGATGACATACCTTGCCAGTTTTTAGAAGTCTACCTTTGAAAATTAGGACTCTTTCATAGTTCTCTTCCTTTGTTGACATGCTCATTATTTATTTATTATTTTGATCATCCTCATTGAAAACACTCTCTAAGGTAATTATCCCGTTAGGTACTTGTTTGTCTTTAGCTGAATGATTTGATCTTCATATTGATCATGTAGTCTCCTTTGGTTTCTTGAGGAGAAACCTGTCTCATTTTGCAAAAAGTGTGCAATGTCTTCATCACTTTCAAACACCCTCCATGACACTCCATTATATAGAATAGAGGGTCTTACAATGATCTTGATATGAGATTGATCTTTCTCTTATCCTATATTAGCATATGTATCCAAATTATACCCCTATGGCAGCCAATTTGTCAGTATGTTTATTGGAATCCCTTGTTATGGGTTGTATGTTGAAGGCATCGAAATCTTCAAGTAGGTCCCATACCCTATGATTATAGGATTTAAGCAAGGGATTCTTTGCTATAGCCTAATTTATTACTTGGTGGATGACCATCTCATTATCTCCATAAACCTTTAAACTCTTGATTCTTCTCTTCTTTTCCCATTGGAGACCATGGACTAGGCCTTCATATTCTACCACATTGCAAGTGAAACTAAAGTGAAATCTATATGAGGGTAGTATTGATTATTTGATGGATAAACTAACATAACACTAGCTCCTACACCCACTTTTATTCTTGATTCATCAAAGACAATTTCTCATATCCCATCAAGTTCATGGTCTTCATTAGTGAGTGAAGGGATTGAAACATCCCCTTCATGCATTCAATAAACTCCCAAATCAGTCTCTTCAATGAAATTATATGGATCAAGTCCATGTGTTTTAGTGTTTTATTTATCAAGGAAGAGATAAAAAATACCTTCAAGGGGGAAGGATGTTTCACCATCCATAACACTTTCAGATTCTTTGCCAATTAGACAATTCTGATTTGAGTTTGTCTTCAAGTACGACTCAATATGAAATATTGCTAAGGGCTGAATCCTTATAGTCACCTTAGTTTAATATCTTATTTTAAAATCTAGAAAATACCAATTAGTAGAAAGTTACCCTCCTATCTTAGCCATGAATTCCCTTGACAAGCAGATAACAAAATGGGTTAGAAGGTTTACCACCAGAACGTCTTAAAAATTTGGAAAACTTGGGCAATAATTTAAAAAGACCTTCAGACCTTTGACCAGTCCCAATATCTTAGTAGGGGTCCCATCAAGCTAAAATACACCCTTAAAATGTGGCTCATATTTTAATCCCAGCTTATTAGCCACCGCTTTAGGCATAATAGTGGTACTAGCTCCACTATCCACAATGCAATTATGGACCAACTTGTCTCCCATAATGAAGGTGGGATAGAAGGTTGGAGTATTTTTTGACTTGGTGGAGGGATCTAAGACATGTCTTGGATCATTGGTGAGGGATACACCATTGTGCTTTGATGTTTGAGGAGCTATATAAATGTTTGCAAGCTGTTCTTGCAATAGCTCCTTCTGATAAGGAATATGCAAGACTTCCCAAAGAGATATTTTTGTCTTGGCATTCTTCAAAGAATAAATAATGTTTAGAGAGGGAGAATTCAAATTTTCTTAGACCTTTGAAGGTAGAGAAGGAGTATGAACCTACTATGTTATAGGTTTGATAATCCTACTTGCATTCTAATTTTATTGAAGAGCATGACTTGTAGCAAAAGCTGCATTAGGAGTCACACCTTGTGGCCTTGGAGAGGTATCTCTTAGAGTTACTCATGATTCTTGATCTTCTCCTAATGCTTTATTCTTGGATATCATGTTGGATATGACTGGTGTGCTTTGGTTTAACACATAATCATCTCTTACTTAGAAGTTCATCATGCCTATACTTTGACTGTTGCCTTCTCTAAGATTATCCCTTTACATAAGGTCTACTTCTTTTAAAGTTACATAAGGAGTAGTTTCCTCTTATGTCACCAAAACTTGGATGCCTTCTCCACCATCATGCATAAACTGACCTTGAGGTTGTCCCAATTGGTCCAAATGATTCTCTCCTTGGACCAAATTAGCATGTACTAGAACAAGAAATTTTGTGGAAGGAGTGGGATTAGGATTATAGGCATTGGGCTGCCTAGTGAAACCTTGATGACCCTGTCCTTTTCTTTGGTAGTTATATTGGGGTGGAGCTTTATAGCCTTGTTGAGGATAGTATTGATGGTTAGGTGGAGCACTTATTAAAACTAAGATTGTTTGAGCTGAGCTCATAATGACTGGATTTCTTCATCTTTGTCCATAACATTATCCACTTTCTTTGGGAAGGATCTTGGCTTGACATTGCCATTGGAAATTTGAGATATGCTTGGAGCTTCAACTAAACCAT
Organism: Torreya grandis; assembly: GCA_037957365.1. NCBI lineage: Eukaryota > Viridiplantae > Streptophyta > Pinopsida > Cupressales > Taxaceae > Torreya > Torreya grandis. Next base: position 2,720,611 of record JARHVA010002205.1, read on the forward strand.
GAGACAAAAATGGCATGGAAACTCTTGGAGGGAGTCTTCTAGCTTGTATCAAGCTATTTTTAGCTTCAATAGCTATTTCATATGCATTAGGTAGAGTGAATCTTCCCATAGATTATAACATCACTACTACATTAGTACCAATACCTTTGAGATAGGTGGGGAACACAAAGCTTGGAGGAGGTCTCATGACAGGTGGTAACCTATGCCATGTCCTTTGAAATATTTCATTGAAATCCCCCATAGATTCATTAGGACCTCTCTTTATCAAGTTCAATTGATGGATCAATGAAGTGTGGTCACTCTTATTCTCAAATCTAGTCACCAAGAAGTCCCCAAAGACATCCCAACTTGTAATGCAACCACCTTCCAAAGTCCTATACCAATCAAGTGGTTTGCCTTTTAGAGACATAACAAGCAATCTAATGGCTATGTTGGCTCGGGTGACATTATGAAATTTACAAAAATTTAAAATGTCACTAATATGCTCAAATGGGGTAATAGGATCCTCTCCATTGAAACCAGAGAGACTCTTGGTAGCATTGGGAGGAATAAGGTCATATGTAGGAAGGTCAATTGGATTTTTTGTGTTAAAATTTGGGAAAGGCTGTTGTCTATCCATTTCACTTCTTTCTTCTTGATCTCATGTTTCTCCAACCTCCTCAACTTCTTCTTCTTTTCCAAAAACCTCTTTGCCAAGGATCTCTAAATACTGAGCATGGTTCAGGGCATTATTCTTTAGGAAGAGATTCAGCTAGAGGGGCTTGATCAGAAGTCCTAGATGACCTAATGAGGACCATGAAGTATAATTGGGAAACTTGATCTAAAACTAGAGATTCTCACCTTTTAGAGTCACCAAATGTTGTATTAAGAGTACAAACTCAGGTTTGTCAATACCAACATTCACCTTGACATGTAAATAACTAAGAACTAGGGTCCCACTGGGCATGCCAAAACTATTGGATCCAAATCTTGCACCCAAGGGGGTGTTCATTGCTCTTCCAAATTTTGGCAATGTTGGAACACTTCTAGGTATGTGGGTATACCTATAATGTAAATGTACCTCTAGATTGGAAGGGGTAGCTCCCTGAACTTATCTCTACAAAACAATCTCTGTCTACACCAACTTCATTGAAAATAAAAGGGTTAAAAATTGCATAAAGGGGAACCTATTTTAAGAATGGTGATATGCCAAGGTTTTTACTCCACATGAATGTAATATCTTAGTGCACAATACAAAAAAATGCAAAGATTCCTTTTCAAGTTCTAAATATTCTAACATGAATATTTCAATAAAGAGGTGAGATGCATGAAATAATAAAAGGAGAATGAATTGAAAGGCACATTGCACATTAAAAACTAGTAAAAGTTCTTACATTAGTTCCATGCACTTAAACACACTCTAGATGACCTATTAGACCAATAAATTTACTTAGACATGAAGGAAAAAGGATAGAACCATAAAACCATCACTTGTTGTCAATATATGTCACTTGCACACTCAGACAATATTCATAACTTGAAAGGAAAAAATATTGTACTAATGCATAAAGGCATGATATCATTCCAGTAGGGCTTTTCCATACTATGTGTGGTTCTCTTTTTTACTAGCCAAGGCACTATATATATAGTAAGAAGGAAGAGAGAGAGGAAATCCTTTGGTGCCAAGGAGAGGAATCAATTTTTTTGAAGTCACCATCTTCAACTATAACCATCTTTAAAAAAGATGCTTGCTCGAGCCATTTGGTTGATCCATGTTATCATAAGTTGTTACACATTTGGTCTTGCTCTCTCAAATATGATTTTACAAAGTTTGTGTCAAAAAAATAAGGATATTCTTGGCTAAGTCATGGCATCAAAATAATTGTTTCAAGGGAGTCCATCTATTGCAATTTTTTTCATTCTGTTTGGCTTTGTGCTTCTTTGATTGTTCCTTAAGGAATGAATCAGATCTTGGTCAATCAATGGTGAAATGACTCTTATCTATTTTTATGGATGAAGGATGTGAACCCTTGGATCTGCTTGAATCCTCTTTTTGTTTGAACACCAATGGTTAGCTCACTGTCTCAAAATTTGACATTTGTGCTACCATCATTTCACTTAGACATTTCCTTCAGGCACCCTTCTTTGAACAATTCAAGTTGGTACTTTTCCTAAAAGAATTCTTGCAGGCATTTTCCCTAAAAGAAACAACCTTTTGGGCCCCCTTTAAATGGTCCATGTCTTTTTGGGCCTTTGGAGTATGGCTTGTCAGAAAGATTGTTGTGGATAAAAAGTCCACAATAATTCCTTCGGACTTCTTACAAAGGTCACTTCCTTTTGGAATGATCCCTTTGGGATTGGAAAGTGTCCCTTTGAAACTTTTTCAAAGGGAACTTTGGAAAGGAAAAGTGTCCCTTTAAAACTTTTCCAAAGGGCACTTTGGAGAGAGAAAGTGTCCCTTCGAAAAAGTTTTGAAGGGTACTTTGAAGGAAAAGTGTCCCTTTGGAAAAGTTCTGAAGGGCACTTTGAAGGGAAAGTGTCCCTTTGAAACTTTTTCGAAGGGCACTTTGGAAGGGAAAAGTTTCCCTTCAGAACTTTTCTGAAGGGCACTTTGGAAAGGGAAAGTGTGTGTTCAGAAAAGTTCTGAAGGGCATTTTGAAGAGAGAAAGACCCTTCAGAAAAGTTTCGAAGGGAAATCTTAAGAGAGAGAGACCCTTCAGAAAGTTTTGAAGGGAGATCTTTAAGAGAAAAGATAAAGGAAGATAATTATTTTAGACTTTTGTCCGAGACAAAAAGGCCAAAATAATTCTTTCGAGGAAGATAAGGAGAGAATTCTTTCAGACTTTTTGTCCAAGACAAGAAACCCAAAACAATTCAAACTTTAGGCAAAAGACCAAAAATAAATTTGAAAAGGCCGAACAAAAGCTCCAAAGAAAAGAAAAGAAAACAACTAGTCTTATACAACTAGTCCTATGGATTTGTTTGGGTTCGAAGACTAGGTGAACATTATTACTTTCAATATTGGTAAGTTGAAAGTAAAAAATCCTAACAATAATCAACCACACTCATAATAATTGATGATAAGGATAGTTTCCTTAGTGGTAGAAGGTGTTGAAATTCATTTAAAGGAAGATGTTTTTAGAGATATGGCTCCAAACAATAAATAGGTGAAAAGGGTTGATTCAATAACAAAACAATGCAATCAATTTCCTTGCGTAGAAGGTGCTCACCATGATTTGGTGGAAAAATGTTCTTATGACGATTTAGCTTCTTTGGAACCCTATTTCCTCATTCCATCTAAGGTTCTCTTATCTAAACCAAACTGTGAGGGTTTGAGATGTAGAGGAAGAAAAATAGAAGTGGAGAGATTGCATATGAAAGCTTTAAATGCTATTGATGATAGTTCACAATGGATGATGGATTCCTTTCTCTCCAGAAAAGAAAGAAGAGTTTTTTTGAGGGGAGAACCTTGCTGATGGCTAGATGTAAGCTAATAATGCTAGTTTTAAATACCCTCTAGGGTATTAGGACAATTGTTGATGACATTTTTGGAGCCACCTACAATATTGTGTATTTTTAATCCAAATTTTGACCAGTTATAATAATTTTTTAGATTGTTTTTCTTGATTTTATTTACCGGGAAAGGGATGCCTTAAACCTTATTCACAAACACACACACACACACACTATATAGTTAATATTAATATTATATTATTGTTAATATTAATATAATATATTACATATAGACAAAATAAATTTAATATATTACATTATTGTATACATACATGTATTTATCTCTCTCTCTCTCTCTCTCTCTCACACACACACACACACACACACACACACACACACACACACACACACACACACACACACACACACACACACACACACACACACATCTATACACATACATACATATATCTATGTATACACATCTACACACACACACACACACACACACACACACACACACACACACACACACACACACACACACACACACACACACACACACACACACACACACACACATGCATGTGCGCGCGTGCACACACACACACACGCACACACGTACACACACACACACACGCACGCACACACATGCACACATGTACACACACACACACACGTGTTTGTGTGTGTGTGTGTGTGTGTGTGTGTGTGTGTGTGTGTGTGTGTGTGTGTGTGTGTGTGTGTGTGTGTGTGTGTGTGTGTGTGTGTGTGTGTGTGTGTGTGTGTGTGTGTGTAAAATTGGAATTATGTGAAAGTAAAATGTATTGCCACCAAAGACAAGTAAAAATCCATACCAACTAAAATAATGAACACTATAATGTTGTACACCTACTTGACAATTTTAAAGGTGTCAGTGAAACATTATAAAGTTGTGAAGAATCAATAGAGCCCACTAACGTTCAAAGCACAAAAAGGGTTTAACATTAACTATTGATTAACTACATTTTTAGCCACATATTTAATGTTCAACATGGTTTAGATGAAAAATGTTCAAGTTCTACCCATGAAAATGCCTTCAGTGTAAATTAGTTAGGAGGGGGTTATGTTGAAATGAGTTTTATGTATGCTTAACTTCAAATATAATGTCATGGTCTTGACTTAATCCAAAAAAAGTTGAGTTGGGACCCATATAATTTAAGGGGTTGGAAAGTGTTGCATGTGTTTTAGAATAGGTGTAAAAATGTTGAGCTATGACATTGGAAAACTATAAGCATAGTGTTTGGGATACTTGAGTTGTTAGTGATACTTTATAGATGTGAGGTTTTGGCAGTAACACATTGAACATAAGATGAAAACAAGAAAATATAATTTGTAAGTATTTAATCATGAGCAATATCAAAAGTAAAACATAATTTTATTTTAGGATACTATTGCAGACATCCAATTCTCACCACTGTCATGTCAAAATTACAAGTCTAAATGACTTTTTATAATAACATACAAATTAGACCAAAATCACCAAAACACTTTGATTGATCTGCACATAGCACATGAAATTTTTGATTCACGTCAATATGTTCTTAAGTGAGACATTATCATGTATGTAATCCTTACCTTCTTTTAATTCATCTCTAGTCAAATTGTGACCTAATAAATTGATATTTTCAATCAATAGTACATGGCAATTAATTGAATTTAAAGAATTGTAAAAAGCCTAATTAGATTCATTTAGCTAATTAAATATAATTAAATGCTTAAATAAAAATCATATCAAATTAGCTAATATCTAATTTTGAAAAATAAAAATTCAATAAAAGGTGACATCATCATAATATCATTGGTCACAAAGTAAAAAATACAAGCCATGTTTAATCAATGCAACAAATATCTTATTTGTACAAGCCATGCTTATTTATTGCTTAATTCTTCAAAATATTAATTAAACATTAATTGTATTTGGTTGAGCCAAAGTTGAATTAATTTTGGACCACACACCTTGATCTTGAGATAGAAGGTCCATATCATTTCAATCAAGCTATAAATACTAAAGCCATATTAGGGATTAGTCATAACATGGATATATCAGTGAGTTTTGGTTTGAACTCCACATAATTAAACATTAATTAGTGGAGAGGTTTTTATCAAGCTATAAATACTAAGGCCATGTTAAGAATTAGTCATGAATATATTAGTGATTTCAAGTTTGTATTTCACATAATTAAATATTAATTAGTGGAGAGGTTTATTCAATAAATAGGTGAGTTTATTAATGTAAGTGATTTGTTACAACAAATCTCAAAGTGATATTGTAAGAAAGATTTTAGGGTTGCTAGTTGTTAATTTTTATAACAACTAATCTATGGTTAGGGAGTATTGTTAGAATATTATTCATGTATATTGTAACGTCTTGTTTAAGAAAATTATGTTGTTTAGACTGACCAAGAAATCTCTGTACGTAAACACACTTCAAGCCTTCAACTCTCATTGAATATGGTGTAAAAACTATATTTTGTATTAGAGTAGATTTGTGTGGCCTATTTAAGCATTGTGTCTCTCCATTCATTTGTGTTACACTCAAAATGGTTCACTCAATTGACTATGCAGTACAGCCCACTTGCAACAACTATTGCTTGTTTGCTCACCCATTGTTGCATATTGCCATTAGTTTAATAGTATAGACTACTTGTTAGTCCATTGGTTCTACCATTCACTTGCATACTTCTCCCAAACCTTTCCATTCCTATTCGAACACCATTTTGTTCACTATTACATTCAAAAAATTAAAAAGAAAAAATAAAATAAAAATAAAATTATATATATTAACTTATGTTTTTGTTTTTTAGTGTGTTTAATTTGTTCGGAGCCATTTTCTTCAAATTTAGTGGAAAATTAAAAAAAAGGAAAATGAAAAAAATAAAATATATATATATATATATATATATATATATATATATATATATAAAATTTACAATCTTTGTAATTTTATGGGTGAGTTAACCAAAACCACGTATTGGCATCTGAATGTGCCCAAAGACCCCTCATCTCGATGGCACTAAATCCTTCATAAGTATTTAATATTTATTTTTTATATGATTATTACAGTTTTATATTTTTAATCATGGTAATGTCTTTTTGTTTTTATTAAATAAATTGTGTGTCAATAAAAATAATATTTAATCATTTTTTATTTTTATTTTTGTCATTTTATTAGTAAGTTATATGTCAATTTAATGTTTTGTAGTATATTTTTTGTATCGTAAAGTTGTGAATACATTTATCAAAGATATATGAGCTTCAATAAAGTATGGATTATCTTCACACTCTCTATTTTTATATAATCAAATGCATTACCGGTTGAAACTGATATTCGAGTTTCTTTCCCTATGATACAAATAAGGGGGGATGTTAAGAATTAGTCCTAACATAGATATATTAGTGAGTTTAGGTTTGTAAGCCACATAATTATATACTAATTAGTGGAGACGTTTATTCGAGTTTATTAATGTAAGTGATTTATTACAATAAATCACATAATGATATTGTAAGAGAGATTTTAAGGTTTTTAGTTGTTAGTTGTTACAAAAAACTAACCTATTATTAGGGAATGTTGTTAGAATATTATTCATATATATTTTAATGTCTTATTTAATAAAATTATGTTGTTGAGACTGACCAAGCAATATATGTGCCTGTGCACACCTTGAGCCTTCGGTTCTCATTAAATATAGTGTAAAAACTATAAGCCACATGAACCTTTTTTATTAAGCTTTTATGTGCAAAGAATTAATGCTTATATATTGTTAAAAGCTTCACCATTTATCATCATAATTGACCGAAGCCATTAGTGGACAAGGGGAGATGCTATCAAAATGAACACATGTATTCGAACAAATACTTATATCCAAAAATTGAGCACAAGCATTTGTAAAATAGTTTCTATATGAAGTCTTCAAGGAAGGAAGGAGAATGCATTGTTCATCTTATTGTATTGATTTATTTATTTAGTGATTCTATCTCACCCTTGGGAGAAAGCATATATTGTTAGTTCTAGAATTCGTTCCATATTTAAGTTTTTTATAATCTTGTTCTACATAATGGCACTCCTAGTGGTATCACACATCTCACAAACCTCCTTTGGACCTCCTTAAGTCTTCTAGTTAAACAACCAAACCATCTTTTGGTGTTGATTTGGTTCTTTTTATTTTAAATTTACTGTATTTTTATTTGTTAGTAATTGGTAAGGTCACCTTGAAAATGACAAAGTTTTCATGTTTATTGGCAAAGTCGCCTTATGAAATAGTGAAGTTGCCCTATGGACCAATGAGATCACTCGTGTAATCAGAGAGGTTACCCTGCATAATGGTGATATCATTTTATATTATTTTTTGATCTCTATTTATTTTACATGAAATGGAGAATTCATGAAGAAAACATTAAATTCAACTTGTGTATTAGCGAGGTTGAAACCTAATTAGCGAAGTCACATTTATACATTTTTCTATGGTTTCCATGAAAGTAGTGAACTTTATTTAAAAACAATCAACTCGCCCTATGTTTTAGAAAACTTGAAAAGTAAATAGTAAAATATATTTTTGTTCAAAATGGAAAACTCATCCAGTAATCGATGAGGTCATCCTGCTAATCGGTGAAGTTGCCAAAACTATGTTTCTGGTTTTGGAATCGGTGAGGATACTCTTCTAAATTACAAAGTTACCCTGTTATTATTTTTTTAAGAGTTTAAAATTATTAAAGTTAATTTTTTTAAATAGTTAAATCCTTTATTTGACCATCTAATCCTTTGTTTTGTAGGTTTTCCTATCTATTTAAGTTGTTTTCATTTTTAAAACTCACTTACAAAGGCAAACTTCATCTGCATTTGGTATTTAGTTCTTAAAAAGAAGAGACCATCATTGCCTTTATGTTCTTAAGAGAATTCACTTTCTGTATTTGGTTGGGTTGTTTGTATTTTAATTTTTTTATGTCTATGCTCTCCCATTGCCATCTTTAAGGATTATGGGTGATCAAAAGCACATTGGTATATTTGTTTGTGTGCCTTACCCAAAGAATACATTTTTGTTGCATGATCTTCTCTTGCCCATTCGTGGGGTCTTAAGAAGAAGAAAAAACACATTTTATTTGTATTTATTTTGACTTTGTGGGTAGGTTTCATCACCTTCACGTTGGTCTTTAAGGGCATGTTGAGCTAGGAAGTGACATGCTAGCATCATATTGACCCCAATAACTGAGGGGGCATATAAATTAGAGTAGCATTAGTGGTACCTTAGTTAATATGTAATTTAGAGCCTATTGTACTAGTAATACTTCATTAAGACCCTAAAAACTGAATTGGTCATGAAAGGACTAGAACTTTTGTTGAATGGCTCACAAGACCTCATATCCAATTGATGGATTATTCTAAAGTGTCTATGTACTGCAAGGTATATCAAGACCATTTAATTTTTCATAGAAAACTTAAGGTAGAAAACCACATTTGTCATGGATATCTCACTGATATAGGGGTGTAAAGGTTAGAAATCCTCAAAGATTGCCTTTTATGTATGAAATTTTGAGAGAAGGGGGGATTAAAAAACTACTAATAACATAAATTAATTTATTTAATTTAATGAACTTTAAATTTTATCCTTTCAAAAGTAAGTATATCGAAAGAATTCAGTGACTATCTTGTAACTTGTGTTAGTTTTTGATTGCTTGGTGTATTTTTGTTAAAACCCATGTTGTATTCACAACCTCATTTTATGACAAAATAACCAAATTATCGGACCAAAAATAAAGTTTAAAGACATTTTCTTTACAAATTAAGGTGTTATGCTGCTTATTTCTATTCTAAATTTAGACTTAGGTTTTTTTGTGTTAACCTACACCCTAAGTTCCAATGAACCATTTGGCCTCCTTTCATTTCCATTTGATATCATTACGATATCCACATTTCTAAACCAACCTTGGTCATTTTTATAATGTTTTGCTTATCACTTGAAATAATACCCTTTGTCTCATATGGTAAGGTTATGCTACCCATTCCACTTTTGATTTAGACTTAGTTATTTTGTGTCGAACCAATTCATATTTTTTGAATCATTTAACTTTACTCTAGTCTCATTCTTAAATAAATTTAAATACTAACTAAGGTCAATATATTTTTTCTAGCAATTCCAATTCAAGATAAACCAAGACCATTTGTCCTTATGCTAGGTTTTGTTTTAGACATTGATTTTCTTGAGCCAAACCATTTTTGAAGACCTAGAGCATTTACTCTTATTTTAGACTTACATTTCTTGGGTATGGAATTATTTAAATTAATATCATGTTCTAAAGACTAGTTGACCCCATTTTAAATTCCAAATACTGATCTGAAACACTATCACATTTGCAACACTTTTTAAGACTAGGTACCATTCCAAAACATGTCAATATGCACTCATTGTGGGGTCTTTTATGACACATTTTTTGAGGAATAAATTTTTAATTATCCCTTGGGGACACATTAGAATATGAAATATAGTGAGGATGGAGATGAACATCAAGTTTTTTCTGAAGATAGTCCTCCCATTATCTATTTGATGTAAGATTTATTGAGGTACCTTACTCCCATCACTTTTAAATGACAAAATTTGATATGTAAAAATGGAAAAGAGATCCAAGATAACATCTAAAATAATTCTTCATGACATGTCAAGAGGCATCCTAAAATAACATTTATTTTTTATGTCTATTTCCACATAGCTTGGGTGGACAAGTGCTAGAATGGGTTCTCAAATTACATAAGGGGTTAGTCACTACTTTCAATGAATTGTAAGTATTTAATATTTATTTTTTATATGGTTATTATGGTTTTATAATTTTAATTATGGTAATGTTCTTTTGTTTTTATTAAATAAGTTTTATGTGTCAATAAATAATAATATTTAATTACCTTTTTAATTTTTTTTGTCATTTCATTAATAAGCTATATGCTAGTTTAATGTTTTGTAGTATATATATATATTTCATAAAGTTAAAAATAAGCTTATCAAAGATAGATGAGCTTCAATAAAGTATGGATGATCTTCAAACTCTCCATTTCAATGTAATCAATGCATTATCAGTTGAAACTGATATTCGAGTTTCTTGCCCCATGATAAAAATAAGGGGGAGATGTTAGGA
>JARHVA010002206.1:0-27500 GCA_037957365.1 Torreya grandis
CCAAAATTATGATAAGTGATTTAATTAATTTAATCAATTTTAGTTGTCCATAAATTAATATTATTTCAAAAGGATGAATTTAATTAATTATTTTAATTAAATTAAAGTGGAAACAATAAAATATTAAATAAGTTTCTTCTAGAAGTTGGAGTTAGTTGTGAGTTGGCTTCTTCTAGAAGATTCCTTGGAGCCTTTAAATGAAGTTGAGGGCAAAGCATTTGGGGATAGTTTTTGAGTAATATTTATGATGCATTATTGCAAAGCTTGAACTTTGATTTAGTGAAATCTCTAAAGATGAAAAACTTTAGTAGATTGGAAAAGGGTTGGACAAAAACCTAGCTCTTTTCGGGAGTGGATTCGTAACGAAATTCACATTGAGCTTATTAATTCAGATCTGGAGCTTCAAGGACATTTGCTGTGGAAGAGTAATTTTTGGGAAATTTCATGTCTTATTTAAAGACAAAATTACCAGGGTTATGTGATATTGCCAGGGGAAAGACAAATTAATTGTGAGGATTCTAAAAAAGAAAAATTAGTGTTGGAGACCATTAAGAAAATTGTCTATATTTTCACAACCACGTTGCCTAAATCCTCAAAACTATCTGCATATCAGCTGACTGACCAATAGCATAAAATTGGGTACCCATAGTAAAGCATGATGTTGCTGATAGGAGCAACAGACGTGTTACCTGGAATGGCTGTGAGAAGTGTATCAGAGTAAAGCCTCTCATTGGTAGGAAAAGGGACGAGGGTGAAATATAGATGTTTCTCAGAATTTCCATTATTTGAAGGACCCAAACATAGAGGAGTGTGTTCACTAGGCTCTGTACTCAGGCTCTGGCTCTGAAGATAGGGCACTTCCCCCTTCGCTGACAATAACCCACTTTGAATTCGACCATCTTATTGCAAAAACCATTGCTGAGATTTCTCTTTGGTGTAGTTGGCAAGTTTGGTGGGATAGTTAGACACAAGATCAAATGGTGAATGCGTTGGAGGAGGAGTTGTAGGTCCATATCTACAGGTCCCATCGCAAAGGCAAAAATGTGTATTTGTGCAAGTCGATGCTTTTGTTAAGGAAGGGAATGTTGAGATATGTATGTTATAAAATGCTCTTTATTTTGGATATATTGTGTATGTAAGGAGTCTTATATTTAATTCTATGTAGATTATAAAGATATATTTTTGATGTATGCAAAGGTTGAGATAATGCTGTGTTATTCCTATGTTAAGTTGACTGTAATCTGCTCAATACCAGTGGCTTCTTGAGCATGTATAAACCCAGGAAATGTATCTAAAATATCATCTATTTATATCAATTTGGTGATGAAGTTGTCAGTAGAAGTTGTGTCTATTTACATGACCAGATCATAGATAAATTTATCATAATACATGCATGAGCAAGAAACCATGTTAGATTAAATGAAACATCAATCAAACTAAAAAATATTGAAAGACTTCATACACCTAGAAGGGTATCTTATAGTGGTATCAGAGCCTCCACCTAGGTTCAAGTCATAGAGTGGGTGGCTATACTAGCATGGCAGTGTTCGTCTGGGGCTCATACATATAGGGAATCCTAGTGGTACAGGTGCAAATCCAGCCTAGATTCTAGGCTTCAAAAGCGTGGTGGGATGTTATGGTCCTGGTGGGTAGACTTCACTAACACCTCAAGGTTTTGGTGTACAGGTAATAAACTGCTACACCAAAACCTTGAGGTGTTAGTGAAGTTCACCCACCAGGACCATAACATCCCACCACACTTCTGAAGCCCAGACTCTAGGCTGGATTTGCACCCGTACCACTAGGATTCCCTATGTGTATGAGCACTGAATGAACACTGCCATGCCGGCATAGCCACCCACTCTATGACTTGAACCCGGGTGGAGGCTCTAATACCACTGTAAGATACCCTTCTAGGTGTATGAAGTCTTTCAATATTTTTTAGTTTGATTGATGTTCCATTTAATCTAACACGATTGCTTGCTCATGCATGTATTATGATAAATTTCTCTACGATCTGGTCATGTAAATAGACACAACTTCTACTGAAAACTTCATCACCAAATTGATATAAATAGATGATATTTTAGATACATTTCTTGGGTTTATACGTGCTCAAGAAGCCACTGGTATTGAGCAGATTATAGTCAACTTAACGTAGAAATAACACAGCATTATCTCAACCTTTGCATACATCAAAAATATATCTTTATAATCTGCTTAGAAGTAAATATAAGACTCCTTACATATAAAATGTATCCAAAATAAAGAGCAATTTATAACATACATATCTCAGCATTCCCTTCCTTAATAGAAGTGTCAACTTGCACAAATACACATTTTCACCTTTGAAATGGAACCTACAGCTATGGACCTACATCTCCTCCTCCAACGCATTCACCATTCGATCCTATGTCTAACTATCCCACCAAACTCACCAACTACACTGGAGAGAAATCTCAGTAATGGTTTTTGCAACAAGATGGTCGAATTTGAAGTGGGTTGCTATCGACAAAGGGGGAAGTGCTCCATCTTTAGAGCCAAAGCCTGGTAGACACACTCCTCTTTGTCTAGGTCCTTCAAATAATGGCAATTCTGAGAAACATCTATATTTCACCCTCATCCCTTTTCCTACCAATGGGAGGCTTTACTCTGATACACTTCTCATAGCTGCTCCAGGTAACACATCCGTTGCTCTTATCGGCAACATTATGCTTTACTCTGGGTACCCAATTCTATGCTACTAGTCAGTCGATCGATATGCAGATAGTTCTGAGGATTTAGGCAGCATGGTTGTGAGAATATAGATAGTTTTCTTAATGGTCTCCAACACTGATTTGTTTTATTCAGAATCCTGATAATTAATTTGTCGTTCCCCTGGCAGTATCACATAACTCTGGTAATTTTGTCTTCAAAGAAGACATGAAATTTCCCAAAAATTGCTCTTCCACAACAAATGTCCTTGAAGCTCTAGATCTAAATTAATAAGCTCAGTGTGAATTCTATTATGAATCCACTCTCGTAAAGAGTTAGGTTTTTGTTCAACCCTTTCCAATCTACTGAAGGTTTTCATCCTCAGAGATTTCATTGAATCAAAGTTCAAGCTTTGCAATAATGCATCAAAAATATTACTCAAGAATTGTCCCCAAATGCTTTGCCCTCAACTTCTTTTAAAGGCTCCAAGGAATCTTCTAGAAGAAGCCAACTCGAAAATAACTCCAACTTCTAGAAGAAACTTATTTAATATTTTATTATTTCCACTTTAATTTAATTAAAATAATTAATATAAGTCATCCTTTTGAAATAATATTAATTTTTAGACAACTAAAATTGATTAAATTAATTAAATCACTTATCCTAATTTTGGGGACATTACAGTCCTCCCTTCCTGGAGATTGCTTGTCCTCAAGCAATTCATACTTGATACCCAACACCAACTTCCAGGATCCCATATCATTCTAAAAAATTTGCAAACTCTACTATCTGAAACAATATGTTGCAGTATATCTGTGAATAAATTCTCCTTATCTCTCTTAGAGAGTAGTGCGATAATTATCAATATGTAATTAACAAACTCACCATCACATGCCTTAGTGTTTACAAAAGACTGTTGCGTTACTATGATTATCTTGCTCTCCAAATCCCCATAAGGATGATGACTCATAATTAGGAGTGAAAATGTCATGCAACATATAGAATCATTTACCTTATCATTCATAAAATGAGCCTCCATCTTGTGATATGATACCTCCTTAGGTCCACCATCTAATGCTGCCCTCAAGATAGACTTCTTTCCCCTAGAAAGGAACTCTAACTGCATATGGTGGTGATCAATATTGTAATGGCCAATACCTTGTAACCACTACATTCCCAAGACCACATCATAATCCTCTAAGGGAAGCACATAAAAATCATTAGTTAGAGTATAATCCCCCATCTGAATACTAAGCTATGAAATCCATTTGGTATAACCCAAAATTGCACCATCTGCCACTTTTACTCCAAAACCACCAAACTCCTCATACTATAATCCACGCCTTTCCACTAACTTTTGGTCAATAAAATTATGCATAGCACCTATATCTACGAAGCTCATGACCTGCTTGCCCTTAAGTGTACCTTTCAACTGAAAGGCATGAAAATTAGGATAACTGGAGAGGGTAGCCATAGTTACTTTCACTGATGCCATGGGCTCAGTGGTATCTAACTCCAACTGTGTCTGTACCTGCTCAACATCCTCCATGCTATCTTTAATATCAGTGTTGGGTACCTCCTCATCCCCTAACTTAGATGTCACCTCAGTCAAATAAACCTTTCCTTTACCCATATAGTGGTGTTTGGGTTCCCAAGGTTCTTTGCAAGAAAAGCATAACTTTTTCCTTCTCAATTCATTCCTCATCTCCTGATTCATCCAAGGGGTTATAGAAGATGACCCTTCTTTATTTTGTGGCATGTTCACCTTTTGTGCAGGCTAAGAGTCCCTAAATGGTTTCTTATCTGCCTGATAAGAAGTGGGAACAGTATCCAGTCTCAATGTCACATCAATGGCCTCTTTAAGAGTGGCTGGTTGAAAAGCACATACCAGACCCTTAAGTCTATCCTATAATCCCTCAATGAATAACATCAAACTCTGCCTTTGAGGCATATCAAGTACGATAACTGAAATACACTAGAACTCATTAATATAAGCTTTTACGTGACCAGTCTATCTAAGATGGGCCAACTCTCTATAGTAGAGCTCTATGTCCTTATGATCAAACCATGTAATGAGTCATTCAGTGAACTCAGCATAGGAACATACCAAAGCGTGATCATAGGTGACCAATCCATGGTGCCACCAATCATATGCAATTCCCTCTAAGTGCAACATAGTAAACTAAATAGCCTCACACTCAGGTATGGGCCGTAAGGATAGATATATGTCTAGCTTGTGCACCCAAGCTCATGCACTCGTATCACCCGAGCCATTATATGTAGCCAATGTGATCTTCCCAATAGATCTATTGAGGTCAAAGTTATGTTGCTAGGGTGGTCTATAACCATGATATCCCCTGAGTCTAGTTGTATCTCTATGTTGTGCACAATACTGGGGAAGAGGGAAAACATCCCTAACCTCTAGGGGTAGAGCTCTCCACTCAGCTGTGGCTACCAACATGAACTCTTAGAACCTAACCTCTGGTGGCTCCCCCTATGATTGTTGTTCACCTGGTACAAATTGAGGAAGCATTGGTCTATTCATAGTAGGTTTACGATGGTGATTCTGCCTAGAGGAATGAAGGGAGCTCCTAACTAAAGAATGGGACTGATGGCTATGCTAATTGGATTGATGGATATGATGACTACCTACCACTGAAATTGATCTACTCCACCTGCCTTTGTGTCTATCCACCTCTAAACGTTCCAAGGTATCCTATAATTTGTCTAAAGTGTGAGCGATCTTGGGCTAAGTAGTGATGAGAGTCCTCACCATCTCTCTCTCTCTTCCTCATCGTAATTTCTTCGAGCATCCCCCTATTCTTCTACCATAATAAGTTCCTGTTCTATACCAAACTCACGCTTGTACTGAGCTCTTTTATGTGTATGATACCTATGGGTTATATCAATTCTTCCTGGATGCATAGAAATAAAAAAGATTCACCCCTATAGGCTGGCAAGAAGCATGGCTCTGATACCACTGTAACGAACCACTACACCAAAACCTTGATGTGTTAGTGAAGTCCACCCACCAAGACCATAACACACACACACACACACACACACACACACACACACACACACACACACACACACACACACACACACACACACACAATGCTCAATGTGTTAGATACATGCTTTTATTTCTTTCTTCCATGTTGATTGAATTTCACATGCCACTTTAGGTGTTTAAATTTTTTTATATGGTTCATTTTCATTACAATAAGTAAATTCCTTAAAAATTGTATGGTTTATTTCAGAAGTGTCAATAGATATATTTTCAAGATTGATGGCTCAATATTGACAAAACTTGACATCCATTGCCTCAAAAAATTATTTAGCAATTTTTACAAGGAGTTTCTTTTCAATTCTTTGTTTGGATGTCATACTCTGGTAATGATCATGCCATGAGGGGATATTTTTTAATAGTCTTTGATATTTTTGTAATAAGGTTGAAAATTTTCCTACCTATCCCAATATTGATTTGTTATACAATTTATACCATGATATTGTGCTTAATGTTTAGATAAATGCTTTTCTTTCTTTCCCTATTGATTAAATTTCACATGCCACTTTAGGTGTTTAAGGTTTTTTAGATGGTTCATTTTCATTACGAGAAGTAAATTCCTCAAAAATTGTATGGTTTATTTCATAAGTGTCAATAGATATATTTTCAGGATTGATGGCTCAATATTGACCAAACTTGACATCCATTGCCTCAAAAAGTTATTTTGTAGTTTTCACAAAGAGTTTCTTTTCAATTCTTTGTTTGGATGTCATATTCTAGTAATGATCATGCCATGATGGGATATTATTTCATAGTCTTTGATATTTTTGTAATAATCTTGAAGGTGTTCCCACCTATCCCAATATTGATTTGTTATACAATTAATACCATGATTGACATAATACTATTTTACAATTTTCCACTTTTCATAGGATGATACCATCTTTTTCGTTGCACTAATGCTACACTATGTATCCCTCTCAATAAATTTTGCATCAATCAAGACAAGAAATTTTGAAACAATCCAATGAGTCTTACCTTTTTGTGTAGAAATGATAAATGATTTTTTTATAAAAACATTTTTATATTTAGTAACAACATTATATTGCGGTAAAATATAATCAATGTGTAGTATAAATTGCTCTTCATGGTTGATACCTTTAACAGAAATGATTTCACCTATAGTGATATTAGATTCATTTTTATTATTTTATGTACTTGGAACAAAGCTATAACAAATATCATTATTTAAGGAGTATACATCATCATCATCATCAATATCATCTTGTAAAACTAATGAAGTAAATCTAAAAAAACTAAGCTTTTAGGAAACAAATTTATCCATTGTTATTAAGATAAAAAATTTTCATAAAAAAAATAATGTATAATACATGTGACTCCTTTTTTTTACTCCAATATAAATAATTCATCCCTATTTTGTAAAAAAGGAAAGAAAACATTATACAGGGATAACTATTGGAACAAGTACAGGAGGGGTTGTCAATTTTTTTGATAGAAAATGGAATGTAGATTACTAAAATTAAAAGAGTGAAAACATTATATTTAAAATTAAACAAACAAAAAAATATTTTAAAATGAAAACTGTATTTATGGAATAAAAACATACATATCTAAACAAATGAATATCACTACAATTTTTCTCTATATTTTTTTATTTTATAAATTTAGAGATCTAAAATAAAATTGTAGAAATCCTTCATTCTCATCATATATGCATTGTTTCATGTTTAGCTACAGTTATGCCCTATTTTTTTATTTTGAAAGTGTATCACCAAATATATGACATTAAAACCTTTTATCATATCTAAATAAAAAAATATGAAGTAATGAGATATGTGATCTAAGGAATCAAAATTTGTTATTTTATTTTCATTATTATGTGTTTTACTTATATTATTTACTTCTATAAATCTATCATTAAAAAATATAAAATAATGTTTTAGAAAAAATAATTTCATAAATAAATTTGTAATGTATTTCAAATTTTAGAAAAGTAGTATCTCAGACAAAAAACCAAGGGAAGCCAGCTACGCAGTGTTGTGGTAGGATTTTATATAAACTCATAGACCTTAATCAATATTAAAAATTATTATCCCCCCTTCTTTGGTATACATAAAAAATGACACTTTAATCAAGTCCAATACTAGAATTTATAGATCTTTGTCTTGCATGATATATAGATAGACAAAGATGTATTGAAGCTTGCACTCCAAAATCATCACAAAACTATTTTTGGAGGGAAGGAAAAAGCATTCCACCTCATGTAGGTTACCATGGGGAAGAAGAATAATGTTTATAGGTATTGAAGTGCAATGGCCCCTAATGCTACCTAGGGCATAAAATGATCTCCCTAAACAACCACTTTTTAATCCAATGATTTTATTTCCTACAGTTTATTATATACACATGGGGCCACTTGTGCCACAAAATAGGTGTAATTTTACTTTCTATGGTACCATGGGGTAATATCCTATATATAATTTATGTCTTTGTGCATTAGGTCATTAATATAGAAAACTTTAACATTTATATATAATAAAAACAAGGTGAAGAATTATTGGATGTTGTTGACACTGATATAAAATTTGAGGGTGATAGATAGTTTAGAAAAAATATTTTGAGTGAGAAGTGGTGAGTGTAGTGTGAATGTTGTTTATTCTATTGGTATTGATTTTGTATTCAGCCATGCTTTTTAATTTTATGTTATATTAAGTACATAAAATAATACATTTACGTATATGTAATAAATATATTTTGTTTTTATTTTTCATAGTGGCTATAGTGGTAGGTGAAAAATTGAATAAGAATCAAATGTTATATTGATCAACTATAATTTGTTATATATAAATGCTTTTATTAGATATTTTGGTATGATTGAGTAAAATAACTATGCATTCTTAATTCATAGTGTATTCGAATTGAATTTCCAAATAATAAAATGATTATATAGTAATTGTAAGTGCAATGAATTATAGTATAGTTGATGAGAATAAAAAATCAAGAAATGCTAATTTAGTTAACTTAGCAAATAAAATTTTAGGTGGCATAAGTATATATAAAGCAGATGATGTTGTAGTTTGTCCTTATTTAGTTATCTTTCTTCATAATGATTTATTGGTACATTTACAAGTTAAGGACTATAGTTGACTATTCAATTAATTTGTTTTTATAAGTAATGACTATTTAAAACTATGTATGTAATGATATTTCATTAACTATGTATGTAATGATAATATGTTAAATTTATATGTAATGAGTTCATATAATTGTGTATGTAGTGACATTAATTGATTATGAATGTAGTAGATTTAGTTAGTTGTGCATGTAATGAATTTAATTAATTGAGTATACAATGATGAAAAATAATTATATATGTATATAGTGTACACATATTGTGTATGTAATCACTTTAATGAACCTAATGTGTATATAATGTACACCTACTTATGTATAACTAGTGTGCATGTAATAACTACTAGTGAATATGTATTAAATAAATTTATGTGAAAAATGTCAATGGATAAAAATCTAAATTCATCACCTTGTTTACAACTTTTTTTTTTGATTGGTGATATATAGCTTAATTATAGCTACACCACTATGTTGGAATAGCAAAAATCCTTTCAGGAAAAAGGGGATCCTAACTCTAGCATATTCCTAAGATGTTACAACTATGAGAATAAATGCCTTACAAAATTCAAATTTATACCAAATTGAAGGTAATTCATTAATTTTATATTCACTAATATATATTATAGCTTACTCCAATTGGATACCATTTTATAAATCCTATCATCATAATAATTAGCCTAGTGTATATATTGTTTACTATCGTATTGTTAATTGTGTAGGTATGATTGAAATTAACTATGTATGTAATGAATATAATTAATTTTCATATAATATATGTAATTACTATAATGAATTATGTATGTAATAATTATGGTTATATGTGTATGTAATGGAAGGTTAACTAATGCCTTTGATAAGCTACCACAACATGCTTATCAAACATGTGAACTGCACATTATGTAGAATTGTTAACTTATATATACATAGTAAAATATAGTCATTACATACATGTAACTAAATATTATATTTATGTACATAGTTAAATATAATTATTATATGCATAATTAACTATATTGATTACATACACACCTAAAAATAGTCATTTAAGTACACAATTAAATAAAATCATTACATACACAAAAGGGTCAATTTTTATGGATCTAGCAAATTAGGAATGCTAACTAGCACATGCAAGTAACTAAACCTATTAGAAAGGAAAATTGATTTAATGAACATAAAAAATCAATTAATTCAAATTGTTTTACAATAAATTCTTATCTATATGATTTCAGTCTTAGAAGCTTTAGTTATTTCCAAATATAGTTTTTATAAGATTATGAAATATTTATTGTGGAATCGTCATTCTGAGTCTAAAAAATTTTCTTTAATGAAATGAGAAGAGGAATGCTTACCTAAATAAAAAGGTGGGGATGGTATAATTTTTTTTCAAGATGAATGAATCTCTATGATATTTTTAGAATCTATTAGGACCAATGCAAAAATTAGAGCATCTTGATTTGAAGAAACTATATTGATAATATAGATGATCCATCCCATATTTTTATATAAAGCATTAAATGTATATGTATCAAATTTGGATTTTCATTGGGAAATGCAGAGAACTTATCTCAAAATACCCTTGTTGGGATCTTAGATATGGTTGACTTGTTAACTTGTAGAAGGATGCCTATCTAGTGTGGTGATTCTATACAACCATCATTCCTTTAGCATTCTAGAAGATTAATTTTATTATCTATGGGGACCACTTATTTTTTATGAGTGGGTTGAAACCCAAAGTATATGGGGCCCTTAGAGATGTTGGAAAAATATAAAACTTTATACAACTAACCATTCCTTTGATCTTCTTATTTATTTTATTTTTTCCCCTAGACTCTCACCATATTAATAACTCAGAGTAGAGTGATGGCTTAAAATGGATAGGAGATCCTTCTAGAAACTATTAGGTGAAAAAAGGTTATAATAAGTTAATATCTCATATTAATAATCATTTATGGCCTATGGAAAATGTTTGGATCTGACAAGAACTTCCTAAAACTAATGTAAATATATGGTTTATCATGAATAAGTAATTTGTTGTTTGGGATAGACTCTGAACGATTGGTTTTTAAGGGCCCTTTTAGTGTATTTTCTATAAATATAGTTCTAAAATCCTAAACCACACCTTCCTTCATTACACTTTTACATGGATAATTTTTTCTTGTTTATTTAATAAAATGAATATAATTTTGCTAGCAAGTGGTTCTATTTCAGAAATTTTATTTAACTAGACTAAATAAGGAGGGGATCAAGTTATTAATATTTGGGATATGGCTCCGCATATGATATTATGGAAATAAATAAACAATAGAGACTTTAGGATCCTTTCCCTCTCTAGATATTTCCTCACTCTTAAATTCAAGGCACTCATTCATGTGGGTTTTAAGGATAAATTTCCACATCCTAAAAATAAAATCATTGGAGAGGATCATCATATTCTATTAAAATAAAATTTATCTAAAAATAACTTCAACCTCCATTCTCATATCAAGAAAAGGTTATTGGCCTCTTGGAATCCCCCAAGCATCAATAATTTCAATCTAAATTTTGATAGGGTATTTAAAGGTAACCCATATATCTTCAGAGGTGGATGAACCTTAAGAGATAATATGGGATACGTGGTATCCTATTTTAACTTAAACACTACATGGTATTCAAATAATTTAGCTGAAGTTCTATTTCTTCTTAGAGGTTTGAGAATCACTATTGTTTCAAGTTTTAGGAAATTATCAGTGGAAGGGGATTCTCTCTTAATTAACATCACTGTTATATCAATATAAATTGATTAGTTTAACCTCAATACAATCATTCGATATATCTTTTATGTCATTCAATTTTTTGAGGACATTTATTTTTTCCACAATTATCATGAGACTAGCTCTATATCAAATTTCTTAGCTAAATTCATAGCTCTTTACCTTAATTGTAATGAATATTATCTAAATTAAGGCCCCACTACTTGGGAAGAATGTAGATAACCAATTAAAAAAGATAGGACCCACTCATGACTTACATTTTAATCATGTTATCATAGTGCAAATCAGTGGTCTAGCTCTTGGAGTGTTCATTGTTATATTCGTGCTTAAATGACATGTTGATTTTTGGTGTCCTAGACTTTTGGAGTTGGTTTTTTCATCCTTCCTAAAATTCACTCCATGTTGGTGTTTCCTTATCGAAGACCTAGTTTGTTTTCAGATTTGAAGCTTCTTGGCTCTTGTTCTTTGCTCTCCTCTTTTGTATTTTGGATTGTTGGATTTGTGGCTACTTGGGTTTTTGGCTTTTTGCAAATCTCCTTCTATTCTCATGAAGATTTACTTTATTTTTCCTAGTTTTATTTTATGTAAATCCTTTTATCCCTCAGGGTAAGTTCACATTTTCCTTATTATTAATTATTAAAACTAACCCTATTATATGGACCCATAAATCCCCCTATTTAGTCAAAAGTTTAAGGTTGCTTATTCTAAAAAGAATAGAGTCATTACATACATAGTTAAAAATAATATTTATTTTATGTATTTAAATATATTAAATTATTATGGGCACTTATCCACATGTAAATGTCATTACAAGGTTCACATGTGCATTGGAGTTTTTTGTTGGAACGTCAATGGACCAATTTTTTATTCACAATCAATTTGTTTTATAGGGTTTGATTGACACCAATTAAAATCTAGATTGAAATAGTTACTCAAGAATTTTAATTATGCATGTAATTGGCTCTAATATAAACCTAATTGTGATGGGGATTGATTGCCTACAATTAATTCAATTTATTATGAATTAGGGATAATTGATCCGAAATGGAATTTAAATGGCCATAATTATATCCATTGGATTAAATTAACCCCAATTGCATAAAAAATTGGACTATACTCATTTATTTAAATCTCATATGTGATTTGAGATTGTTGATCCCCAATTGAATTTACATGGTTTCAATTGATTACATGGGGCTTGATTGGTTGTAAATGAATAACAAATATAATTGATTACTTGATTGGTTAAATTTGGGATGCAATTGGGGACAATCAATCTCCAATTTAAATTAGATGGTTGTAATTGATTACATGGAGCTCAAGTGGCATGTTAGAATGCACTTAAGTTTGATGAAACCTAGGATGGCATGGTAGATTGAACCCAAGGTTTGCTTCAACACACCAATGGATTCTAAAACATCTATAATCAATTCACCAATAATTTATTTACAAATAAATATAATTAATGTGGGATTTACATTTCAAAATAAGATTAAAAAGGAAATTCATTTGATACCTCAAAGTAAACAAGGGATGGTTTTCCTATTTTTATTTGTATTGGTACATTCTTGACTATTGCTTTACCAATTTATTATAGTTAATTTAACAAAATGTGTTTTTGTATTATGTTTCCTTGGGGTTGTGGGAAACAATAAAAATAGTCAAATGAAAACTCAAAATTCAAATATTTGGATCCTTAATAGGGTCTAAATATCTATTTACAATTGTAACATTATATTTATCAAGATAATCGTTAGGGAACATGCATGATAAGTAATATCAAGTCCTTTTATGAGATGTACTCTATATTATTTTTTTAAGAGGTAGAGTTTATAGTCATACTCTATTTAATTTAAATGGTATAGGTACCTATATTTTTGGACCTTAAAATTCACCTTTTTAATGATTTGGCTCTTAGAGATTGAGTTCTTACTTGATACATTTTCCTAGTCGCTTTGGATAGATTTTATATCTATTTTTTGATGTAACCTAAAAATGGAAGATAACTCATATTGATAATAACTATTAATGCAAGACTAAATTTTGAGGAAAAACTATATAAGCGTATGAATGGGAAATAAATCTAGATTTATAAAAAAATACTTATTTTATCTTTGATAATAATGACTTAAGTGGATAGGGTCATATTATAGATTTGAGTTGTGACTAAGACACATGTCATAATAATTGTAACATGAATACTCACTTCAATAAAATTTAAAGCACATTATTGAGTGATGACCAGAAAATCGAGATCTTAAATTTTTATTAATATAGTCAACTCTAAAAGCAAACATTTTCTCATTCTACACAATCGAAAAATGATGTATAATATTAAAGGGATATGCCTCTTTAAATATTATAAAGATTTTTTTTTTACATGCAATCATATCTTAACTATTTAAACTTAATTCATGGGAAACATAATCATTTTATGTACTTAAAGGATATATCTTTCTATTTACCAAAATAATTATGGGAATATACAAGTGTATCCAATGCAACAGGCTCAATTCCCCCTCCCCTCGACACCCACACACATAATGCAAGGAGTAAGAGTAAAACCAAAATTTAACTACAAGATTTACCCTTTAATACCATCCCCTCCTTGCCCCACCACCACCACCCACCTCCCCCCCTCCATAAATTACCAACATCAATAAAACTATAAGTTAGAAAAAAATGACTAAATAAGAATAAGTAAATTTCACTTCTCTTCTTATGGGAGTAATTTATTCACTACTCTCTTATAATTCCCAAAAAATTCATATGTATACTTTGAACACAAGTTTGCCATTCACACTAGTGACACTAGGCTTATGGAATACCCAAAACCTCCCATTATCATGAAAGTGTATATGTAAAATCATGTCAATCCACTTTTTCCTTTTCATAAATAGAAATTAGAACCTTCCCCATTGTACTACCATTTTAAGTTATACCTAATAGTAAAACCACTATTATATATTCCCAGACTATCTTCTTTAACAATGACACCCCATAAATAGTTTCTTCTTGACACCCATTTATTCAATTTCAAATTAAAAAGCATATTATTCTCAAAATAATAGTAAACTCACTCTCAAAACTCTTCTGGTAGATGATATTTACGTATTACATTGATTGAAGATTCTTAGTCATCACTATTCATTAATGATTATACGTAGTGAAACTATATTATTTCCCTAATTAAATTTATGTCCCTATTAAGTCTAGGTTAATTCATGTGATATTAATAAATATTCCATATCCCATCATTCCCAAAAATTTTATCCAAAAATCTCCTTTTCTATCACCCAAGGTTATCAAATACTTATCTTATAATATTTATTCATTTTCTAACCTTGTTCGATGTGTCTATGCCATTTCCTTAATAAATTCCATAAAAATATTTACCATGATGAAAATAAATATGAAAGTGTATTATAAAATTGAAATAGAAATACTATATACATAAATGATCCCATATTTTATCAAAAATGTTACTTTTGCATAGTATTTCAATGTTATATTTACCTAGTGATGGTTGGAGAATCCATCTATAAATGAGTGTACCTCTCTGCCTACCATACCCCCTATTTTTTTTTAGTGAAGGGTGAGGGGAATGGATCATGAAGACATTATTTATTTAGTTCTTTATACTCAATTTAAATTTTAGTATTGCCTATTTTATTATGTTGAATTACCATCTGACTTATCCATTTCATATGTTCAATTAGTTTAATGATACCACCAACTAATTTTTTTTGTGTAAATAAATATCAACTTTATCTTTAACATTTGGGTTGATCCTATAAGATAAATTACTTAATTATTTTATTTTGTATTTCACATGTTTTTCATCATTATGACTTCATCCTTAATTCTTTACAGTTTTGTGGAAATAAATATTTATATTCTCTTAAGAACTCAAACATATCTACTTACTTCTTGATCTAGTAATCTCATATCTTTGATAATTTTGGATTTACTTATATCACTATATTTTATTCTCTATTTTTTAGGGGTTTATAAAGTATTGTATTTTATCTTCCACATGTTATAGTTATTATTTCTAAATTATGATTAGGACACACATCATAAGAACTATAACATGAATATTCACCTCAATAAAATTTAAATCACTTTGTTGAGTGATGATCAAATAATTAAGATCTCAAATTTTTACTAACATAGTCAACTCTAAAAACAAACATGTTCTAATTATATATAATGAAAAATAATATACACAATTGAAGGGATATACATCTTCAAAATATAATCAAGAATTAGAACAATGCCTTGTAGTATCTTGACACCTTCTGCTTGGCCTTTGGCTCTAGCATCCAATGGTAGAAAACTTATTGCTATAGACAATCTTACCTCCCTCCACTAGTATGGGATGATAAGTTTAATTGGAAGTGGATCCAACATGATGAAATGTTTAAATTTCTTGGCATCCCCTATGATTTTTATGCCTCACTACCTTTATTGTGGAAATATCTTATTGACAAAGTTTATAAGAAGGTAGAATTCTAGGTGACCAAGTCTCTTTCATTATCAATAAATTTTCAAATCTACTAAAAAATTCTTGCATCCACCCATGTGTACTATTCATCATGTTGGGTGCCTTCCAAAAAAACTTTCTAGAAGTTAGATAAGTTACTCAGATATTTCCTTTGGGCTAATTCCCCATAGGGTAAAGGATTCCATAGGGTGGCCTAGGAATTTTGTTGCCTCATGCATGATGATAGAGGGATGGGGCTCATATATATAACCAAACAAGGAACTAATTTATGTGCCAAATGGATAATGTAGGCCATTGAGGGCAAATAAGCTTGGAAGGTGTTGTTTAGACACTATATTTCCTTAGGCTTGCCAAAGGGAAAAAAGGTTTGGAAAGGGCTTAGCTTCCTCAATTTAATTTTCATTCAATCTCTTGTCTAAATCATAGGGTCCTTAATGGCCAAAATCATATGAAAATCCTAGAAAATATTAAGCCATGGCTTCTCTGGAATG
The DNA here is from genome assembly GCA_037957365.1 of Torreya grandis. Lineage (NCBI taxonomy): Eukaryota > Viridiplantae > Streptophyta > Pinopsida > Cupressales > Taxaceae > Torreya > Torreya grandis. Next base: position 16,609 of record JARHVA010002206.1, read on the forward strand.
GATCCAATTTCCAAACTGGGCTCTCTATTAATTCCTATTCTCTTTGGTGGTTGCCCATTTTATCTCGCAATGAGATGCCTTGGGCAGAAGTCCTTTGGGTCAATGCTCTCAAGCTCTACTATAGAGGAATTCATACTAGTCTAAGATATCTTCTGTAGGTGATCTCACTCTAGGCTATCCTAGGAGGAGGTGAAATCTAAATTCAAGATAGCCAATGTGGACCAAAAATCCTATCAAGAGATCTTTAATGTTATCCCAACTTTCATGCTTCACAAAATCTTAGTCCATTCCACTCCATTATGGTGGAAGGACTAGAAATGGTATGTCAAGATCACTTTTCATAATTACACCCCTCAACTTGGCTATGCATGGATCACTCCCCATTTTCCCATGGTTGACAATCTTAACACCTAATGGGGGATACAATCATATATTAAAATGTGGAGCTTTAACTTTAAAATTATTTAGGGGACTTGTGTGGAGTCCAAGCTTATTAATTTTGCTTGGTGTATATTGCACCAAGGCTTGCCTATTGGTAGAGGACTCATCCAACTTGGATTCTACTTTCCTACTTGCCCCTTCTATGGCCACCTCAAGATGCTTCCTCATCTCTTCTAGTTTCATTCCAAATCTTGAAGGGTCTAAACTTAGATCCATGATCTTTTTAGGCCTTTTTAACTTGAATTCTTCAATTGGAAACATATTTTTCTTGGAAACAAACCTATGATGCCCATCAAATATATGCAAGTTTGGTAAACTTTCAAAGTGGATATTCTCTTTTGGATTTATAAAGAAATAAATAATTCTTTTTTTAACCATGATTTTGCTAACTATAATGTTTCTACTTTACACAAATATTCTATTATCTCCAATATTCTTTTGTAGATTCAGGTCGAAGTCAATAAAGTGGCTACAGAGCTTGAGTATCTTCAAGATATCCTCTCCCATTAGGGAGATTCTCCATGTACTATGGCTCAGGTTCTACCTTATTTACCTAGGGATCCCAACTTAGATGATAGAGTCTCTTAACCACCTAGGGGTGGGCATCATCGTAGCCATTCTAGGTGCTACTCTCATAGTGGCACCCTGTACTAGGATGTTTACCCTCTTGGGAAATAGTAATGGTGGTAACCACCACTTCCTTCCCTTGTTTAGTAGGATGGCTGGGGAACTCGTCTTCCTCCTCCATGCCCAGATGTTTGGGGGTTACCCCTTGGAGGCCAAATAGATGTGTTGGATATTTCTTTGGTCATTTCACCTGCTTAGACACAAACATAAGATGATGATATGGACACTACCTAAGCTACTGGTTAGGAGCATGTTATAGATGGTAATGATTTGCCAAGCTTAGGTTGGGGTCTTGATGATATGGATCCTCCACCTTCTAGCCTTTCTCTTGCTTTTTAATATTTATCTTTTTTAATGACTTTGTGACTTATTTCTAGGCTCTACCTAGATTATGATACTTGTGATTTTGCTCCTAGGCTCTGCTTGGTGTGAGATGGCATGATTTTATACCTCCTATATTTTTTTTTGTGAATTATTTGTATATTTCTATTTTGTTAATATATAGATATAATTCATAAAATAAATATTATCAAGAACTTAATTATTTTTGAGATACAATCATATATAAACAATTAAAAATGACTAAATTTGTGATCTATATAATCATTATAAGTACTTAAGGAGATAGAACTTGTTATTTATAAAAAAATTATGGGAATATACAATTGAAACCAACGTCTAAGTCCTTGAACACACACATGTACACACACGAAATATAGGGAATAAGATTAAAACCAAACCTTCACTACAAGCCTTACCCAAAATAATCGAATGCTTTCCCCACCACTACCCTTTAAAAAAAAAATTGAAACATCTTAAAAATAATTAAGTTAAAAAAAAATAACTAATAATAAGTAAAATTCACTTATCTTCTTATGGGAAACTTTATTTATTACTCTATTATAATGCCCAAAGCATTCCTTTGTATACTTTGAACATAATTTTGGAATCCACAATGGTGACACTAGGATTACAAAACATCCACAACCTCCCATTGTTATCAAAGTATATATGTAAAATCACGTTGGTTCACTTTTTCCTTTTCATAAACAAAAATTAAAACCATCCCCACCTTACTACTAGTGTAGGTTACACTTTTATAGGAAAACTACTTATATATATTCCCAAACTATCTTATTCCATTATGACACTCCAGAAATGATTTCTTCTTGACACTCAATTATTCATTTTCAAATTAAAAAGCATACTATTTGAGGAATAATATTAAAATCACACTCTAAAAAATCCTCTCATAAATGATATTTACATATTGCATTCATAAAATAGTATTAGTCGTCATATTTCATTAATGAAATCTTAACATTACAAATATATTATTTATTGAATTAAATTGCTTTCCCTATTAATTATAAGTTAGTAAAAATGATAGAAATAACTATTCCATCTCTCATCTTTCCCCAAAATGTCATCCAAAAATCTGTTTTTATCACCTAGGGTTATCAAATACTTAAATTTTATTATTTTTTCATTTCCCACCTATAGTCATTGTGCCAATTTCCATTCATTAATCAATTCTATAAACACATTTACCATGATGTGGATATACATTTCCAATCCAATCTTAAATCCAAACAAAATTTTATATACATAAATGACCCCCATTCTATCATAAACAATATTTGTGGGTGGTATTTCAGTGATATCTTTACCTAGTGATGGTTGGAGAATCCATTTTTAAATGAGAACAACTCTCTGCCTACCAAAGCCCCTAGGATTTATTCGGTGAAGGGTGTGGATAATAGATCAGGTAGACATGATTTATTTAGTTCTTTGTAGTCAATATAAATTTGAATGGTGTTTATTTTATAATGTTAAATTACCATTGGACTTATCCAATTCATATCTTCGACCATTGTAATGATACATCTAGCCAATGTTTTAATCTAATTAAAATTAAAATTTATCTATAATATTCGGGTTGAAATTGTAAGGTTTCTTCTTTAATGATTTTATATCTTATTTCACTTGTATTTTTATAATTTTTAATCCTTTTATTCCTTTAAGTTTTGTGGAAATAAATATTTATATTCTCTTAATAACTTAAAGATACCTACTTCCTCCTTAGTTTAGTAATATCCTCTCTTCGATATTTTTAAATTTCCTTCTATCACAGTTTTTTTTTTCTCCAATTTAAAAAGGTATATAAAAATATTGTGTTTTATCTTCTATAATTTCAATTGTTTTATCTTTGATAATACTTGTTTAAGTGGATAGGGTTATCTTTTAGCTCTGAATAGTGATTAGGACACACATCATAATAACCATAACAGAAATATTACATTCTATCTTCTAAAATTTTAATTAATTACCTCTCTCCCTCTTCAATTTATATTTTTATGTTCTCTAGTTTATCTTATTCATCATTTGGTTCTTGTTTAGTTATGTTCCTACAATTTGATTGGTCTTGACTTCTTCTTTATTGGCTTTAAATTAATTTTCCTCTTATTCCTTATCTAGGAATGGTCCTAATTTGTTCCCTATCATCCATATGTCCCATTATTATATTTTATGTTATTAGTATGATAAATTAATGTTTTCTAGTATTATTCAACATAAATAGGAATGTTTTTACTCTTTGCAGCACTATACATACTCTTATATCAAGCTCCCAAAAATTGAGTGTTTGAAAAAAAAATTGTTTTGAGTTTCTCCCAGTTAAAATTCCTTCTCTGCATATATTAGAGCATATATCATGCCTTGTATATGTTTTGAGGGTATAATAAAATAATTTTACCATATATATATATATATATATATATATATATATATATATATTTCAATTTTTTTTAGTTCATAATTTTTCACTATTTATAATATTTATCTTTGGGGTATGTGTGCCTATATATTATATTATTTATTAAAAGTATCCTTTTTACTTAATAAACATTATTTTTAGTAAAATAATTAATGGTTTCTATTTCAATATTATTGATTTATGAGTATTCCACCACCTTGAGGTAGTGATAATCAGTGTATCATCTATAACCTTCACTCTGATATTTTCCATTTGAAATGCCTTTGTCATTTAATTTATATAATATTATGTATATCATATTGTATTTAATTCAATATTAAAGGGTTTTAAGGTATATCAAATGGATGTGAAATCTGGATTCTTGAATGGCAACTTAGAAGAAGAAGTCTACATTGAGTTATTTGAAGGATACTTCATGTCAAGTAATCAAAATTTTGTGTGTAAATTGAAGAAGGCTCTATATGTTCTTAAACATGCTCCTATAGCTTGGTATGATAGGTTTGATAAGTGTCATTTGAGTCAAGGTTTTAAAAAATGGGTAGTTGATAGTAATTTGTACATTAAGATAGAAGGCAATCATCAATTAATTTTTGTTGTATATGGTGATGACATAGTTTTTTTTTTTGGTTTATTATCATGTGAATCCCATATTGTAATGAATTATACTTTATGTGTCCATGATATATTATATTTGTATATTCAATAAACATGAATTTATTGGGTTGTAATTTCTTCATATGAATAAAAACTTCTAACCATCTTTTTTAGATCTTTGTATAGCTAGGATTCAATGCATTATTTTGAGGATGTTTCTACCTCCTCACTTTATATCGATACCTATCCTTTAACATATACATATTTGTTGTTTTATTTTATATTGTAAATTTTGGATAGTTATTCAAAACTACTTTTCCCTTCATTCGAACATAATTATTTTGATCATGTGATTGCCATTCTAGTTTATAATGGTGTAATCCTAATCCATTTACTTAAAATGTGATCTCTTCCTCATTATATTTTAATGTTCCATTATAATCATTGAGCCATTATAAATTTAGTGGTGTAGGGTATCCCATGTCATACATATCAACGAGTTCAAAATCAATATTTTGCTTTATGCCCATAAAGTAAATATGTACATTTCAAGGCATTCCTATAGATGATGTCTGTGTCCCATTGTCAATATAAATATAATATGTTTTCATATATAGATATGGTTTTTTTAGTTATTCCCAAGCACTATAGGGAATAACATATATGTTCTCCCCTAAGCCTAGTAAGGTCTTCTTTACTTTTTGGCCATTAATTTTAATTTCTAAGAGGATTGGCATATTTTTCTAATTCTTACTATATTAGAATGAATTATATTTAGAGTTTTGTTTTTACCTTTATTACCCGATGTTATCTCTATTATTTTTCCAATACATATAAAAGAATGTTAACTTTTCTAACAATCTTTGGTTCTTGACTAGGCTTAGCATTTGTTCAAGTTCTAAATTTTCATTTTGTCAAAATAAGCATCTTGATATTGTATTTATCCTATTTTTTATTGGATAATATTCCCATATTTGTCTACTATCATATTATTCTTGTATGTATAATGGTAATGTCCTTCATTATCCTCTTCTGATTCTTCTTCTGAGTCAGTTGCCTTTTCCTTTATTTTCTTAATCTTGGCTCTACTTAAAATAGCTACTACAATTATCATTTTAGGTCTTAAATGATTATTAATTTTTGTTTATTTTTAGTATTTTACCTATGATCTTTCACCACCATTTTATATACCATTATTTTCTCTAAAAAATATGTCCTTTTATTGGAAAATTCTCCTTCCTCTTTAATTTTAACATTTTGTTATCCAAAACTTACTTTGTTGCATCTTCCTTTTATATCTTAGAGATTTGGTATATTCTTTAAATGCTGAACTCCTTTTTACAATGGTGAATCTACCAAATCCTCTATTTTTGAACCTCCATTCTTATAAAAATTTGTCACTCTATGACATGAAAATAAGTCTAGGGTCCCTTTTTCCTAGAAGGACCCATATTATACCTATGGTTTCTCTTTAAAATTCCTTAATATGTGCCCAATTTTATTTCACTTATAGTAGGTAGGGGAGGTATCTCTTGGTTGTACCCCTATTTATACCCTCGATTATATCTTCCTCCCCATAATAGATTATTCTTCTATCATATTACCATCCTCTATTACTGCCTTGTCTCCCTCATCTATAATTGTTGTGGTTGTTATTGTAATGACAACTATGTGGGTTTTGTGTTGTGAAGTTTGGCATTATTGGGTATTTTTCATACTATGGTTTAGGGTAAGGCATGCTTTGCTTGACCATTATTGTTAGAAATGGTGCCATTTTTATGCTATTTTATCTCATATTATTTTCATTTCACTTGTTTATTCAATCACATCATGACCTTGGTAGCTATGATTTTAGTGATTGAATGAGCCACATGTGGTACAATACATATATTTATTCATTGGTGGTGATAATTCATTTATTGGATAGAAGTGTTTTGAATGTTGATCATATATATGGATTAATGGGTAAGTACCAACTAGTGTCTCTGATAATCCAACAACTAATGCTAATTTTGATATTTATTGATGTGGCCATTCTCTCCATGATTTTCCTTTTGTAAATTCTTTTTTGCATCATATCATAGGTCGTAGATGGTTAATTCTTACTTTTAGTGAAATAAAGTCATCTCCTTTCATCTAGATTTCTTGTTTTAACCTTAATTATGCTAGTTCTTATTGTAATATTTCAATTCTATTTTTTAGTAAAGAATTTGTTTTTCTTCTCAAGGATTACACTTCTAGTTTGAATCCATCTCTAAGGTTTATGCAAATGTATTGAATTATTTCTTATTCATATTAGTTCTTAAGTATGGTACTAATATTGATATAAACCATTATATTATCTATTTTTAATTAAATTATTCTTATAATTTACTATATATTTGAATAGTTGATCATTATATTTTACCATCATTTTCTCTTTCTATATATATTCTTAAATTTTAAAAATAGTTTATATAGGAATAACTAGGTAATGAAAATATCCTTTGAAATCCTTCTATATGTATGCCCATGAATTATTATGCTCTAAAATAATTTTCATATACCATTTTAACATGTTATTGTAGATGATATTATGTGATTATGTAGCTCATCTATGTTATACACATGGTAAAATAATGACCCTGGCTATTCTTCTTAGTTAGACACATGCCTTCAATCTACAAGCCTTACATATGTTTTATTTTGTGCCACTTGGCCTATCACTTAGTTCAACTAACCATATATTGAGTACAACGACATCCCATCTTGCCTATAATTCTTAAAATGTACTTATGTTACACCTATTCAAGTTCTAAGCCTAAGCCTACTTTCCTTCTCCTTAGACACTAAAATTTGGATTAGATAGTAACATAAACATTACTATCCTAACATGACACAAGTGTCTAGTGTCCTAAGAGTAATCTAATTTTCAAATGAAATGTATCAGAATTGTTAGCCTAAGTGATTTAATGTGAGATATCTTCCAATAGGATTGGTCTAAATTTAATATCAACCCAACTCATTCCACACCTAGCAATCAGACCAAAAGAACACTCAACAAGTGTTCAAGTTACCAAAAGATTTTTTATTCTACCCTATTCATATATTAGTCAAAGGAACATCTTAGATAGAATTTTGAAGTATGAAAGGAGCATTCACAAGGTCATATTGTCTAAGTTAAAGGTTAGGTCATTATTGTATTTGCTTTACACATTTCATTATTCACACACAAGCCAACACATAAGGGAGAACTACATGGGTCAAAGACCTTATTATGGAGTATTAACTATGTAAGTAGTGCCCTTTGACAATGGGGTTATTGTAATTCATCTCAACACTATGTGCCCACTAATAATTTTTTCTCAAGGTCACATTGAAGATGCAAACCTAAAGTTTTACCATTTCACTAAGAGTGATAGTCCATGACCTAGATTTGAATGCACCAGAGCGAAGGTGAAGCCAAAACTAAAATCATCCAAGAGGTCACACCTATTTTATTGATTATTCTATATAAGACACTAGTACAAATTCTAGACAATAACATTAATATAATTATCCTAGACTGATGCAAGTGTTTAGAGATCTAGAGGCACTAGATCTAGAATATGATAATTATTCTAGAACTGTCTTACTTCTTGATTACCACTTTTATTAGATCTACCACTATATTAGTATAAAAAACAACTAAGAATATTACATCTTAGTAATTTTCTTACATAGCTTAGTTATACTTTCTATATTTATCCTATTCTTAGCATAATAAATTTAGCATATGTTACATTTAATTTTAGAACATTAATTGGCCTATTGTTGATATGATATTAACCCTTGTACCCTATAATTTATATATCCTTAACCTTAACCACTAAAATAATATTCATATCCAAATTAGGGTTAAACATTTAATGAACTTTATCTTTGAACATCAAACCCTAGGCTCCTTAGGATTTTTATTTTATTACTATACTATATTTAAAATTTTAAGACTTTTTCATTTGTGAAGCAGTAGAAAATGTTGTTACAAAAACCTAATTTCAAATGGAGGATGAAAAAGCATTGATTACTTATCTCAACAAAAACAAGGGATTAATAGATTCATTTTTATATGTTATAAGAGATGAAATAAGCAAATAATATCAAACAAAGGCTGCCTCACCTAGTAATGGTGAATATGTAGAAGGTACTATAAATCAACCCACAATACAACAAAACACATCTTATGGGGCACACATTATGTATTCCAACCTTTATTTTTGGAAACTATTATTGATACATCTATTGATAACTTACATTTAGTTTAACACAAATAATAATTTCAATGCTTGTTACTACTCAAAACATGTTTCCATCCCCTGTGGTGAATACTAAAATTTATCATGAAAATACCAGAGGGCCTAAAATTTATTTCTCCTTCATGTTGTAAAATTATTGTAGGATAAGTTTGCAAACATTGAACAAAATGCTTGAAAGTACTATCATGCCATAGATTCACAAGATGTGCTACATAACCATCTTGTACTTGAGATGTCTTTGCACCATTTTCCAACTAGATTTGTTGCACCTAAGTTCACATTTTATGATGGCAAGGGTGATCCTAAGAAACATATTTTAACCTTCCATGCAACATGCCTTGAAAATGCTTCAAATGATAAACTTTTAACCAAACTATTTTTAAGGATCCTCAAGGACTATGCTTTGAGGTGGTTTTATGACTTACCTTTCCAATCCATGAAAGCATTCAATCCTAATGTAGATTAGTTTTTGGCATAGTTTTATATTAGTTCATTATCAAAAATGTTTCTTATGCTTAAATTACAAAGGTCAAACAAGTAACCAATGAACTAGTCAATGAATATGTCTTGAGATTCAAGACAATGCTAGTCAAAATGATCAATACTATGAAAAAAATAGATACAAGACTTATTAAAGAAAATTTTGCTTACTCCTTTACATGAGTCCATTATTAAAATATTTTGATGAATTATGTCATGTTGTATGGGGATGTGAAATGAAGCTTATGTCATTGAGTAAGTTCAAGTATGTAACAAACATACTAATTGCATATACATATAGCACAAAACTTATAATTAAACTAAGCTATAAAGTAAAACCTCATAAGCTAAGAAATTTACCACCATGATTAAAAAAGTTGCATAACAACCTAATTATATTATTGTATATAATGTACCAAGGAAATAGTTTACACATTTACGTAAACCTTCTACTTCATTACTTCCATGGTTGCTAGAGTGTCATCTTATATCTCTCCCTCATCCTATAAAGGTTGATGTAAATAGAGCTATAAGCAAAATACATGATACAAATGATTATTATGACTATCACCAAGGCATTGGGCATTCTAATAACATATATTTTACACTAAAGTATAAGATCAAAGACCTTATCGATGAATAATAAATTACATTTTATGATCCCCCAAAGGAATCTAGTTCATAACTTGGTGATCACCATAAACAAAAAATAATTAATAATATATTACAATACCATTCCAAAAAGGAACTAAAAGTTCAAATGGTGTATAACTCACATCCTCATCCACCATATTATGGACACCCACTATATGGTGTCATTGGTAGTTACATGACACATATACTAGCTATAGTTCATAAACCTACTATTTCCTTTGATGATAGTGAAACTAAGGCTGATGAATCTGAATTTCATTCTCTATTCATTTGAGCATACCTTGAATAACACCCCATACATAGAGTTATTATTGATAATGGTCCATTAAAAAAATGTTTTCACCATGATATTACTTACACATTTTGGTTATAATCATCAGACTTATACCCCTCTACTAGATTAGTTAGAGAATTCAATGGGACCTCCAATAAGGTTCTTAGAAAGATTTATCTATCTTTATAGGTTGGTATTGCACATGTTGTTAATAATTTTTTAGTTATACCTTATATATGTGTCTTTGATATGTTACTAGGATGACCTTGGATACACATTATTTAAGTAGTACCTTTTATAGTGTCTAGGTGTGTTAAATACATTAATGCTAACAAGGTAAATAAAGTTCCTAGTATTCCATATGAGAATCCTCTTAAACAACATAAATTTATACCTAGACAATTAATTATCAATCTTGTTAATTGCAAAGTTGATTATGAGATTTGATTAATCAAGTATTAGTCAATAAAACAAAGAGAAATGCATAAAGAACTGGAACATATCAAGCCAAACTATTCATGGGGGGGTTGATAATAACAAATAGGAATAAAATGAAAGAAATCCATACTAGTTACCTTCCCAAATTGATTCCATCACTAAAGAGAATATCCAAGCATTTTCTCCTCTTGATCAAGCATTCTTGTCTTTGTCAACAATGGTGACAAAACTCCTCTAATGTCTCAAGAACACTTCGTAAAATATAGGATCAAACTAGAAGGAATATCTAATATATCCTATCAAATTAATCTTACCCAAATGCAAATAACACAAT
>JARHVA010002206.1:32500-52500 GCA_037957365.1 Torreya grandis
AAACTTAGATATACCATATACTTAATTTATTAAACTAAAATAGGCTATTTATGGAAAGTAAAACTAAACTATATATATATATATATATATATATATATATATGACATATAAAATAAATTACTTAGCTAGCTATAATGCTAACACTGCTTCATATGGAATAGGTTAAAAATAGGTATGAAGGAAGTCATAAAACAATCATTAGACTATGGATCTAGTACATCTAACTCTCTAAACACTAATCTTAGACTTGGATAACTGCATTAATGCTACCTTTTGGGTTCGATGCTAGTATCCCATATAAAATATCTAGTGAAATATGTTATGAACACTTGGATCATTATATGGTTGTATTTTCCTTCACTATGGTGCAATCATATCTAGGTGATGCACTATCACTCCTCATAAAATGATAAAACCCTAGATTTTGATCTTCATGTGACCATGGGGAAAAATGGGTTAGTAGGTGCATGGTGTCAAGTTGACCTTAATGATACCACTTTTAAGGGTGTTACCTCCATATCCAATACTATGAATATGGCCTCAAATTCATGTAGTTATCCCCTATATGTTGTCTTGTGTGTGAATAATGTAATGTGTGTAAAAAAAGTACAATAGTGACCTAGCTTGTAACTTGGAAAATTGGGCACTTAGGCTACTTATTTATTACCTCAAACTTGTAGATGTGTTGTACCTATGACTCTTGTGAAAATAGGGAATATTTATTCAATTGAATGCTTAATAGAGTAATTTTGATAAGTTGTGTTGGTATTTTTGGTCTTTTTTTTAGGTGAGGAATGAAAATGGGTTGATTTTGTATTGATATCAATCCAATAGGCATATAACTCACATTAAAGTACTTCAATTGACCATTGTAATATGATTCATTTGTAAATTGGATGACATTAGTGTAATGGACACTTGTGTCATGTCAAGAGAGTAATATTGATGCTACTATCTGATCTAGACATTAGTGTCCCAGTAGCAAGAAAGTATGTATACATCTAGAACTTGCATAGGTGTGAGACAATTAAATTTTAATAACTATGGACAAGATAAGATATTTATGTCATCAATATAAGATTGGCCAGACTATGAAATAGGCCAAGGGGTACAAGTTAGAGCAGATGTGAGGCTTGCAAAAGCAAGGAGAGTGTATAGCTAAGTAAAATAGCCAAGGTATAATTTTTCCAAGTGTACAAGACTAAGGCGCTACATAATCAAAAGATATCATATACATGATTAAGTTTCATACTTGGATCCTTCTCATAAATAAAAAGTGTACTATACACAATCATGTACATCTTTTTTCCATTTACTCTAGCATTGCTTTTAATTTCAATATTATAATAAAAGGGGAGTATTTGTAGTCACTAAAATATGGAATTATTGACCTAAATTAACTTTACATGACTTATGCATACTCATATGGCTCTTCTACACCTTTCTCTTCTATCCAAATACTTTCCATAGGTCTAACCTTTCTAATTTTCTATCAGTCACTTACATTAACTCCCTCATATGTGCCCAACCTATTCATTATCATAATCAGACTGTATCTATATCATCATATAAATATTCCTAATTTTTAGACAAGTCTATCAGACTTAAATGCTTTCATAATTTAACAAGCATCCAACCTTGATGGACCTATCCCCATGCCAAACAATGGTCATTTTCCAAATTAAAATGATCTTTATGGGTTGATCCATATGTTTTTCATGTTGGTAGTGTGAGAAATTACTCCAAGAGTCTCATATAGATATACAATAAGTCTAAGCCTATTTCATGATCTACCATTGTTAAGGATGCCTATTCTAAAACTTGCAAACTCAAAAAGGTTACCCTTAACTTCCCAATTTAGTATTCAATCAATACAAGCAGGGTCTATATATTTCTAAAACACCTAAGCCAAGTCAATTTTACCATTTTTAAAGTGTCTAAACATAGATAAATATTTCATTTATTAAAGGAACACCATTGCACACATACACCTAAGGGGCAAAACTGCATGCAATTTGACTTCACTCTTAACAATATTGGGTATGTAGGAAACACTGAGATATTCATCAGGGAAAGGATGAGGTCAGATCAACCCACCCTTTTTAGGCCTAAACCTAATTTTCAAACTATGTCTAGAGTTTAAATAAAGGGGCATGTGTTTATGGATACTATGCACACAACAATCCCTTTATATCACACATAAATACAAATTACAACTAGGTGCATCATCCTATGCCAAAACAGAGGGACATAGTCTATATGGATGGATATTTTAGATTATAGATGCTATAATTTAGCACATACATCTATAGATAGATGAATTTATCTAGGTGGTTACAAAATCCTAGTTCCTAATTTGAGTGCCTCATAATCTAGTTCCATTATTTCTTTTCATATGCACACTATATTAATATTGCACAAAAATTTAACATGCTAGGTATATGAATCCTTTTAGTGTTTTCCATAAATAGTAAGTAAAATTCTGTAATAATATTCTACCTTTACATTCATAATTTGTGTATCATTGTTATACTTTATATAGTTTTAATAGTACGTAGTTTTAAATACTTTTATAGATAACTAGATAAAAAATAAAATAAAACACACATTCTAACACTTTTCTAATATTTGACTTTCTTTTCAATTATCTGTGTTTTGATTGTGTCTCCTTAATATAATTGCTATAATGTGTGTATTTATGTGTGTGTGGTAACTGAAGGTATTTGGGGAAATTTAACTAGATTAATAATTTATGGGAGATTTTAAACATGTTTAAAATCCTCACAAGATGATCTCCATAAATAATTATTCTATAAGGGCAATTTATAAGACCCTCAATGTTTCAAAATATCTACCAATGAAAAAGTCTAGAGGGTAAGAAGTCTAAAGCAATGAATTTCACCTATTATTTCTCTTTGTGCTAATAAATGCCTTAGTACTTGTTTGCTAAAAGGGTCCTCTTGTATTATTATTATTATTACCAAACATACATGAGGAAAAACACAATTAAGATAATAACTACTTTATTAATTTTTACTTGTATATTTTTGTAACAAATGCACGATAAGGGTTACTCATTGAACACACTATCTTTGTAGACATTTTTTAGTGTGAAGAGAAATGATAAACATAATCTAGTTTAGATTTTGCACCATACATGCATGCATACAATGTATATGTATACATATGCATATATAATATAAATAATGATTGTGGATAATAGTAGTGACAATGAAAAAAATATGCCAATAAAAATTCACAAGAATTACCTACTATTTTTATACACATACTTCTTCAATCGATTTTTACTTTGTTAAATGTTAGGTGTATCTTGGAACAAATACATAAATTTTTTATGCATCCCATGATTCCCAAATAGTAAATTGTTCTAAGAACATGAGAATAACACAATGACATATACATTTTTATGGCCAGTTGTTTTCAAACACACTTGAAAAACTGTGTAGAGGATTTGAAATTGGAGTATAATAATATAGAGTTGTTCAAGTATGAGAAGAATCACAATGGTAATGATGGAATTTAAGTAATACCATGGAAGGTGCTTTTAAGGTTATCCATACCTTATTTTAATGTTTTTATTTTTCACATGCTAGGAGTATGCTAGAAAAGTTGAATTATTCATAGTATTTTCTTAAACAATTTCAATAGTTTATATCGAGCATCCACTAACCTTTTTCACTTGACATTTAACTATTTTTAAATTAAACCTTTTATGACAATCTCATATACATACATACATACATACATACGTACGTACACACACACACACACACACACACACACACACACACACACACACACACACACATGTATGTATGTATATATATGTATGTATATACGTACATACATACATACATACATACATACATACATACATACATACATACATACATACATACATATATATATATATACACACACATATATACATATACATATACACATATACATATACATATACATATATATACATATATACACACACACACATATACATATATGTATATACATATATATATATATATATATATATATATATATATATATATATATATATATATATATATATATATATATATATATATATACATATATATATATACATATACATATATACATATATATATATACATATATATATATATATATATATATATACATATACATATATACATATATATATATATATATATATATATATACATACATACATATATATACATATACACATATATACATATACATATACATATACATATATATACATATACACACACACACATATACATATATGTATATACATATACACACACACACACACACACACACACACACACACACACACACACACACACACACACACACACACACACATAGACACACACACACACACATACACACAGATATGTGTGTGTGTGTGTGTGTACACACACACACACACACACACACACACACACACACATATTTGAAATTGCTGAATATATGTAGAAGATTTCACATTATGTTTGTATGTAAGTATAATGTGTAACCCAATTTTCAATTAACCATCTCTGCACTATTAAGATATAACTAATATTTCTAATTTTATTAGAATAAAAAACTATTATTATCTTTGACTAATTTTATTTCTCATACATAATATTATAGTCATAATAGACATACATTATTTATTGTTAATAATATTAGTGACATGTATTATTAACTATTATATATACATACTTTATTTATATTATGTTTTTTATTGCATTGAAGATGAAACCTCTATGTGATCTCTGAAGACTTTGCTAGGCAATAACAAAACTGAGTTCTGTACAATTGGCTTGTTTGGGTAGTGAATAAATCAAAGCCTTGACCTAATCCCAACATGCCTTTAGAGCTTAATTATGGCTGTCCCTATTTATTTGTACCATATCCCACATAAAACTTCTCTAACTTCAATGGCATGCCTCCAGTGAATTCCAATGTGATGGTGTCTTGTATGTAAGGGCTAGTGGTGGAAGAGTTGTCCAGATATCCATAACACATTTTGGGGTTTGAAGATGCAGCTCAAATTCAAAGATACTACATAGCAATCTATGGAATAACATGGTACACAAGAAAAAGAAGATGAATTATCATGGCTAAATTTAGGGGAAACAATAGCATTTGAGGTTGATGCAACATTATTAGATCCCTGCCTATGTTTGCAATCAGGATGACTATCTAAGGGGGAGTTCCAATATAAATCTCTATGAAGTAGAGTGCCATACACAAAGTGGCCCCCATTCTACTGGCATGGCAAAGGAGTTTAAATAATTATGTAGTGTTTACATAGCTATATTAATCCAATAACATAAAAGTGCAGGGTGACTTAGTATGCCCTCTTAATGTATTAAATACTGAATTATTTTATACAATAATCATTTTATAATTAAAGTATGTAACGATGGGTATCCACCAGTACATGAAATTTAATATATTATATCTAAAGTTTAAATTTAAAGGTGGAATCTACTCATAAAAAAATCATGATGATCATCTATTCAACATTACCTTCAAAAATTATAATAGTTCATCTTTAAGAAAGAAACATTACAAAATTAAATACATTTCTATTATAGTTCTATTATAAACTTAGCATACATGTTTATAATCCCATGCTTATAATCTTTCATAAAATTTTACAGTCCATTAAAATTTTCCCCTATCATTAAATCCAGTTTTGAAAAATTACAACCATATTTCATGATTAAAATTTTGAAAAAGGTTCATACAAACCTCAAATTCAAACCCTTATTATGTCTTTTTTCCCCCTTCCACAAAGAAATGAACAAACTTGGGAATACCATGCATCATACTTTACTTGAAAGGAATGCCATGGCTCACACTCAACACCTTCATGCCCATCACACAATCAATTTGTGGGTGAGTAGAAGTTGCACCGATGCTTCTTCTCAATTAAGTCAACTTTCCACATTCACTTTCCCTGTGAGTGGTTACATCTTCTCTGACTTCCACTACTATATAACAATCTTTCCATGAAGGGAGGAGTTTATCACCCCATTCTGGAAGAACCATCTTTATCTTTGGATAAGGCATTTAATACCCTATCTATCCATCAATTCTTTTTATCTCATTTATTCTAATCCCAAAAATTATGCAATTATTTTCAGTAAAAGGATCAAACACCTAGTTTGGATACTGGGAGCAACATCCCTCTATCATATCCCTCCTCTAGACTGCCTGATTGTATTTTGTCTTCCAACTTATTGAGACACCATCTACAAAAAACCCATGAGAGAGCATGGATTCATGTTCATGTCCTTTGAAAAATATAAACTCTACCACAAGTTATGTATGTTTTTGAGCTACATGTTGTTAACAGTATCAATTACCAAGCACAAATAAAAACCATAAAAAATATATCATATAGAAAAGGAAAAGGATCTATATAACCATAGTCTCACTAGCTTTGAGTAGCCCATGGGAACATGATGCATTTAGCAAATACCCACTTATATCTTCTCAAATATAAAAATGATCAAATTCTAAACTCAACTCCAACACAAAATAAAATAAAAGACAAAAAAGTAATAATAAATGGCATTTGGCACGGGGGATTTTTCAAATTTTAAAATAAGAAGAGGCAAGATATTATAAATTTGAAACAAAAACATAATGAAGGTAATTATAGATGGTTGTGGCTAGCCCAGACATTGACATAACCTGATTCGGGTTAAGGTTTAATTATGACTACGGTGTGGTGGACTATGGCAATTTGATGTTACCTTGGTAGTTGGGGTGAGTTTGGCTAATTTACATGCTAGCGATGCCCAATTTGAATATTCTATGGTTTGAAAAGTCCTACTTAGGCGAGCTGACACCAACACATTAATAGTTAGTGCATGTTGGTTAATCTTGCTATCTAGTGATAGTTTCCAATTTTCATGGGATTTCTAGAGTAGGGGTGCCATGCGCCAAGTCCTTACCGATACATAATAGAACTTGATTTACAAGTGGAAATAAGTGCATAATGAAAGTATCAAGAAAGTCATTATTTTAGATCACTGTTAAGTTTTAAACAATCATTTCAAACCATTTCAAAGGATGAAACATTCAACATAGTATCAAATGGAATTAAGAAGCTCGAGAAAAACATCCATTTCCTAAAAACCTAATCAGCATTTGCAAGGATCAAAAAGCATTAGATGTATCAAATAAATACAAATCATAATAGGTATAATTATAACACTGTCACCTTCATTGTCACTATCACTCCCTTTCACTATCACCTTCTTATGTCCTACATCAAATACATAGCCCAAACAAATTTGTACTACCCACATGTATGTAAAAGTATGCACAAACACCACTCACGATAATATGATCACAATAATTGAAAGAGCCAATTGTTGTTCTAAATAGGATGAATTGAGGGAGTTGGATGAGGAGACATATTGTCCATTTTGGAGATGACTTTAGAGACTATCTCTCAAAAATTCTAGTAACACATATTGGCATCCAAAACAATTAATTGAACCTATGCAATGTATCATTCATTACTATCAAACCAAGATGAATATAGACACAATAGTAAATGATAAATAATATGGGTTAACCTAGGCATTGCCAATGTCTCTGTAAAACACATACGTTGAGCTTTTTACTGGAGGCATTTGTGCAAACACCTAAATGAAAATACTTGAGCTAGCTCCTAAGAATTCATAATTATAATGAGAAAATTTAGACTCTTATAACACCACTAGTATCATGACGGCTTATATTTCTTGTAAATTGCAATAAAATGCTTTGTTTGAGTATTATAGAAATATGAGCTAAGATGACACCATATGAAGTGATTTGTAAGCTTAAATATTATAATAGTTGTAATATTATTGACTACATGATGAAGATAACAGAGGGTGTTTTTAGATTACAATGATTACAATAATAATGGAATCGCATCTTCAGTGTTGAACAACATTAAATAGTGAAAAATAATGAAGCAAAAATTTCTTTTGCAAAAATGCATTCACCTTTTTGGTTCTTGAGAAAAACTTGTACATATATATTTCATTGACTTCAAGCGTATCTGCAAGCCACAAACCAACAATATTACAAATAGAAAAAAAACATATCTAAAATAATTGTACCAAAATGCCAAGATGGCTGGTTTATCATAACCACATCATAAAATACATTCTCATGAAAAAATAGACTAAAGCAAACTTGGTAAGAAATCACAGTTCTATGTCCCTCTTTGGATCAACTTTTGGTTCTAGAGCTTATTCCTTCCTTTCTTTGAAATGCCTAAAGGACATTGATCATTTAAGTTATTATGCATTGTTTGTGAATGCCCAAATATGAACTTACAAATCGGTATGTCTGAGTTTTCATCCTTAAAACATACCATAAACATGTTTTTCCGTGTTGAAATGCCAAATAAATGAGAAAATTACAAAGCATAAACATTTTTAGCAATGCCATAATGATATCTTTTGAGTTCAAGTTTTTGTTAAACGATTTCAAATTTTGTATTGAATATATTTGTTTACTCGGATGATATGTTTCGATCATTTCCTCGTACTTGTCAATCAGAATGCCCTAGTAACCATGAATATAATATATGCTTTCAGGTAAACCTTGTGGCCACATTTTTTGTCTCTGCTGATGAGGAGATAAAAGATGGCTGACTGGTCATCAGTGTCAACCTTGGGTCGCCCGGTGAGGAAGTTGGTGAAAATTTTGCCTGCTTCAATTCAGATCTTGCCGTTGCCTTTCCATTATAGCTGGACGTCAATGTCGTGTACCAAAGATTTGAATTATTTTGTTTTTAGTTATTTAATTTCTTGGAAATGTAGGTAAATGAATCTATAGCGCCTACTTCAAAAAAGACACTATACATAATACTATTACTTTGAATTTGACATCTCACTACATCGCTTCGGAATTGATGAACAATAAATGTATTGAAAGGTAAATCCATTATTCCCTCAAGCAAATCCATCTGTTGCCCGTACTTCGTTTGTCACAAAACATTTCCATTAAGTACAGCGGACCCCTGTCATTCTGGGTTAATATTTTCATGTGCATTTCATAGATTGTATGATGGCTAACTATTTATCTGACAGCGCATGATGTCGGTAGCCCGCTCTTGAATGACATGTTCATAGTTCTAACTAATCATAATTTTGATAAATAATTTTTTTCACATTTTTTGACATACTTTTAAAACCAATAAATATTGACGGAACGGGCGTTATGTTTAATGAAAAGAAATAGCGGGGATTTTTTTAGAGTTCTGCCCGAACCTCTGCTAGCTGTAGAGTTCGATAAAACTACCAAACAAAGGCACGCTTCATACTGTGCTCATCCTGAAATTATGCTCTAACGTTACGCCACAATTTTCTCCAAAGGTCTTTCCTAGATAAGAACCTTCTACGGGACTGCGGTTATGGGTACACCTAAATTCTCAGTATAATTGCCTTAGCTCTTCATGTTAGTCACGCAACTGGAAATGGCTGCGAGTGAGATGGAGCAAGCTTTGGAGGGCCTCTTCTCCTTTGTTCCCATTAAATAGTGAACTTGTGGGAAAGACGATCCACTTGTTAACAATGTTGTCAATGATTGCATGTCGACACTTACAATTCCGGAGATGGAGCAGATTGTGAATTGTTACGACGGTTGTAAGGAGGTGAAGATGGTGGTTGACGTGGGTAGAGGAAAGGGAACCGCCTTGGCACACATAGTGAAGACTTATCCGCACATCCGAGGAATTAACTTCGATCTCCCTCATGTTGTTCAGACTGCCCCATCTATTGCAGGTCAATCCACTACTCTCAGCTTGTTAAATGTGAGAAAATGCGAAGGTTGGTAAAAGAAATAGCATGACCACGATCTTGCCTGCTAAAAAATCTTCCAAAAAAAGTTTATAAGATCTGAAAGAAAACAATCGGTGCCTTCACGTTAAATGCAATGAATGGTCATTGTTTCAAAACAAAATTGGTATGCAGGTGTCGAGCTTGTGGGTGGCAGTATGTTCGAGACCATACCCTGCGCAGACGCCATATTAATGAAGGTAAAACTGTAAATCAAAATCCCCTTGTCGAAAATATTGTTTAGCCGTAACTGAAAAACGAGTTTAGCATTTTATTAATTGTGTTTTTGCGGATGATACAGAACGTACTAATCGACTGGGACGAGGAGAGCTGCGGAAAGACACTTGAAAATTCTGCGGAAAGATAGTTGAAAATTCTCACAAGGCTTTGCCTGAAAATGGCCGATTTATATTGGCAGAAAACGTGGCGGAAGAGGTGTCATAGTTACAGATCTGGTCATGATTGCCCTTGCAAACAGAGGAAAACAGAGGAGCTAAGAGGAATAGAGTAGACTACTTACAAAGTCAGGCTTCCGTGTGCTGAAGATAACAAGATTACCTGGAATGCTTGCAAGGTTGAAGATTATAGAAGCCATCAAGGCCTAACACAACGCCCAGTAAGGCTTTCGTTGTTGGGCAGGTTCGGCTAGGGAAATTCCCTTTGGAATTGAGCAAATGCTTAATATGTTTGATGTCTATATTGACTCTATTGCAACATATTTTTCTTATAGTAAGGTGCGATGAATTAATGAGTTTAACAAGATTTGAGCTTTTTAACTTGCGACTATATTCTCATATTGTAATGCTAGAGATTTGCACTACAATCCAAAGTGGTTTCTCCCAATTTTGTTCTGTGTTTTGTCCAAATGTCAAAATAATGCGGTGGGCCCTATAAATGAAATTAAATACCTATGTAAGCATACTAATAAATATGGGAAAAATCTAAAGTCCCTATTCTAACACCTCTTTATAAGCACAACTTAGGTGGGTAATGTAAAAAATGGATCCTAAAAATTAGGTTTAATCGGGTACCCAATACAAAGCAATCTCCCATAAAGTAGAGCAAAGGAGAAAACTTATAAGAAAACCTCCCTCTTAAAAGAGAGACATAGAATAAGTAAAGATGCTAGAAGCCTTCCTCCCCGCCACCCATAAAGATGATGCTACCGCTGATTTAGACTACACCCCAAGAAGAGATCATAGATGAATGAAATTGCTTTTAGTGAAGGGTCTGGTAAAGATATTTGTAACCTGCTCTAAAGACTGATAAAATCTCAAGTTAATGACCTGCCCATGAATAAGCTCTCAGATAAAATGCATGTGAATATCAATGTGTTTGGTCTTCTGGTGCTAAACTAGATTCTTGCTTTTTTGTATAGTACTCTGTTTGTTAAAATAGATGATGGTGGACTACTTTATAGGAATATTAAACTCTGAAAGAATACCTTGAAGCCAAGTAGCCTCAGTAGATGTGTTAACATCTCCTCTGTACTCTGCTTCTATGGAAGATAGAGCAGTAACATTTTTATTCTTGCTAAACAAACTAATAGGACCAAAACCCAAAGAAAAAATCTAACCTTAAGTGGACATGAGATTCTGACTATCATCAACGCAATTTAAATCTTAAAAACCAACCAAGTCAACCTTTGTGCTAAATTTGTATTGAATACCAAATCTATAAGAGCCTTGAGCTACTTTCTAGTGTAGCTCATGGGGTTCCTGCATGGATATGGAGACAAGTCCCATTGCATATGAAATATTAGGCCTAGTATGAGTCAGATAAATGAGGCTACCAATAAGCTATTGATACTAGGTGGCATCAACCAAAGGTGCAAAATAGTCATCCTTAAGTTTGACTCCTGATAAAAAGGGAGTCAAAGAAGGATTACAATTAGCGATGTGAAATCGAGATAAAAGATCAAGATCATACTTGGGATGTGCAAGTGAAATCCCTGAATCAGATCATGAAATATCAATACTAAGGAAGTAATGCAAAAGACCTAAGTCTATCATGTCAAATTGATCCTATAGAGCTATCTTCACCACTGCAATAGATGATGAGGAACTCTTGGTGATAAAAAATATCATTAACATAAAGGACCTATATCTGTAAGGAATCATCCTACTAAAATAAGTATACATTAGGGTCTAAATGACCCCTGGTGAAACCTAAAGTAAGGGAGATAGAATCCATCTTAGCGTATCAAGCCTAAGGGGCCTATTTGAGGGCATAAATAGATTTATTAAGTCTATAAATTGCGGATTAATATTGAATAAACCTAGGTGGCTACTCCATGAAAATATCCTCCTCAAAGTCTTTATGAACAAAGATAGTATTCACATCTATCTAGTACACATCCTAACCTTGTGCTATAGTTATAACTAATGTGAGTCAAATCTAAGTCATCTTTACAACATGTGCAAAGGTCTCTAAGTAGTCAATGTTGGATACTTATGAAAATCCCTTAATGATCAATCACTCTTTATAATTATCAACTGACCCATCTTCTATAAATTTGGTTAGATATGTGCACCTATATTTGACCATCTTCCTTCCCTTAGGAAGTGAAGTCAAATCCCAAGTGTGATTTTTGATCAAGGAAGAATATTCTTTTTACATAGCACTTTCTTAGTCAAGTATGCCTAAAGCCTCTTAGAATGTCTGTGGATCTAGAAATGAAGAAAAAAATCATGTAGACCACTCTGATAATCTGTTCAAGTACATTTGTAATTTTTTGGATCCTCTACCCAAGTGTTTGTACTCTGAAGTATTGGCCTAGCCCAAAGCAACCTAGATGTGGGTGAGTCAGGTGTTGACTCCTCATCATCTAAAACATGATTAGAGGTAGATGTAGAAGACTCCCCATCACTACCCTTGCTGTCAGAACTGGAAAAGAATAAGAAGACCCTAGTTCAAGAACTTACTTTGGCTGATCCAATTCAGAAGAAGAATTATCAGTTCTAAGCGAATCCAATGAAATACTATAAATATGAAGTTTTGAGTCTATGGGGTTCCCTTGAAAGTGAATATTTCTCTCTATGAATAACTCATGCGTGGTTGGATGTAGAAGGTGGTACCCCTTGACACCATCTAGATAACCTAAAAAGATGTAAGGCTTGGACTAAGATTTTATAGCTTTGTATATCTTCCTTGGTATACATGCCATAGCTAGAGACTCTAAAACCCTATGGTGTTCAAAATCAAGTTTCCTTACATGCCAAGATTTAAAAGGTGTTATGTATTTGAAATCTTTATGACAAAACCTGTTCTGAATATGATAAACATAATTAAGGGCTTCATCCCAATACTACGGTGTCAAGGATTTAGAGTGAATCATATAGCTAGCCATCTCTTTCAAGGACCCATTCTTATGTTTAGTAACTCCATTTTATGAAGGAATATAAATAAATGTCCACTGTAATCAATCCCTTATGTGGTGTAAATTTTTCAAATTTGTTGCTAACATATTCAAAACAATTAGGGTTTAAGGTTTTATGGACTTGAATGTGGTCATCTGAATAAACTTTTCTTGTTCCCAAGCTAAGTTGGAAATGAAAGGATCTAAAGAGGGCATTTTATATGGTTCCCAAAGCACTTTTAGTGGCATAAAAATTAGATACAATGACTGAATAGTTAGGACCTAGTTTAGAGAGTATAAAAAGAATATGTGGGTCATTTTATTTATCCCACATTCTTTCAATTGTAATCTCAAGGAATTAAACTTAGTGAATAAATTCTGAAGGGTATCAAAGTTGTATAGACTTAGGCTAATGAGTTCATTCTCAAGGTCATGACCTCTCATCACATATTGCTCTCCAACTAGTTTACTTAGAATGGTCCATACATAATGAATTTATGTGGTAGGATCTAAATGAAATAAGAAATTAAGTGCTACAAAAAGACTTAATAACCCATAGAATTCATCACTACAATTATACCACTCAACTATCTCTACATCTATGTTAGGTTTAGTTTTAACACCCATGATTATCCTATACAAACCCTTACTCTTTAAAATGATTATGTTATTGATTTTCCATTTTTGATTTTTAAATGGAGTTAACAGGTTGATTGAACTTGAAAACATTAGTGCAAAAATGCATTATAGTAATAGTACAAGTTGAAGTTTTATAAAAAATGAAAGTGAAATAAAATTACAAAGAGTGACCCAAAATATCACAATACACCCCATTGAATTATGAAATGGTGAAGCCCCTCAAATGCTTCGAATGCACGTTCAAAATATGATAGACATAGATGATAATGCATCTTGAGAAATGAGTTCAATGAGTTAAAAGAAAATATTTTACAAATAAAAGAAGATGCTAGACTAAACTGATAATGCATCAAAAGAAGCAAGCACAATGTGAGCAAGTAAAAAAATGAATAATGAATAATGAGTAAAATATTTCCCATAATATATTGTTTTATAAATAATAATAAAAATATCCACTAATAATGCTAAACTTGACCAATCTTTTTATACAGCACTTATGCATTAAAATAAAAGTAGCCTATTTAACCTTGTTTTAAATCAAGCTGTTAAAAAAAGAATTTAGTATGTTAAAAAAATTAGGGCAAACTTAAATAGACTTAGCTTGTTTTGGAAGAAACTTACAAGCCTTTTAAACAATAGGAGTCTTTTGTGTTATTGATTTTTGTATAGAGGCTGCATGGAATGGTATATTTGATTGGTTAGGAATGAGAGTAGTCTCAATAGGTAAAAATATTATAGCCAAGATCTATCTAGAAGAAATTCAAAACCAGGGTTGAACATGCATAACTAACTAAGGTCGATACCAAATGAAGGAAACCAGACCTAAGGCTATTTGGAGGCACACAATCCTTTTATATAAAAATGCACCAAGGCACACATAATATGCCATCATATATATATATATATATATATATATATATATATATATATATATATATATATATATATATATAAAACAAAACAAAAAACTCCATCAAAGATGAAAAACTTCTAAAAATAGATTGTGAAAACTAGATTTTATTTTTAAATAATAAATATCATGATTTCAATGAAACTAAAAATAATAAAAACCTATACAATCGAATACTAGAGTGGCTTTGATACCATATTAGAGTGAATGCCAAGATTTTTGGATTAAGATAATACAAAAGTTTGTGATAGGCACGAGTCAAGCATGTACACAATACAATAGTTGTAATATAATTAAATCACATACATGAGATTATTACATAAACAAGATAAGAGTTAAAATCAAACTTATATTGAATAATAACTCATCAAGAAAGATGTAAAAATAAGAGTACATGATTAACTACCCCAAGAAAGGTGGTCAGAAAGATAATAATATAAGAGTAACTCCCATACCCAAAATAGCTAGTCAAGGGAGTTAGTTCATATTCATCTGATCAAAATATAACTCTAATTATACTTAACCAAGCTTATCCACAAAAATAGAAAAAATCAAAGTGAGGAAAACATTTCATAATAAATAAATATGGGGGAAAAAAGCCCCTACTTTAACAGATCTAACCCAATCATAGCATGACATAATGAAGAGCACACCATCACATAAATAATAGGGTAAAATTAAAGGGCACACGTATGTCACCAATAAAAAATAAAAAAGGCCAAAAGCCACATAATCATGCGATATGGAGTGACATGATTAACTATTTTTATAAGATTAGAATTGATGATCAATGCCACCTACCTAATGGTCATAGGCTTGGAACATTTCTAGGTATTAGATTCCCTTATAATGTATTGCGTTATATATATATATATATATATATATATATATATATATATATATATATATATACACACACACATATATATATATATACATATATATATATACATATATATATATATATATATGTATATATATATATATGTATATATATATATATATGTATATATATATATATATATATGTATATATATATATATGTATATATATATATATATGTATATATATATATATATGTATATATATATATATATGTATATATATATATATGTATATATATATATATATATATGTATATATATATATATATATGTATATATATATATATATATATATATATATATATATATATATATATATATATATATATATATATATATATATATATATATATATATATATCGTCTTAGTGCATTCCATTTAGAAACACAATACAAGGACTATGCTTAGAAAATTCCATAAGTTTAAGGTAATCTTCAAAGGCAAGTTTAAATATAGAGTCCCTTGTAAAAATTGCTTTTTCATTGGGTTTTTTGTTTATGAAATCATTTATCTTTTTTACAAATGCTTTTCACAACTGGGTGGGTTCACTTAAGGGATAATACCACATTGAGGAAACACTTAATTTTTTGATGACTTACATTGATTTACCACAATATGGGAAGGGGTTATTAATTGATGAGATTATGAAAAAATGAGTTTTGTATCCAACTTATGGAAGATAGAAATTCAAACTTATGCTTATAGACATTTTGTTTTTATAATTCCAAGGACCACTACAATTCAAATTGGTTTTTCTTTATTTTATTTTGATGTTTTGGCTTTAAAAAAATGCATAATCATGTATTGGACCCTATAAGGGTAAGTAAATGACTATGTAATCATATTTAAGGATGTTTTTATATTTCATACATCATATAAATTATTTTAATTTCATAAATGTTGATAAAATTTTAGTTATCTTTATTTCACATGAAAATTAAAATATTTAATTATTTTTATCTCACACAAAGATTAAGATCTATAATAGAAGGTGATTAATTGATTATTTTAAGGCCATCGTTTAATGAGCCTTGATTTTATGGAGAGGCTTGGTGAGTTTTGGTTTATAATATCAAAAAGTAATCATCCCTTCTTTCATATAAATAATTGCATTTTTTCTACATCAAAAAATTGAAGGAGATGTGCAACATGTTCCATGTTCTTTTATCCCAATTCTCCATTAATTTAAATAAAAATGCAAACCCATTAGAGGTAAATCTTGAAAAAATAGTACATTCTTATTTTATGTCCTTGATATGGCATGTTCTACTTTCAATTTCATTTCACTTGTGCTCCCGTTCTTTTTTTCTTGGTCCTTGTCTCTATGAAATTCATTGCAGGAGAGAGCACATAGTTCAAGGAACAAACAATTCATAAATTCTAGATATGGCATAGTGTATGCCGTAAATTGTAGAATTTTCTCAGATCCTATAAATAATAATAGTGTGATAGAAACAAGAATTTTTTTTTGGTTCAATGCCTTTAGGGTAATATATAATGCTATGTGTCATTGTCTGAACAAATAGAAAAAAGTGATTTTAATTCAAAAGTATGGTGATTTTAATTTTATTATTGAAACATCTATAACATCACATGAAGTCCATTTTAACACATGATAAATTATTAAATAGGTTTCTCAAATTTAGTGATACTTCCACTAATTGCTCTGTTGATTTTATACAAAAAAATCACTATTTAAAATTTTAAAACTTGTTTTTTTAGTATATTTAAGGATAAACCTTCTAATTTGGGAGTATACGTTTGATGTAATTGATCTTAAACTCTAGTTTTATCTATACAAATAGTTGACTTTAATTTGGTATTAATAGTCAACCAATTATGGATGCCAATATTTGAGTTATTCTGGGTGTCAATTCATGGTCCATTTTATGCAACAATTGTAATTTGCTAGTCTGGTTTATTTTTTTGTTGCAATGTAATAAATATTTAAATGAACAATTATTGCAATGAAAAATTTGATCATTTATGTTGCATATAAAAAAATATGTAGGCCATTATAGTGTGGGGTCAATTTTATATGTATTTGTCTCCAAATGTTATATTAAAATGACAAGCTTGGATTGTTCCGATTTTGATTAGGGATGCTATGATTGAAAAAACCAGTGTTAGACATCATACTGTTGGTATTTATTTTAGAAACACAAATCAATTATCACACATTAAATGTTGGTTAGAGTTAAAACATAAGTACAAGTTCTTATTTTCTTTTTAATTTTAACAAGTCACAAACTATCATTCCTTGTAACTAATTATGGTAGTATTTGTGGTAGTATTTGATAGATTGAAAATTATCTTTTAATTAAATTTTATTTCTTCAATCAATCAAAGTACACATACATATATATAATCTTAGTACTTTTTACAACAAAATAATATTATGAAACTTTGTGGAATGTAAGGATCCTATTGTATCCTTGTTTCAAATGTGACTTTAGAATCTTTTTGTGAATCTTGTGGACTTCCCAAGGTCTCTCAACTTGTGACACTATAGAATTGGATCTATATATAGGCTGTGTCCCCAAAGAAGTACTGGTCATAGCCAAATAAAAGTATTAAGGTCAAATTATATTATTATGATATTGCAACCACCTCATTAAGTGGGGACAAATAATTTATTAGAACCACTCGACTAAGTTAGAGACCCCACATTTATAGTTAATATAGTAATATGTGATAATAATTTAGTGGCCACATGTCCCATTTGCCTCAAATGTAACACTCAATGTTGGAAAACTTCTATAAGAATAAGGAAACCCTATGGAGCCATCGCCTTGATTGGCCATGTTTTAAAATTTTTGGATTCCAAAGAGACCATCAACTTTACAAGCCATTGGAAAGTATTTATAGTCACTAAGATTATATGGGAGTGTATAATAAGGGATACAAGTATATCTTTATAAGTATACATATGGATCTCAAGCTAGTGGCCACTTTACGATCATTTCATCTAATAATGCCACTTTGTTAGAAATTATAGGGCATCTAAAAGAATAAATAAATAATAAAAAGGTACATTTATAAATTCTTTTATTATTTAGGTTGTTGATCATTTTTTCACAGGCTATGAGTTTAATTATCAATAAAGAGTTGAACATGTAGTTTCTATTTATAGAGTTTCCTTTTATGAATTTAATGGTTATCAGGCTTCCTTATATTTGATATTTTCAAGGGAATTTGATTAATTTTTAATATTTATTTGGTGTGATCTTTAACTAAATTTTCTAAGATTGTATATTAAAGTGAAAAATTACTTATATGTTATTCAATAGAACTACTCATCAAATATTTTTGATTTAACGAGTATGATTAATTTAAAATTATAACCCTTATCAACCTTCTCCATAATTTTTTTTTGAAATATTCATATTTTCCATTGTTTCACTTCACATGCTACCATAGTTTATAGTAAAAGATAAAATTATTTTAGAATCTCTCTCTCTCTCTCTCTCTCTATATATATATATATATATATATATATATATATATATATACATACATACATATATATATACATACATACATACATACATACATACATATATAGAACGAGGGATTTGTTATGTTTATTACTTAAAAAATGGACTAGAATTCATATGATGAATATGAGAAACTTATAATTCGCATAGATGCTTCATGTATGATGTTCTCTTATGAAGGAAAACATTATTCCTAAAATAATAGAGTATAATCACATAATTTAAAATGCTTGTGTGGTTTTGTGATAAATGGACTAGATTTCGTATGATAAATATGAAAATCTTATAATTCATATGGATAATTCATGTAAAATATTTTTTTATTAAGGAAAACATTGTTCCTAAAATAAGAGAGTATAAGCCCATAATGTCAAATGTTTATGTGGTTTTATGTTCACATGGATTTTTTTGGGGTTACTTTTCTCATAAGTTTTTAAGTTAGTGTGTGTGTGAATGTGTATGTGTGTGTTTGTTGGTGTTGTTTTTAATATTTTTAATTTATTTTAGGGTTTTCATTAATAACACTGTAACTTGGAAAGACCACAAATATAGTAAATAAAATGGACTTATTAAAATGCATATGAATTATTAGGTTTTATATACTTTTAATTTTTATTGTAAATATGTCTTTTTTCTAAAAATTGGACTTGATATTTGTAAGATCTAGAAAAAAAAAAAATATTTTTAATTCTATTGTGCTCTGATGTTTCATGTGATAGATACAAATAGAAATAGAAGCTCAGATGATGAAATGATAAAATATATTTCAAATATATAATTTGAATTTTATCAGGGGTGGGTACAATATTATCCAAAGGTAAAGTAAATTAAAT
>JARHVA010002206.1:55000-57500 GCA_037957365.1 Torreya grandis
AAATCCTTCCCCAATCCAAAGGTTTATTACATATTCACAATTTACCTCTTCATATTTGAGGAACATAAATTAGTATAGAAAGAAAAGTTTAAGATTAAAAGATAGGGCATCAGAACTTTCTCTACGAGATACTTCATACTCTGAAAAAGCATAGAGGTAGAATAGTTTCCAACTATTCTCCTTCAATAAATTTGGAATTAGGTACATCTCACTCATTATCCTCTAATAAATATGTAATTAGGTTTTATTGTGATACATATTTATCAATAGTGAAAATAGTGACATACACCACTAAAAAATCACCTTTGAAAATTTAATGGCTTTTCCTGTCCAAAAGAATTGCAATAATTTATATTAATAATAGATTAGCTTATAAACATGGTCATAACCAATAAACAAGGTCATACTGTGTTTCCTTTTCTTTACAAAACCATTAAATGTGGATATGATTTTAAAATGATGTATATTTCTAAATCATTTAGCTTATATGCTAAATATTATTCCATTCATATTCACCGATCAATATTTACTCCACCCTATAAATATATTTATTATTTCCATTAGAAATCCATATGACTATTTATTTATCATTACTAAAGCTTATGTAAAATGTCAATAAAAAAAATTAAAAAAAAATGTATCCAAAAAATCATATGCCTCAATTCACATGAAGCCTAGATCCATGTAAATTTCAGAATAAGATCTCAATTTTTTTAATTAGTGAGAATGTAAATAAATATTTATTTTTTTCAATTTTTTTAATTAAAAAGCAAATATTTTTATATATTTTTATGAATACAAACTAATATCATTTCATTTAATAAATAAAAAGTGGTTTAATTATATGTTTACAAAAAATATTTAAAAAATGTTATATCCTTTTAGAACTAAGAATTACAAATTTAATAGTAAAGTCATCAAATGCTTACTTTGTCAGTGATTGTGGTTTTGTGTATGTCAAAGGGGGTTCTCATGACTACTTTTACATATAGGTTAATGGTATGGCAAAATCAATAATAATATTTATATTGGCAAATCCAAAATATTACAGTCTAGAATTCTTGTAATAAGTTTTTCCTTGCATTTATTATAGTTTACACATATTTTATCTTCCATGCTCCCATTTATATGGTGGGTCTAGGAATGATAATGTTTGGGATAACTGAACCCTTAATGGAGTGCATAGTATTCCTTATCACAATTAATTATATTAAAACACATGATTCAGTTGTAATGCTCCCAACAAGGTATTAAGTTTGATGGTAGATTATGTTTGTTATGATTTTTTTTAATGAAAGTTATTTATTCAACATTTTATTTTGAATGTTAATATAATTCATAGAAAAAATAAATTGAACATCAAAGATATTATATATTTTTTTTATAATTATTTACAGTTTATAATAATTTGTCTAAAATTTCATCTTGGATATAATATTGTTTCCTAAAAAATGAATTTGCACTTTATAGATAAAAACTGTAAATGCAATGATATAAATATAAAATTTAGTCATTTATCCCAAGCCAATATTATTCCTTAGTATTATTAGGCCTTCGATCATTAGGAATTTATTTTCCATCCTTCGAATAATAATAACTTATTAGAAGCATATATCCAACATCAATATGAATGGAACTGATAGTAGGTTTTAGGTCTTCAATTGTTAGGAGTTTGTTTTCCATCCCAAAAATAATAATGACTTCCTAGAACCACATATCCACCATTTCACTATCACAACTATGTTACTAAAATTTTTACCAGCTTATGAATTAGAAATTAGAATGACAATTTTTATGTAGAAGAGGTTAACACCTAACAAGTTGAATTAATAAGCTCAATAGAGGTAAGGTTTAATGACATTTGGTGATGAAAATTCCACTTCGAATAGAATTTCACAAACTTCCAAATGTATTGGTTCATGATCCTAAATGTGGAAAAAAACCATTAATTTCAGGGTATTGAACCTATTAACAGGTATCTACATATAAAAAGCCTCAAAATGGGTAAATTGTAGAAGATTGTTATAAATCAAACACTTAATTATGATGACTATGAAATAAGTTCACCACTAAATGTAAGAGGTCACATGAATTAGGTAAAAAATATATTTTAACAAAAGGGTTTAATTGCCATAGTAAATGGGGGCTAACACTTATGATATCTATTTATAAAGTAGGGTATAAAACCTTACTAGGACAAAATTTTCATTGAAAAATAAGAAAATGTTATGGCATTTATGTCAAATACAATAGTGTAGGAGATGATTATATAAATAATTTAAACATAATTATATTTATTAATTTACAATAATCATCTCCTATAAGATTGAAATGAGATGAAACATTCAACATTAATAATATGAGTATGCAAAAAATAGAGTTAGGGTTATGGATCTAATTAACTTGTGTAAACATGTTTTCCTACTAATCTCCCTCTAGTATATGAGAGATTGAAGTGAGATGGTTTTAGGTAGAATCAATATGAATATAATAAGCCTTA
>JARHVA010002206.1:62500-100000 GCA_037957365.1 Torreya grandis
GTTCAAATGACACACAATTGAAATGAATGACATATGTAAATATCCAATTAACATACAATGGAATATAGGATAACAAGCAACATAATTAAATGTTCCACAAGTAAGACAAATTAAAGAAATATAATACATGCAAGGAAGTGACAATATATATAAATGAATTATAAGTAACCAACACAAACATATCTAAAAAAGGTTTAATTTTAGTGGGATATATTAAAAAATCCTTGGAGTTTCCAAGGCAAATTAGATTCTCAATGGTGGTGAATCAGTTTGGAAGGTGATTAATTATTCAGGTGAATCAAGTGATGGAATGGGTGAATCAATATTTTATAAATTAAAAACTTTCATAAATGTAAATACTATTACATATTTGGATTTATCTTGAAAAACTATTTAATTTCAAAAAAAAAATATTGCAATCTAAGTTTGTATGCAAAAGTTACAGCCTTCAAATGTTTACAATTGATAGTACACTTGCTGACGAATGTTGACAGGTGACAATAGCCATTAGCATCATGTGAATGGCTATCAACACCATACATATGGCCATTTAAATCATGTATATGTTCATTATCAAGTAAAATATCAACTAGTCAACTTTTAGAGGTTGTAGTTTTACATACAGATTTGGATTACGATGATTTGTTTTTTGAAATAACATTTTTTTTAGAGGAATCAAAATATGTAATAATATTTATGTTCTGAGTTATTTTATTTCATTATAAGTTATAGACAAGTGACAACAAAATATAGATGGCCATTATCATATGCAGATGGCCATCAATATATGAATATATGTGGATGGCCACTGGCATATGTAGATGACCATCAACATACACAAATGATCATCTACATGTGTGATATGAGGAAAATGTACATAGATTGAATTTTGAGGTACTAGTAAAAAACATTTGTATGAATGAAATTATTTTAAATAGTAGTTTATTTGACCCTAAAATAAATTTGCACCCAAAAAATTAGTTGATTCTAGGCTCTTCAATATCCCAAAAAATCACCAAATACAAATATGTAAAATAGGAATATTCTTGAATTACGAAGATTCACCACTAAAATTTTCCCTGATCAAAAGATATGATCATGGATATTAGACACACCTTATCAATATCAGTTCAAACATGATATTTTGGAAATGATCATAAAGGATACATAACATGTGTCAATCTTGATCAATGAAGTAGATGCCCTAATGTACTATATGACATGAGTAGATAAAATGTACAAAATATGAAAATGCATGGATCATGTGTCTTATTGTGTCTATATCACACTAAAATATGTGTGAAACATATGTTTATATGGGAATGAAATGATATGTTTTTTATTAACATAAATCTAACACATAGGTGTCAAGGATCTAGTAAATTTAGGAATGTTGAATATTTTTTATTTTATTAATTATTTGAATAATTTTATGTTTTTGAATTATTTATTTATTTATTTTGATTTTATACCTTCAACATTAGGTTGGATCATTTGAATTGTTTTGATCATGGCTGGATAGTTGAAAATAGTGTATGCCATTCTTTCTTCATGATTTACATGTGAAGTAGAAGAACAAATTACATCATGTGGCATATGGATCAATTTTACATCATAGGAAAATGACACACCTTGCTGATTTTTTTTAATTACCTCTAGTATAACCAAAGGGTTACCAGTATAAATGCATTTTTTGATGTGTTTGTCACAAATCAAACCCTTTTTTGAATAGATTTAGGACCAAAAACAATTGGCATTATGATTTTACCTAAGGTGTCTTTCCAACCTCCTTTGTTTTATAAGTCCTTTAGATCAAAACCAATTTTTGAACACATCTAACATTAATTGTGCTTTTTGTTTGTGTAGGATCAACATGGCTATGCCAAAAATAAACACCACCAATGAAAAATGTGATTGTTAAATCTTGTTGGCTTGGATGATTTTTAGTTTTTTCAACTTGAGGAGTTTATTTTATATTTGCATCTTGGATTATTTCCATAATAATTAATGTTTGTAAATTTCCCATATGAATTTGATGAACACCACACATTTTCTCATAGTTTTCATTTGGTAATGCATCTTCCTCATTTATATGTGGAATAAAATGGAATAAAACATTATTTACTTGGAAGGAGAGATGTTAAGTTTGTTTGGATACTTGAGTATGAATGAAGCATATCTATTAACATCTGAGTATAATTAGGTAAATGATTCATATTATTCATGTAATTTTTTTTCCATTAAAGGGGAATTAAGACCTCTACTAAAGATGAATTGTTATTCCAAATCCAAATTTGAGGGTCTAAATGCTAAGGCATATAATGTACTTTTAAATTCAATAGCATAGTCTTGAAGGGATTCATCATCATGTTGTCTAAAATTATGAAAATGTTCTAATGTAAGTCTATGAACCATATATTGAAATACAAAAAGAAGACATCTTGAAATTATGAAAAAGTGGTTAAAGAATCCTTTGGTAAACTATAGAACCTATTTTGAGCATCATTCTTAATACTCACATGAAATGATTTTAGCAATATTTTGTCATATTTATCCCATTGACCGAAATATTGTACATATTCAATCATGTGATCGAATAAATATTTATTATGATCAAAGATAGGTAAATGCACTGTTCAGAACCTTGTGGATAAAGATATTAAAGTATACATTATGTAATCAATTGATTTTTGAATGAGGTAATATTGGTATTAGAATTATGGTAATCCATTTTAATTTGAGGTATTAAATTATCTTTGAAGATCCCTAATAGTACTCATCATATACATGAGATAATGATTAGGAATTGAGGCATTTGAAAAATATTTATCATTAGTTCTAATCTGCCACCTCTTCTAAATTTAGGCATATTATTGTCATCATTTTCAAGAATAATAAATGCAAATTTAGAATCACTAAATTTAGGATACTTTGGTAATACTATTGAATATATTAATTTTGGAGCCTTTGGTATTTCATTTTGACATAAAGGAATTTTTGATATTGGTATACCATTCGAAGGATACTCTACCTTTGGTAATGATATATCAATTAGAAATTGATATAGTTTTTGTAAAGGTACATCATTTTGTACACGAGGAAATTTTTTTAATTTTGTTTTGTAAATAACCTTTTTCATTGGTACCTCGATTGGCATTGACAAAGATTTTATGATATCTATATTCACTTTCTGAAAATATCCAATATCAAATGAAGGAACTAGTGATTCATCACCCTTGATAAGGGGGATATTATTTAGAAATGTTGAAATAGTGGGAGTTTTAATCAATGTAATTTGAGGGACATTTAATTTATTATTAGTTTTTAAATCAACCATGATATCATTATGAATATTCTAAAAAAATTTCTTGATTAAATAAAGGAATATTTTGGTCATATGATGAAATGTGGATTTAGGATATGAAAATTATTAAAAAAAAATACTCTTTATGGTTACTTGTCTCATATATTGAGATGGTAGTGGAATGGAACTAGTTAGATGGAGGGTAACTACTAACATCCCAAAAAGATGAAAAGGCCTTACAAAATCTAGAAGATAAGAGTAGTTTATTTTCACATTTATTTAATAGAAAGTGAAATAATTTCAGCATCATAAGCATCAAAAACATATTTTTATCCACTATAAGTGATAGAAAGGAAAAAATATTATGGAAAAAAATATCAATTTTGTGATGCTTATGCCATGAGAAAACTCATAGAATCATTTTCATCGAATATTTAAATCTAAGTTTTTTAGATGTATAGTTAAGAATATAGAATCAATTATAACACAGTGTGATAAACTAGTCTATAGTAGTCCAATTAATAGTACAATTAGATAAATATTATCGTAAAGTTATACAACTAATATTTTTAAAAATAGTAAAGTAAAAATATTGAAATATATTATAATAAATAAGAAGTAATGGTACTTAGTTGGTTTACTATGTATAGATAGATTTGGATTAAAAATAGTTATAGAGTATGCAAGATAAGTGTTGTTAATAAGTCATCAAAATCTGAAAAATGTACTTTCATGGCCATAGGCACTACCATTGGATCTAGACACTACCATTGATGCTAGTGTGTACCTATGATGCATGTGTCTAGTATGGAATAATGGTTGGATCTTAATGTGATAAACTTTATTATTCTTATTTTTCTACTACTTTTCTTCTTATATGTTTAGATATAATATATAGGTTATAAATCTTCCATTATTGATCAAACCATATCTCTTAACCCTTTGAATGATTATTTAAAAAATGGATTAGTGGGCTGATAGTGTTGAGTTTCCCCAAAGACTACTTTATCAATATACATTGGCCACATAGTTAATACTCCAAGGAGGACGTCAAACATTGTAGTTGTCTCTTATGTATGGAAAAGTGTGTGTAAAAAGATGAAATACTATATGAAGATGCATGAAATTTTATAGCTTATGATTTTATAAATATCACTCTTAGGCTACTTTTTTAATAGTTCAGACCTGTGATATTGATATGAAAATAAGAATGAATAAAGTAGAGTAGAGTCTTTCTATAGTCAATTAGTTTAGCTTTAGTAGGGGATTTATTAGTATTTTATAAATGATGAATGAGAAGCCTTAGGCTTATATTTATACTGGACACCTTTTGAAAATATCTCACAGTAGGGTTAAATAGGACAATTAGGCCAACCTATGGGTTTTGATCATTTTGTAATTTGGATGAATTTGGATAATGGACACTAGATAAGTATCTAGACACTATCATTAGTGGTAGTGTCCCTTTATGGTTGGTAGTGTGCATAGTTTTAGAAAACATGTATAGATCTAAAATTAATGGAAAATGATATTTATCAAATTTTAATCCTTTTGTGTGGTAAAAGAGACTTGGGTCATCATAACGATATGGATCAGACTAAGAGATAAGTATTTCTACATAGTGAGATGAAAAATGTGAGTTTTTGGCAACATGTAGGCGTAGAACTATATGATAGAGCCTTATTGATATTTGTAAAACATATAAGATTGAAATGATATAAATACTAAATTTTAGTATCTACAATATCTTCACTAGTAATTACTACATGCCCACAAAGTTACAATAAGTAGGTGTACACTATATACATACACAATTAATTTTCATGATTACGTAATTTGTTAACTAAGGGTAACTAAATACACAGCTAGATCAATCTCTTATATACATAATTATATGAAGTCATTACATACACATTTAATGTAGTGTAATTATATACATAATTATTAAATACTGAAAAGTTTCACATAAGTAAGTGTACACTATATAAATTAATTAATTTTTGTGATCACATAATTAGTTAACTAAGATTAAAAGAAAATTTAATTTTAATAGCACCTATTGGAAATTTTTGTTGAATATAAGGAAATTTGATTTGTTGGTGTGGTGAATCATCTATGGGTGATGTCAAATCTTCTATCGATGTTTTTTCTCCCATAAAACAACACAACCAAGCTGAATGATGGGACTGAATGATCAAATTAAATGATTAGGCAATTGATGGAGGGCAAATGATAGAATTGAAAATCTTAGCCAAATGATAAAGCCACATGGTGGTGTTGAAAGATAGAAAAAAATGACTAAACAGACTAAATCAGATGGTTAGATCAAATGACTAAGCTAAATAGCTAGATCGAATGGCATTACCTGATAGTTGGGCTGAATGGTTAGACTGAATGGCTGAAATGAAGGAATGATGGTTCAGCTATTAAGATCTATCATTTAGTTTTATCGTTCAACTCTGTTATTCATTTCTAGCATTTGGATCCACCATTCTGCTTTATTGTTTGGCTCTATCATTCATTGTTGGTTTTTAGTTCTACCATTTGACTTTGTTATTCATTACTAACATTTAGATATGTCATTTAGCTCTATCATTTGATAATGTCATTCAAGTCTATGGTCCTTTGATTTTGATTTTGCTTGTTGGCTTGATTGGTATTAGTTAGGAGTTCTACTATATATATGTGGTGAATTGAAGAGTAATATTATATATTATTATAAAGGTTTGGTGAGCCAACCCCCCAAAAAAATTATATCCCTAAAATTTTAGTGATCTTGTCCCATCTATCGACCCTAGAAAATCACTAAAACCAAAATCTTAAAATTGGAATATTCATGAATTAACTAATATTCACTACTAAAATTTACCCTTCTTACAACTATAGACACAAAAAACTTGATCTATTACATATACAATAAATTAAAATCATTACATACATAATTATGTGAAGCTATTACATACACATTTAATGCAGTGTCATTACAAACATAGTTAACATAAAATCATTAAACACACAATTTAAAAATAATCATTACATACGTAAAAATATCAATTAAACAGTTAACATTAGTCATTATAATGGGAAATGTAACATGAAATTGTTATGAAAAAATAGAACCGAAGAAGGCAAAGCTAATTCAACATCTATTGCATATATATTTATGCCCCCTAAAATATTATTTATTTAAGTTAACTACTAACATTATTTGATTTTATGATCTTGTAAACTATAATAGAATTACTCATGCTTACAATTAAAATATATTCATTTTATCATCTAGTGGTTTAGTTCAAATACACTATACGTCTAGAAGAAGTAATTATTGCACTCAATCAGACCAACATCTCTCCTAAAAATTTTATATGTAACAACCTATAGTCAATAAATACAACATTCATTTTTTAATTATAAAATGTATAATATGATATATATTATATAATATATACTATTAAATTATATAAACATGTATTTTTAATAAATGGTAAAACTATCTCATATCTTCAAAGAACACAAGGTCATTTCCATATCATTTATTATTTCATCCCTATGAGTACTTTTTTTGAACTCTCATTCCATTTACCCTAAAAATCAAGATCAAGTAGTTACATAGTATTCTTGTAATAGAGAAAAATCTTTAGAAGCAATCATTGTCTAAGTAAGTGAAGTAAATGGTGATAAATATGGGAGTGGGATTTAAAATCATTATGCAATGTGACACGCACAACAATTATAGAATGTCATCATAGAAAGGCTTGTGGGTGATTTGGTTTACTACTTCTATTATCTCAAGGGGAAGAGAACTATGGGACATCTTATTACTATTGTTTATCTCCATGTAAGCAATGCCACTCCTTTCTGATCATTATTTCATTCTTGGTTTGTTGGTACTTTATTTGTATTATTAAATCATTGCATTGGTATAGTAACCTTAAATGAATTTAATAAAATCAATTTTGAACCTCAAAAATTTGAAGTGTCATGTACTATAGGTGGAGATCATATTTTAGAATTCTAAATATCCAACAATGTAGTTTTGAACATGCATGTGAATGAATGCCAATTACACACTAACACCACACCCACCATGAGCTAGATTTAAACATTGACACCACCACCACCATGAGCTAGCTCCCCTAGCCAAAATATTTTATAGTAGCCTATTAGACTTTGATGGCTTCTATAATCTTGAGCTTTTCAGCTATTGCTAGTAGCCTCACTATCTTTACTACATTAAAGTGCAACTTTTGAAGAAGCCTTCTCCATTAATTTTCACTCCTCATTTTTCCTCCATTTACAAGGATGATCATAACCAGATTAGACACTATTTTAATAGATCCATTTGGCTTTGAATCATCTCCTACCATGTCATCTTCTAATATAAATCTACCATTTTAGGAAAGCCTTCTGACATTTTTTGATTATCCTTGCACAACTCTCCTAGTCTCAGGAGGAGATCACTTAGAGAGGAGGAGATTATAAGGAGAATATGATGACCACCACTAGTGGGGGTCAAATATTATATGTTATATAAAATGTTAAAACATGGAGTCGTAACTTCTTTCGTTAGATCCATGATGATAATAAATAAAGTACGATGATGTAATCTTAGTACTTGTATAAGTATTTATAAAAAATATGAAAATAATGAATTAAAAAAATTCAACAATGTGTACAAATATAAACTATTAAATCAATAGATAAAATGCTATAAAAACTTCAAATTGAAAGACTCAAGTGAGTGATCCTAACACACATAGTGGGAAATATAAAAATAATAGAATGTGATTACAATTAATATTTAAACAAATAATACTTCAATGATATTTCTACTTAAGCAAATTTGTTGATGGTCTGTACATATTATTGATAAATCTCTCTTGTTTCACAATAGTTTATATTAAGGGCTATTCTTTTTCTCTAGGCTTGGTGATGGGGTAAACATGTTTGGAAGAAAATATATGCAATGAATAATTTTCCTCATCTACAAACCCATCATCAAAGTTAAGCTCATAATTAAAAGGATCCCACTCAAATTGTCCAAATTTACTCAAATTGTTGTTTTGAATACCCATACTACCAGTCTTTTCTAGTGTCTAGAACAAATTTTTATATTTTTGACCATGAAAGGTGGCTACCTCATTTATGAAGGAATTAGACCGTTCCCCTCACTGCATCCATCTCTTTTATTTATCATTCCATAGTGAAAATTCATCATCACTATTACAAAGGAGATTTTTTTTGATCATATGTCTATAGAAAAAGGTGATCTTTGTGCATCACAGGGGACTATGATAAGGGGACTCATATTTACCTAAGAGTTTGTGTCATGGATTTATCATCCACCATTTTTACTAGGTACTAGTGCTCTGAGCTGTAAGCAACTATGGCAATTGCAAGTCCCTCCATGTCATATTCTATGCTCAGGTCTAGACTGAGGAAAGGTTCCTTGGGAGGTCATTGTTTTAGTATTCATTAAAAAAATCTATGAATTAAGAGAATATGAGTTTCCATAGCTCGATGATTGTAATGTGCATGTAGACAATGTAGAATTCAATGATGTTGCTTTGGAAACTTGACCCATGGAGTTCTTTATTGTTATAATTATGAAGGATAAATTTAATGTAATTTAAGGATGAAATACATGCTAAATAATGAGTGGATTACCTATCATTGTCATGGTCAATGATGAGGTTATCTTTAGTGGAATTGATCTTTGTGATGCAAAAAAAAATAGGCCAAACTTCTAGAGGCTATAAATTTTGACTTGTAACTCCGTTTGAGGTCTTCCACATGCCAAAATGACTATCTATACATTTCCGTTACTGTCCTAATCCATGATTTTAGCTTAGAGGTGTTTTATATACTTTTTGGAGGCTAAATGTGACCATCTAAGGTTCTAAAATTATAGTTTATTGATTTTTTTCAAGTTTGTTCTATTTTGAGAAATTGTATATTTTTTTGTTCAGACGTGAACATCATTTTAAATGCATCCAATAGGATAATTTTAGTGCTTAGAATATTTTTGGTGATTCTTAGAGCTGTGCATTCTTGCATGTGAAACTTACTATAAATAATAGCTGCTAAAAATATAAGTTTTTTTTTTTTTAGATTTTATTATTTAAAAAAAAAAATTCATGTCGAGTCTATTTCTAAGTTGAGGCTTATTTAAGCATGGTTTGGGTTATAATTAATGTAAGGCAATCAGTATGAATCAATTCTATGTATTGTTTCAAAATTTGGCCTATTGGTAATTTTATTATCTTGATAGTTTTTGGTTAAATTATTTGGTATTAGAGTAAGGTTGAATCTTGGAGGAGTACAAAATGAAAAGAGGACAAGGAGGTATTGTGAAGATGAACTATAATATACAAGAGTTGTAGATATAAGTGAAATAATTAACAAATGTTATCATGAATTAGAGAAGAAGACAAGGTTGTGATGAAGTTGAAGAAGATAGATAATGATGAATAAATTCAATAAAAAGAAGAACAACAAAATCAGCCACCAATCAATGGAAGAGAGGATGGTTCAAGCTTTAAAAGGAATAAATTAAGGAATTAAATTTGATGTTCTATATTATGGAGGTATTTTAAAACTAGAGGAGGTGATAGATTGGATGCATAGCTTGGAGATGTTCTTCGAGTTGAAGACTATGAGAAAAGATAAGAAGGTAAAGTTTTCATGCATGAAATTAAAAGGTCATGGAATGATTTGGTGGGCTCACTTATAGAAATAGATATATAGAAAAGGTAAAGAGAATATTAATTTGTGGAAAATGATGGAGAAATAGTTGAGGGAGAAATTTCTTCTTGTATATTATGCACAAACCTTATACAGAAGATTTTAGAATTCAAGACAAAAAGATCATAATATACAAGAGTATACAGAAGAGTTTTATAAGATTTATATAAGAGTGGAGCATGATGAAACAAAATAGTAGATGGATGAAATGTATGTAAATGGTTTTAAATTTACTATTCAATATAAAATTAAGTATGCATAGAATACTTTATATTGAAGAGGTTTATCAATTATCTTTGAAGGTAGAAGAAAAATAAAATAGACATAATTTCAGAACAATGTCTCTTAGTCTAATAAAAGGTGGATCCCATTAAATAAGGGTATGAGGTGGATTTAATAACACCAACGGTAGGTTTTATACCAATAAAAGTGAATTAGCACATGGTGCAAAAAGACAAGATGAGAATAGGCAAGGGTTTCAATACCAAAAAAAAGGAAGAGGGTTTTAAAGAGGATGAGGTTATGGTGGTGCTAAACGATGGTTCCCAAATTAGTGTAGATATTATGTTTGTTATAGATGTGGAGAAAAAGGGCCCAAAACATTTGAGTGTTTACACTATCATGATTAAGAAAGGAGGTAAGAGGATCACCCAAGAGTGAATATAGTTGAGGCTAAGATAGAAGAGAAAAATAATAAATTTACTCCACCAGATGTTAGAGATAATCTCATGATGATAATAAAAATGATTTCTCCAAGGAAGGAACAAGTGCAACATAAAGAAGGTGGTGATGCATGGCTGCGATCAAACATTTTTTTAATAAGATGTACATTGGGTGGAAAGGTATGCAAAGTAATTATAGATGGTGGTAGTTGTGAAAATATGGTTTATAAGGAAATGATAGAAAAAATAAAATTTCAATGTGAAAA
The DNA here is from genome assembly GCA_037957365.1 of Torreya grandis. Taxonomy (NCBI): domain Eukaryota; kingdom Viridiplantae; phylum Streptophyta; class Pinopsida; order Cupressales; family Taxaceae; genus Torreya; species Torreya grandis. The sequence goes on from JARHVA010002206.1 coordinate 73,477, forward strand.
ACATTCTAATCCTTATCAAACTTTATGGTTTAAGAAAGGGAATGAGGTTACTATAGATAAAAGGTGCATAATCAAATTTTCTATAAGAAAAACTTATAATAATGAAATATGGTGTGCTATTATTCTGATGGATGCATGTCATTTGTTATTGGGGAGACCATGTAAATTTGATAGGAAAGTGATTAATGATGGAGTAAAGAACATGTGCAATTTTTGGAAAGGTGGTACAAAGTTAGTTTTGTTACCTTTTAAAGAGGAAGAGAAGGTAGAAAGCATTCTCTTTACTAAAGAATTTATCCAAGATATGAAGGTAGTAGGTTGTTGTTATGTATTAGTATTAAAGAATGAAGACACATAAATGGTGAAAATACTAACAAAATCAACAACACTATTGAAATAATATGTAGATGTTATGCTCGATGATTTATAAGATGATTTACCATTGAAGAGAGATATTCAGCATCACATTGATTTGATTCTAGGATTAGCTATACCCAATCGAGCAGTAGGACAAGTCCAATAGAATATGCATAATTAAATGAAAAAGTTATTAAATTGTTAAGAAAGAAGTTGATAAGGTAGAGTATGAGTCCATGTGCAACACTAGCATTTCTAACTCTGAATAAAGATGGAAGATGGAGAATGTGTGTGGATAGTAGAGTAATTAATAGAATTAAAATTGAGTCTATATTTATAATACCTCATTTGGATGATATGATGAATGGGATTGCAAGAGAAAAATATTTTACCAAGATTGATCTAAGGAGTGGTTATTATCAGATTCAAATTCATGAAGAAGATGAGTGAAAGACTGCATTTAGGAGTAGGGATGGCTTATATGAGTGGATGGTGATGCCCTTTGGATTATTTAATGCACTTAGCACATTTATGATGATGACGAATAAAATTTTACAAGAGTATATTAGTAGGTTTATGGTTGTTTATTTTGATGGTAATTTGATATTAAGTAAGACTAAAGAAGAACACTTATAACATTTGAGAATGGTACTAAATTTATTAAGAAAGGAGAAGTTGTATGCAAATTTGAAGAAGGGTAGGTTTATGCAAAATAATTTGTTATTTTTGGGATTTGTAATTTTAACAGATGGTGTGAGAATTGGTAAACAAAAGATAAAGGCAATTGTTGAGTGGCCTATTATAAAAAGCATTATAGAGGTAATAAGTTTCCATGGTTTAGCAAATTTTTATAGAAAAATTATTAAAAAATTTAGTAGTATTATGGAACCAATAATAAATTACAATAGAGGGAAGAAATTTGCATGGACTAGAGTAGCCATAGAAAGCTCTAAATTTTTAAAGAAAAATATTATAGAAAGACTAATTTTAGCATTACTAAATTTTAACAAAGTGTTTGAGGTTGATTGTGATGCTTCATTTGTGGGAATTGGTGCTGTGTTGAGTCAAGAAGGAAAGCCAATAACATATAATAGTGATAAATTGAATGCAGTAAGGATAAAGTATTCTACCTATACTGTTGAACTATATGCAATTGTACAAACATTAAAACATTGGTGGCATTACCTAGGACCTAATGAGTTTGTCTTATTTAAAATCATGAGGGTTTGAAGTATGTGAATACATAAAATAAGTTGAATAGTAGGCATGTAAATTGGGTTTATTTCTTGCAGGGGTACAATTTTATATTGAAACAAAAATCAGGAAAATAGAATCAAGTAGTTGATGTATTGGCAGGAGAGTAGTGTTATAAAGTATTATGGTGAGTGAAGTAGGTGGATTTGAAGCTATCAAAGAATTATATAATAATGATCCATATTTTAGCATGGTAGTTAAGTAGTGCAATAATCCATTAACATGTGGGATAAATATTATTCATGATGAGTATCTTATATAATAAGGTTATCTCTTCAAAAGGAAATAATTATGAAATATATTTGGGTCTCTATAAGATAATATAATAAGAAAATTACATAGTGTCAGTTTGGTTGGACATTTTGGTAAGATGAAGACAATAGATTTGGTGGAGAAAAAAAATTCTTGGCCAAATATGAATAGAGATGTGATAATGTATGTTTTTAGGTGAAGGATATGTCAGGTGGCTAGAGGACATGCACAAAATACTAGACTATACATGCCATTATCAGTTTTAGGAGGATCATGGATAAATTTGAGTATGGATTTTATGTTGGGATTACCAAACACATAGAGAGGTAATGATTCAATTTTTTTCATTGATATATTTTCTAAAATGGTCCATTTAATTAAATTTAAGAAAACCAATGATGCCACTCAAGTTGTAAAATTATTTTTTAAGTATATTATAAGATTCAATGGTGTTCTAAAAAATATTGCTTTAGATAGGACACATAATTTATAATTCATTTTTAGAGGTCTTTATGGAAGAAGATGGGTACTAAGATACAATTTAATAGTGCATATCACCCACAAATAGATGGACAAATAAAAGCTATGAATAGGAGCTTGAGAAATTTGTTGAGATGTATAGTGCGAAAGAAGCCCAAGCAATGGGACTTGGATCTACCACAAACTGAGTTTGCATATAATAGTTCAATGAATAGATCAACAAAAAAATCACCACTTTAATTATATGCAAACTCATTAGTTGACAAAGATTTCATGATATATATATATTCACTTTCTAAAAATATGCAATATCAAATGAAGGAACTAGTGATTCATCACCCTTGATAAGGGGGATATTATTTAGAAATGTTGAAATAGTGGGAGTTTTAATCAATATAATTTGAGGGACATTTAATTTATTATTAGTTTTTAAATCAACCATGAAATCATTATGAATATTATAAAAAATTTCTTGATTAAATAAAGGAATATTTTGGTCATATGATCAAATGTGGATTCAGGATATGAAGATTTGAAAAAAAAAAAACTCTTTATGGTTACTTGTCTCATATATTGAGATGGTAGTGGAATGAAACTAGCTAGCTGGAGGGTAACTACTAACATCTAAAGAAGATGAAAAAGGCCTTACAAAATCTAAAAGATAAGAGTAGTTTATTTTCACATTTCTTTAATAGAAAGTGAAATAATTTCAGCATCATAAGCATCAAAACCATATTTTTATCCACTATAAGTGATAGAAAGGAAAAAATATTATGGAAAAAAGGATCAATTTTGTGATGCTTATGCCATGAGAAAACTCATAGAATCAGGTTCATCGAATGCTTAAATCTATATTTTTTAGATGTTTAGATGTATAGTTAAGAATATAGAATCAGTTATAACACAGTGTGATAAACTAGTCTGTAGTAGTCCAATTAATAGAACAATTAGATAAATATTATCGTAAAGTTATACAACTAGTATTTTAAAAAATAGTAAAGTAAAAATATTGAAATATATTATAATAAATAAGAAGTAATGGTACTTAGCTGGTTTACTATGTATAGATAGATCTGGATTGAAAATAGTTATAGAGTATGCAAGATAAGTGTTGTTAATAAGTCATCAAAATCTGAAAAATGTACTTTCATGGTCATAGGCACTACCATTGGATCTAGACACTACCATTGATGCTAGTGTGTACCTATGATGCATGTGTCTAATATGGAATAATGGTTGGATGTTAATGTGATAAACTTTATTATTCTTATTTTTCTACTGCTTTTCTTCTTATATGTTTAGATATAATATATAGGTTATAAATCTTCCATGATTGATCAAACCATATCTCTTAACCCTTTGAATGATTGTTTAAAAAATGGATTAGTGGGCTGATAGTGTTGAGTTTCCCCAAAGACTACTCTATCAATATACATTGGCCACATAGTTAATACTCCAAGGAGGACCTCAAACATTGTAGTTATCTCTTATGTATGGAAAAGTGTGTGCACAAAGATGAAATACTATATGAAGATGCATGAAATTTTATAGCTTATGATTTTATAAATATCACTCTTAGGCTACATTTATAATAGTTCAAACCTATGATATTGATATGAAAATAAGAATGAATAAAGTAGAGTAGAGTCTTTTTATAGTCAATTAGTTTAGCTTTAGTAGGTGTTTTCTTAGTATTTTATAAATGATGAATGAGAAGACTTAGGCTTATATTTATACTGGACACCTTTTGAAAATATCTCACATTAGGGTCAAATAAGACAATTAGGCTGACCTATGGGTTTTGATCATTTTGTCATTTGGATGACTTTTGGATAATGGACACTAGATAAGTATCTAGACACTATCATTAGTGGTAGTGTCCCTTTATGGTCGGTAGTGTGCATAGTTTTAGAAAACATGTATAGATCTAAAATTAATGGAAATTATATTTATCAAATTTTAATCCTTTTGTGTGGTAAAAGAGACTTGGGTCATCATAATGATATGGATCAGACTAAGAGATAAGTATTTCTACATAGTGAGATGAAAAATGTGAGTTTTTGGCAGCATGTAGGCGTAGAACTATAAGACAGATCCTTATTTATATTTGTAAAACATACAAGATTGAAATGATATAAATATTAAATTTTAGTATCGACAATATCTTCACTAGTAATTACTACATACCCACAAAGTTACAATAAGTAGGTGTACACTATATACATACACAATTAATTTTCATGATTACGTAATTTGTTAACTAAGGGTAACTAAATACATAGCTAGATCAATCTCTGATATACATAATTATATGAAGTCATTACATACACATTTAATGTAGTGTCATTATATACATAATTATTAAATATCAAAAAGTTTCACATAAGTAAGTGTACACTATATACATAAATTAATTTTTGTGATTACATAATTAGTTAACTAAGATTAAAAGAAAATTTAAATTTAATCGCCCTATTAGAAAACCTATTCGAAATTTTTGGTGAATATAATGAAATTTGATTTTTTGGTGTGGTGAATCATCTATGGGTGATGTTGAATCTTCTATCGATGTTTTTTCTCCCATAAAACAACACAACCAAGCTGAATGATGGGATTGAATGATCAAACTAAATGACTAGGCAACGATGGAGGGAAAATGATAGAATTGAAAATCTTGGCCAAATGATAGAGCCACATGGTGGTGGTGAAAGATAGAAACAAATGATTGAACAGACTAAATCAGATGGTTAGATCGAATGACTAAGCTGAATAGCTGGATTGAATGGCATTACCTGATAGTTGGGTTGAATGGTTAGACTGAATGGATGGAATGATGGTTCAGTTGTTAGGATCTATCATTTAGTTTTATCGTTTGGCTTTGCTATTCATTTCTTGCATTTGGATCCACCATTCTACTTTATTGTTTGGCTCTATCATTCATTATTGGTATTTAGTTCTACCAATTGGCTTTGTTATTCATTAATAACAATTAGATATGTCATTTAGCTCTGCCATTTGATAAAGTCATTTAGGTCTATGGTCATTCAATTTTGATTCTGCTTGTTGGCTTGATTGGTATCAGCTAGGGGTTCTACTATATATATGTGGTGAATTGAAGAGTAATATTATATATTATTATAAAGGTTTGGTGATCTGACCACCCAAAAGAATTATATCCCTAAAATTTCAGTGATCTTGTCCCATCTATCGACCCTAAAAAATCACTAAAACCAAAATCTTAAAATTGGAATATTTATGAATTAACTAGTATTCACTACTAAAATTTACCCTTCTTACAACTATAGACACAAAAAAATTGATCTATTACATATAAAATAAATTAAAATCATTACATACATAATTATATGAAGCCATTACATACACATTTAATGCAGTGCCATTACAAACATAGTTAACATAAAATAATTAAACACACAATTTAAAAATAATCATTACATACGTAAAAATATCAATTAAATAGTTAACTTTAGTCATTATAATGGGAAATGTAACATGAAATTGTTATGAAAAAACATAACCAAAGAAGGTAAAGCTAATTCAACATCTATTGCATATATATTCATGCCCCTTAAAATATTCTTTATTTTAGTTAACTACTAACATTATTTGATTTTATGTTCTCGTAAACTATAATAGAATTACTCATGCTTAAAATTAATATATATTCATTTTATCATCTAGTGGTTTAGTTTAAATACACTATATGTATAGAAGAAGTAATTATTGCACTCAATCAGACCAAAATCTCTCCTAAAAAATTTATATGTAACAAACTATAGTCAATAAATACAACATTCATTTTTTAATTATAAAATGTATAATATGATATATATTATATAATATATACTATTAAATTATATAAACATGTATTTTTAATAAATGGTAAAACTATCTCATATCTTCGAAGAACACAGGGTCATTTCCATATTATTTGTTATTTCATCCCTATTAGTACTTTGTTTGAACTCTCATTCCATTTACCCTAAAAATCAAGATCAAGTAGTTACATAATATTCTTGTAATAGAGAAAAATCTTTAGAAGCAATCATTGTCTAAGTAAGTGAAGTAAATGGTGATAAATATGGGAGTGGGATTTAAAATCATTATGCAATGTGACACGCACAACAATTATAGAATGTCATCATAGAAAGGCTTGTGGGTGATTTGGTTTACTACTTCCAACATCTCAAGGGGAAGAGAACTATGGGACATCTTATTACTATTGTTTATCTTCATGTAAGCAATGCCACTCCTTTCTGATCATTATTTCATTCTTGGTTTGTTGGGTACTTTATTTGTATTATTAAATCATTGCATTGGTACAGTAACCTTAAATGAATTTAATAAAATCAATTTTGAACCTCAAAAATTTGGAGTGTCATGTACTATAGGTGGAGATCATATTTTAGAATTCTAAATATCCAACAATGTACTTTCAAACAGGCATGTGAATGAATGTCAATTACACACTAAAACCACACCCACCATGAGTTGGATTTAAACATTGACACCACCACCACCATGAGCCAGCTCCCCTAGCCAAAATATTTTATAGTAGCCTATTAGACTTTGATGGCTTCTATAATCTTGAGCTTTTCAGGTATTGCTAGTAGCCTCACTATCTTTACTACATTAAAGTGCAACTTTTAAAGAAGCCTTCTCCATTCCTTCTCACTCCTCACTTTTCCTCCATTTACAAGGGTGATCATAACCATATTAGACACTATTTTAATAGATCCATTTGGCTTTGAATCCTCTCCTACCATGTCATCTTCTAATATAAATCTACCATTTTAGGAAAGCCTTGTGGCATTTTTTGATTATCCTTGCACAACTATCCTAGTCCCCAGAGAAGATCACTTAGAGAGGAGGAGATTATAAGGAGAATATGATGACCACCACTAGTGGGGGTCAAATACTATATGGTATATAAAACATTAAAACATGGAGTGGTAACTTCTTTCATCAGATCCATGATGATAATAAATAAAGTACCATGATGCAGTCTTAGTTCTTGTATAAGTATTTATAAAACATATGAAATAATGAATTAAAAAAATTCAATAATGTGTACAAATATAAATTATTAAATCAATAGATAAAATGTTATAAAACCTTCAAATTGAAACACTCAAGTGAGTGACCCTAGCACACATAGTGGGAAATACAAAAATAATACAATGTGATTACAATTAATAATTAAACAAATAATACTTCAATGATATTTCTACTTAAGCAAATTTGTTGATATTCTATACATATTATTGATAAATCTCTCTTGTTTCACACTAGTTTATATTAAGGGCTATTGTTTTTCTCTAGGCTTGGTGATGGGGTAAACATGTTTGGAATAAAATATATGCAATGAATAATTGTCCTCATCCACAAACCCATCATCAAAGTTAAGCTCATAATTAAAATGATCCCACTCAAATTGTCCAAATTTACTCAAATTGTTGTTTTGAATACCCATACTACCAGTCTTTTCTAGTGTCTAGAACAACTTTTTATATTTTTGACCATGAAAGGTGGCTACCTCATTTATGAAGGAATTAGACCATTCTCCTCACTACATCCATCTCTTTTATTTATCATTCCATAGTGAAAATTCATCATCACTATTATAGAGGTGTTTTTTTTTGATCATATGTCTATAGAAAAAGGGGATCCTTATGCATCATAGGGGACCATGATAAGGGTACTCATATTTACCTAAGAGTTTGTGTCATGATTTTATCATCCACCATTTTTACTAGGTACTAGTGCTCTGAGCTGTAAGCAACTATGGCAATTACAAGTCCCTTCATGTCATATTCCATGCTCAGGTCTAGACTGAGGAAATGCTCCTTGGGAGGCCATTGTTTTAGTATTTATTAAAAACTCTATGAATTAAGAGAATATGAGTTTCCATAGCTCGATGATTGTAATGTGCATGTAGACAATGTAGCAGTCAACGATGTTGGTTTGGAAACTGGACCCATGGAGTTCCTTATTGTTATAATTATGAAGGATAAATTTAATGTAATTTAAGGATGAAAATAAATGCTAAATAATGAGTGGATTACCTATCATTGGCATGGTCAATGATGAGATTATCTTTAGTGGAATTGATCTTTGTGATGCAAAAAAAATAGGCCAAACTTCCAGAGGCTATAACTTTTGACTTGTAGCTTCATTTGAGGTCTTCCACATGCCAAAATGACTATCTATACATTTTAGTTTCTGTCCTTATCCATGATTTTAGCTTAGAGGTATTATATATATATTTTTTGAGGCTAAATGTGACCATCTAAGGTTCTAAATTGTAGTTTATTGATTTTTTTCAAGTTTTTTCTATTTTTAGAAATTTTATATTTTTTTGTTCAGATGTGAACATCAGTTTAAATGCATCCAATAGGATAATTTTTGTGTTTAGAATATTTTTGGTGATTCTTAGAGCTGTGCATGCTTGCATGTGAAACTTACTAAAAATAATAGCTGCTAAAAATAAAAGGTTTTTTTTTAGATTTTAGTATTTTTTGGAATTTTTTCATGTCAAGTCTATTTCTAAGTAGATGCTTATTTAAGCATGGTTTGGGTTATAATTAATGTAAGGCAATTAGTATGAATCAATTCTATGTATTGTTTCAAAATTTGGCCTATTGGCAATTTTATTTTCTTGATAGTTTTTGGTTAATTATTTGGTATCAGAGCAAGGTTGAATCTTGGAGGAGTACAAAATGAAAAGAGGACAAGGAGGTATTGTGAAGATGAACTAGGCTATTAAAGAGTTTTAGAGATAAGTGAAATAATTAACAAAGGTTATCACGAATCAGAGAAGAAGACAAGGTGGTGATGAAGTTGAAGAAGATAGATAATGATGAATAAATTCAATAGAAAGAAGAACAACAAAATCAGCCACCAATAAATGAAAGAGAGGATGGTTCAAGCTTTAGAAGGAAGAAATTAAAGAATTAAATTTGATGTTATAGATTATGGATGTATTTTAAAACTAGAGGAGTTGATAGATTGGATGCATAGCTTGGAGATGTTCTTCGAGTGGAAGACTATGAGAAAAGATAAGAAGGTAAAGTTTGCATGCATGAAATTAAAAGGTCATGGAATGATTTGGTAGGCTCACATATAGAAATAGATATATATAAAATATAAAGAGAAGATTAATTTGTGGAAAAATATGGAGAAATAGTTGAGGGAGAAATTTCTTCTTGTATATTATGCACAAACCTTATACAGAAGATTTCAGAATTCAAGACAAAAAGATCATAATATACAAGAGTATACATATGAGTTTTATAAGATTTATATAAGAGTGGAGCATGATGAAACAAAATATTAGATGGATGAAATGTATGTAAATGGTTTTAAATTTACTATTCAATATAAATTAAGTATGCATAGAATACTTTGTATAGAAGAGGTTTATCAATTATCTTTGAAGGTAGAAGAAAAATAAAATAGACATAATTTCAGAACAATGTCTCTTAGTCTAATAAGAGGTGGATCCCCTACAATAAGGGTATGAGGTGGATTTAATACCTCCAACGGTAGGTTTTATACCAATAAAAGTGAATCAGCACATGGTGCAGAAAGACAAAATGAGAATATGCAAGGGTTTCAATACCAAAAAAAAGGAAGAGGGTTTTAGAGAGGATGAGGTTACGGTGGTGCTAAAGGATGGTTCTCAAATTAGTGTAGATATTATGTTTGTTATAGATGTGGATAAAAAGGGCACCGAACATTTGAGTGTTTACACTATCATGATTAAGAAAGGAGGTAAGAGGATCACCCAAGAGTGAATCTAGTTGAGGCTAAGATAGAAGAGAAAAATACTAAATTTACACTACTAGATGTTAGAGAGAATCTCATGATGATAATAAAAATGATTTCTCCAAGGAAGGAACAAATGCAACATAAAGAAGGTGGTGATGCATGGCTGCGATCAAACATTTTTTGAATAAGATGTACATCGGGTGGAAAGGTAAGGAAAGTAATTATAGATGTTGGTAGTTGTGAAAATATGGTTTATAAGGAAATGATAGAAAAAATAAAATTTCAATGTGAAAAACATTATAATCCTTATCAAACTTTATGGTTTAAGAAAGGGAATGAGGTTACTATAGATAAAAGGTGCATAATCAAATTTTCTATAAGAAAAACTTATAATGATGAAATATGGTGTGATATTATTTTGATGGATTCATGCCATTTGTTATTGGGGAGACAATGTAAATTTGATAGGAAAGTGATTAATGATGGAGTAAAGAACATGTGCACTTTTTGGAAAGGTGGTACAAAGTTAGTTTTGTTACCTTTTAAAGAGGAAGAGAAGGTAGAAATCATTCTCTCTACTAAAGAATTTATCCAAGATATGAAGGTGGTAGGTTGTTGTTATGTATTAGTATTAAAGAATGAAGACACATAAATGGTAAAAATACCAATAAAAGCAACAAGACTATTGAAATAATATGTAGAGGTTATGCTCAATGATTTACAAGATGATTTACCATTGAAGAGAGATATTCAACATCACATTGATTTGATTCTAGGATTAGCTATACCCAATCAAGTAGTAGGACAAGTCTAGTAGAATATGCATAATTAAATAAACGAGTTATTAAATTATTAAGAAAGAAGTTGATAAGGTAGAGTATGAGTCCATGTGCAACACTAGCATTTCTAACTCCAAATAAAGATGGAGGATGGAGAATGTGTGTGGATAGTAGACTAATTAATATTATTAAAATCAAGTCTATGTTTATAATACCTCATTTGGATAATATGATGAATGGGCTTGCAAGAGCAAAATATTTTACCAAGATTGATCTAATGAGTGGTTATTATCAGATTCAAATTCATGAAGAAGATGAGTGAAAGACTGCATTTAGGACTAGGGATGGCTTATATGAGTGGTGGTGATGCCGTTTGGATTATTTAATGCACTTCGCACATTTATGATGACGACGAATAAAGTTTTACAAGAGTATATTGGTAGGTTTATGGTTGTTTATTTTGACTGTATTTTGATATTAAGTAAGACTAAAGAAGAACACTTATAACATTTGAGAATGGTACTAAATTTATTAAGAAAGGAGAAGTTGTATGCAAATTTGAAGAAGGGTAGGTTTATGCAAAATAATTTTTTATTTTTGGGTTTTGTAATTTTAGCAGATGGTGTGAGAATTGGTAAATAAAAGATAAAGGCAATTTTTGAGTGGCCTATTATAAAAAGCATTATAGAGGTAATAAGTTTCCATGGTTTAGCAAATTTTTATAGAAAATTTATTAAAAAATTTAGTAGTATTATGGAACCAAGAATAAATTACAATAGAGGGAAGAAATTTGCATGGACTAGAGTAGCCATAGAAAGCTCTAAATTTTTGAAGAAAAATATTATAGAAAGACTAATTTTAGCATTACTAAATTTTAACAAAGTGTTTGAGGTTGATTGTGATGCTTCATTTGTGGGAATTGGTGTTGTGTTGAGTCAAGAAGGAAAGCCAATAACATATAATAGTGATAAATTGAATGTAGTAAGGATAAAGTATTCTGCCTATACTGTTGAACTATTTGCAATTGTACAAACATTAAAACATTGGAGGCATTACCTAGGGCCTAATGAGTTTGTCTTATTTATAATCATGAGGGTTTGAAGTATGTGAATACATAAAATAAGTTGAATAGTAGGCATGTAAATTGGGTTTATTTCTTGCAGGGGTATAATTATATATTGAAACAAAAATCAAGAAAATAGAATCAAGGAGTTGATGCATTGGCAGGAGAGTAGTGTTATTAAGTATTATGGTGAGTGAAGTAGGTGGATTTGAAGCTATCAAAGAATTATATAATAATGATCCATATTTTAGCATGGTAGTTAAGTAGTGCAATAATCCATTAACATGTGGGATAAATATTATTCATGATGAGTATCTTATATAATAAGGTTATCTCTTCAAAAAGAAATAATTATGAAATATATTTGGGTCTCTATAAGATAATATAATAAGAGAATTACATAGTGTCAGTTTGGTTGGACATTTTGGTAAGATGAAGACAATAGATTTGGTGGAGAAAAAATATTTTTGGCCAAATATGAAGAGAGATGTGATAATGTATGTTTTTAGGTGAAGGATATGTCAGGTGGCTAGAGGACATGCACAAAATACTAGACTATACATGCCATTATCAGTTTTAGGAGGATCATGGATAAATTTGAGTATGGATTTTATGTTGGAATTACCAAACACACAGAGAGGTAATGATTCATTTTTTTTGTAGATATATTTTCTAAAATGGTTCATTTAATTACATGTAAGAAAACCAATGATGCCACTCAAGTTGTAGAATTATTTTTTAAGTATATTATAAGATTTCATGGTGTTCTAAAAAATATTGCTTTAGATAGGACACAAAATGTATAATTCATTTTTTGAGGTCTTTATGGAAGAAGATGGGTACTAAGATACAATTCAATAGTGCATATCACCCACAAATAGATGGACAAATAAAAGCTATGAATAGGAGCTTGAGAAATTTGTTGAGATGTCTAGTGCGAAAGAAGCCCAAGCAATGGGACTTGGATTTACCACAAACTGAGTTTGCATATAATAGTTCAATGAATAGATCAACAAAAAAATCACCATAAAGTTATAGGAAACTAATGAGTTTGCATATAATAATTGCAAGGAGTAAAAATAAAGCTATAGGAAAGTAATTATAAATATAAAGCATCAACAGATGTTGGAAGAAGACTTAAGGTATTTGAAGAAGGAGAGTTGGTAATGCTTTATTTTAGGAAAGAAATATTTCCAAAAGGCATGTACAACAAGTTGAAGTACAAGAAAAGGTCCATGTAGAATTGTGAAGAAAACCAATGGTAATGCTTGTGAGATGAGTTTACAACTAAATTTTGATATATCTTGAGTATTTAATGTTTTGGATTTATATGAATTCCATGGAGAAGATGGTAAAGGTGATGAAAATGAAGAATTAAATTGGCAACAGTAGGTTCTAAAGAATAAAAAGGAAAAGATAGTGTAGGTTTTGGATATGAAGATAGTTATCATAAGGTAAGTGAATTATCATAGGTATTTAGTCCAGTGGGAACTATTCTAGCAAGAAGACAACACTTGGATTATAGAATGGGAGGTAAAGAAGATTTATAAATAAAAATGGTAGTAGTACAATCAGGGTAACTCATAGGAGCTGATTTATTTTCAACTAGAGGAGAATGATGTAGAAAAAACATGCCAAACATTTGGAGGTCATAACTTTTGACCTGTAGCTCCATTTGATCTCTTCAACATGTTAGAACAACCATCTCAAAAAGTTCATTATTTCCCTAAATAACACTTTCTACTTAGAGGTATTTTCAATATTTTTTGGAGGACACACATGACCATATGAGGGTCTAAAATTGTAGTTTACTTTTATTTTGGGATTTTTCTATTTTTTAGAAATTATAGAAAAATCCTAAAAAATCAACATATTACAATTTTAGACCCTCAAATGGTCATATTTGGCCTCCACAAAATACTGAAAACTTCTATAAGCAGAAAGCACTTCTTAGGTCAGCAATGAAATTTTTGAGATGGTCATTTTGGCATGTGGATGAGCTTAAATGATGCTACAGGTAAAAATTTATGGCCTCCAAAAATTTGGCCTATTTTTTCTACATCATCCTCCTCTAGTTGAAAAGAACTTAACTCCTATGAGTTGCCCTAATTGTACTATTTCAATATTTCTTTGTCAATCTTCTTTATCTCCCATTCTATAATCTAGGTGTTGTCTTCTTACTACAATCCTTCTCACTAGACCAAATACCTTTGATAATTCCCTTGCTTTCTACTCACTATATTCATATCCAAAACATGCATTATCTTTTCCTTCTTCTTTGAAACCTACTACTGCCAATTTACTTCTTCATATTCATCACATTTACTATGTTCTCAATGGAATTCATATAAATCTAAAACATTAAATACTTGAGATATATCAAAATTTAGTGATAAACTCATCTCATAAGCATTGCCATTTATTTTATTCACAATTTTGCATGGACCAATTTATTTTTACTTCTACTTGTTTTACATGCCTTTTGGAAATATTTATTTCCTCAAATAAACCATCACCAACTCTCCTTCTTCAAATAACTTGAATCTTCTTCTAACATCTGTTGATGCTTTATATTTCTCATTAGTTTCCTTTAACATTTTTATTACTTCTTGTAACTATTGCATATACTCTACAAATGCCTCTGTATCATCACTAATTCGATCTATAATTGGTAATTGTACCAAATCTAAAATACCCATAGGATTTCTCCCATAAACAATTTGAAATGGTGATTTTCCTATTGATCTATTCACTGAAGTTTTATATGAAAAATCAACTTGTGGTAAATCCAAGTCCCATTTCTTGGGCTTCTCTCCCACTATACATCTTAATAAATTTCCCAAGATCTTATTCATAACTTCTAATTGTCCATCTCTTTGTAGGTGAAGTGTACTACTAAATTGTAAATTAGTACCCATATTATTTCACAAAGTCCTCCAAAAATGACTTAGAAATTTTGTGTCCCTATCTAAATTAATATTTTTTGGAAGACCATGCAATCTCACAATATCCTTAAAAATAATTCTACAACTCTAGTGGCATCATTGGTTTTTTTACATGGAATTTAATGAACCATTATATAAAATATATCTATAACAATAAAAAATGAATCATTGCCTCTCTATGTGTTTGGTAATCTCAACATAAAATCCATACTCAAATATATCTATGGTCCCCTTGGAAATGGTAATGGCATGCATAGTCAAATATTTTATGCATGTCCTTTAGCTACCTGACATATCCTACACCTAGAAACATACATTATCACATCTCTCTTCATCTTTAGCCAAAAATATTTTTCCCCTACCAAATATATTATCTTTATCTTACCAAAATTTCCATCCAAACTACCACTATGTAATTATCTTATTATATTGTCTCATAGAGACCCAACTGAAATGCATAATTGTTTACCTTTGAAGAGATAACCTTCTTATATAAGATACTCATCACGAATCGTATCTATCCCACCTTTTAATAAATTCTTGCATTACTCAACTAATTTACCAAAATATTGATTAATATCATATAATTCTTTGATAGCTTCAAATCCAACTACTTCACTCACCATAGTAGTTAATAATGCTACTCTTCTACTCAATGCACTAGCTACCTGCTTTAGTTTTCTTGATTTATGTTTCAACACAAAAGTATACCCCTAGAAGAAATAAACCCACTTTGCATGAATACTATTTAACTTATTTTATATATTAAAATACTTTAAAGCCTCATGATCTATAAATAGGATAAACTCCTTAGGCACAAGGCGATACCTCCAATGTCTTAATGCTTATACAAATGAATATAGTTCAACATCATAGGTAAAATAATTTATTCTTACCTCATTCAATTTCTCACTAAAATATGGTATTGGATTTCCTTCTTGACTCAACACAATACCAATTCCCACAAATGAAGAATCAAAATAAACTTCAAACACTTTGTTAAAATCCATTAATGCTAAAATTGGTCTTTCTACAATCATTTTATTCAAAAATTAAAACCTTTATGTGGCTTATCTAGTCTATGAAAATTCCTTCCCTTTTATGCATTGTGTTATTGGATTACCTGACATTGGCATGGTTAATGATGAGATTATCTTTAGTGGAACTGATCTTTGTCTCCACCATAGTGGTGGAGTCTCTGAGCTTATCGATGAGAACATACCATTATTGTCTCAGCATTCTAAGTTCATCTATGTTGTATTACTCTCATGAAATCTCTTGAAAAATATTGGAGTGTAATTATGAAATAACTAATAGAGACATTTATATAAGAATAATGGAGAAAATAATAAAATCATAGAAAAATGATGCAAAAAAAAAATTATTAAGAAATTTTTTTTAATGGATAAGACCTATATTTTTCCTTAATTTTTAATGATAAAATTTTAAATTTCCTCATGGAAATTATCCTTTCATTTTCTAACCGATATAAAAGTATAAAAATAAGATTTTATAAAATTTAATTTTCTAAAAATATAACGTATTTTATGAATCAAATTTTAAAACTTTAGAAATTTAAAAATATTTTCATTACACAATATTCACTTCAATTTAATATGGATAGGGAATTACAATAAATGCATATGCAATAGGCACTAAAAAATGTTGTAAATAGTTTTATTATATGCACACCAAGATATTTTAAGACCATATATTCTCATTGCAGTTTTGATATTACTATGAAGACAGAAATAAATAAAATAAATTAACTTAAAAACACAACTAAAAGTGAGCATGTTTATTGTTGTTAGTTAATTTAATTTAATAGATTATTAGTTTTCACATGATTGGAAAACTATATTTATCTTGGAACAATAGCAAAGACACTTTGAAAATTTTGAAAAAGATTTACAAAATAAAATTTCATGTGCGGACATAAGAAAATGTATGAGGGAGAGTGCCCAATATTTGAGTGTGGTCTAACAATTGAGAGGGTACTTGAGGGTATGGGGCCCAACTCTAGAACTTATTTTTCTATTTAAAAGTAGATCAGTTTTCATTGATAACAAGTAACTTTGCATCTAATAGTTGAACGCTAGTATTTTGGAAAAAAAACCGTAAAAAAGTCTTTAACATGTTCACAAAATATGGTACTATTATGAAATACCAACATTTCAACTTCTAATATAATAAATTAAAATTTGCATGGAGATATAGATATATTAAGTTCATTAATGTGAAATTTATAATATTTGTCTAATACAACATGGGTTTTCACTTACATTTAAATTCATCAGCTTAACACATCAATAAATTATACTCTTATCAACTTGACACATAAACTTGTCCAAACTTTCCAAACAACCTGTACAGCTATACATCCACTATATCTTTGTTTTTGATTTAAAAAGTGTAAACCATTAAAGATAAACATATTTTCTAATTTCACCCCAAATAGATGTGCTTAAATTTTTAAAAATACACATAATTCTCACCAAATTATTTTATACAAATTTCAAAATATACATAAGGATGTACTGCAAATGAAAAAAAAATATTAAAAAAATCAAAATCAATCCAAAATAATTAAAACTAAAATAAAATATCAATCTAAAACAAACTAAAGTAACCAATTGGGTATAAGTCCATATATCATATTAGATTTCAAATTTAAATCTCCAATTGCCTATATAAAAAATCCTTTCTCTATTTTGTGATTTCAATACCACTCTTTGTGAACAATTTTAAAACAAATCATAAATATTTTCATTAACTACACCAAAGCAAGCAAACAATATTAGCAAAAATTAGGTTCATACACATTTATATTAAACTTTGTTAAGTATTTCATCTATGCACTTCCCCAACAACAAGAAATCATTAGGGAAGAAAATAAAACACATTATTCACCAATTTTTCTATTTTTATCAAACTAAATTTATTTTATACACTCTCATAAATTGAACACATAATTCACTCTAATTTATTATATTTTAATACTATATCCATGTAATATTTACTATGTATATAATTTATAACTGATTAAATGCCCAATTCTGATTGTCTAAGGAAATATACATACTAATCTCTATGGACACACAGACACACATACACAGACACACACACACAGACAGACACAGAGAGAGAGAGAGAGAGAGAGAGAGAGAGAGAGAGAGAGAGAGAGAGAGAGAGAGAGAGAGAGAGAGAGAGAGAGAGAGAGAGAGAGAGAGAGAGAGAGAGAGAGAGAGAGAGAGAGAGAGAGAGAGAGAGAGAGAGAGAGAGAGAGAGAGAGAGAGAGATATTTAATAACTAAAGTATGTTGACATTTTAAAAAAAATAAATTTCATGTTTTAAATTTTTTCTATATCTTGCGTTATCAACATAATGACAATAAGAAAGAGAAAGAGAATATCCCACAAGATTGGGATAAATACAAAAAAAGTAAGAAGAGGGGCTACATCAAAATTTGAAGGTGACTTAAGAATACATATTTACAAATACAATTTCACACTAGTCCACATGTGAAAGCAGGTCCTTAATCAAGTAAAAAGGTATACATCCATAGTCGGTAGATTAATACTGAATGGATCATGCCATAAAGGATTTTAAAGATAATGGTAACTCCTCTTGAGCTACTATAAAAAGTGGGGAATCCCTCTTGATTTTTTTGGAAGGAGAAAGAACTCAAGGTTGTTCAATGGTTTAAAGGTATTTTAAACCTTGGCCATGGACTAAAAATCATACAAATCAAGTCTTACGTAGCTCACATTTTTCAAAATAGATCCAACCCTTTCACGTATGGAATCTCAAGTAAGTCTTGGTGGGATATCTTTAAGAAAAGGCACCCAAACTTGTCTATTAGATTTGTAGAAGGCTTGGATAGAGATAAATCATTCTAGCTATCAACTTATATTCTAGATGAATTTTATAATAATTTCGACAAGGCGTATGAAGCCAACTAGAATGGACCTTTCAAAATTTAGAATTATGATGAAACTAGACTATAGGAAAGAAGGAACACTAGTATACATGTGATATCAACAAATGGTTGTTAAAATGTCTATCACATAATTTCAAAGAGAATGGAATGCATCACCATTCTTATTTATTTTAATGCACGATGACAAAACATTCTTAGATTTTATCTTTTTAAGGGAAAAAGATAACTTAAAAACTAAAAAGCATAATGTGAAGTAACAACATGTATGGTAGCCCAACAGAATGCTTGGATGATAAAACAACTTTTTTTAATTGGCTACACCATTTTAAGAGATCAATATTGGGTGGATATTCCCCTTCCAATACACATATATTGATTTTTTATGGCCATGGCAGTCACGTAGCAATGATGACTGTAATGGATGCTAAGAGTTTAGAAATTAACATTGTAACTATTCCTAGACAAATTTCACACAATCTACAACCATTGGATGTAAGTGTGTTCTCCTCGTTTATTTTTTTTCAAAAGTTAAAGATCAAATTGGATGGCTAGATATCACAAGTTTGAAATGAATACGTTTGAACTAGCTGAGATGGGCATCATAGCTTTTAAAAATGTATTATCATAGAGAATAGAAAGTCAAGTTTTAGGATTATAAGTATATGTCCACTCAATAGACAACCTCTTATAGAAGACATGACACCAAATGAAGCCTATGAAGTTATAGATGAAGGTGATGAGACTACAATTCAAAACATCATGCAATTGGTTCGATATGGAGAGAATGAGATAGATGCATTTGTTTATCTTCGAAATGGAGATGAAAAAGTTGAAGAGGATATTATAGATGCATGTGTTTAGATTCAAAAGGAGATGGAATAGTTATGAAAGGTAATATGGATACCATAATACCTACTCTTAGCCAGGTAACCCATGTAAGCTAAACATATGAGTGTAGTGGAGAAGGTTATAAATAGTTCATGCCAACCATGTGTCTAAGGTTGAAGAACATGTTCTTGGGGAGGGATTAATCCTCCCTTAACATATAAGATAATTAGATTAGTTTAAGGATGGGGTAACTGAACTAAGTGTTAACTTGAATTTTTCTAGGGCAGATATGGGCCTTTCAATGCCATCCCCTCATGCAACTATAATTGATGATAAGTTTGTAAATTACTATAATGTGACTAAGTAATTCCATGAATATGATAATGCAATTAATCTTATGGAAAGAGATGATATTGTAGGAAAAAATAATGAACATGAATATAGTAAACATAGATAAATTTTGGTAACCTTAAGTCTATGTAGTTTCCTTAAACTAAATGTAGAAATAGTTGTGCACAATCATAGTTGATTATCAAATGGTGTAGTGAGATTGAGTAAGAACTCATAAACCTTAACTATAGAAGAATTTATAGAAATAATTCATGATGAATAAATAATAAATAAGGAGATATATGAAATTAAGAATAAGAGGAAAAAATAACTAGAGGAGAATAAAGCTTTTAGAGAGATTAACAGATATTTGAAGGAGCAAAAAAAATTTAAAATAAGATAAAGAGGATAGAAAGGGAATAATAAAAGCAAAGGGAAAAACATGAGAGGGAACTTAATAAGGTGAATTAGAAAAGGATGAAGGATACAAGAAATATATGAAAGAGATGGACATATAGAGGAGGTTAAAAAACATGGCAAACCTTTTTCTAGATCAACATCTAATAATGATGGAAGTGGAAAATATCTATGCTCCTTTCTATGTAGGCTCAAGAAATTATCAACTAGGCATTCCACCTTGTCTACCTAGTCAATTTTAGAAGTTATGTTCCTATCAAAAATTATGAGTAATAAATTTGTAAGCATAAATAAATTGTATGATATGCACTCCAACAAGATCAATGGTAGTGACAAACACACCTTCTAAATAATTGGATTAAGGCCATGAAAAAACTTGACTATGGAAAATTATGTGTTGAAGGAATTAAGTTATTTAAAAATGACATGTATGAAATTTTTTTCATCGAAGGAATTATTTTTTGAAAAATTACAAGTATGAAGTTTTTTGACATTGGTTTTGAAGAGTCGAGAAAGCCTAACTATGTAAAGAGTGTTATCCAAAATTTGGCTACCATGAATGAGGATCATTCAAAACATTGATGTGCTTGATATTAACTTTGTTTATAACTATTAGGAAGGTCATGTATTGGTCATTAATGATCTAAGATGATAGGTAATGTCTCTTTCTTGGCAGCTTATAAGGTCATTTAGGATGGGCTAGTTGGTAGATGAATCAAGTCATATTATCTTGTCATGTAATGGTCATTATCCATGGTCTTCATTTTGTGTTTATCATTGTTTATGGTAAGTTTGATGAAGTTAAGGTTAATTTTTCATTTTGGTCTTGTACTTGTCTTATCACTTCGTGACATGTTTCAAAATTTTCAATTGGTGCTAAGGGTTTAGAAGGCGTTGTTGAGTCATATAACACATGTCAAAGTTATTACATGCCTCCTTTGGTCCATACAAGTGCATAAAATATGGCATACACTAGTTTATAACATTAAAACATTTTGAAATGCTTCCTTATTTTGGCTCTATGTGATAATGTAGTGGATAAAAACATAGCGGTAAAAATTGTTACAGTAAAAATGTAGTATGAGAAATATTTCATGAGGATAAAATGTAGTATGGAAAAACATAACAGTATTGTTAACGTCATAAATTTTTTGTGAAGAGCATAATTAGGACATTTTAGTGATTATCACATTATTTATTTGTTGTCAAGTTCATTTTGGTGATAGTAGTTAACATTTCATGGTGGAAAAGTAATGCACCAAATTTACAAGAAAAATAATAGAGGAAAATGTGAATTCATGAGTTTATACCTTTAGTTGAATGTTGTGTCATCTTCATGATATTACCAATACCACTATGCTTTTTCCTTGCTATGTTTTGTCCTCATGATGTTTTGTCATACTACATTTTTACCAGTATGTTTTTGTCCACTACTTATTTGTAGGATGCCCTTATTTAATTTTGTAACATTCCAAGAAGTAATATTGTAAGAAATTTTAGGTTAAAAATAAAGGGAAGTTGTTGTCACATCACTATGAATCCATACAAGCATGTGGAAGCTTTATGAACACTTATTACATAAATTCAATCATGATTTCAAGTAGAATATGATAGTTTTCATGGTAAAAGAAAGGGTTTTCAAAGGGTGGTTGTAGGTTTTTAGATTGAAGTTCACTTGAAAACACTCCCATGGCTTCATCCATCATTCATAAGTCCAAATCCATGAATTTGAGTGAGTTACAGGTCTAAACAGAGTAAAAACCTACTTTTTCCCTATTAATGTCCTTAGCAATCTCAAAATGCACATTGGTTTTCACTTGGTACAAAGAGGAGAAAGAGATTTTGGAGATAAGATAATAGTCATATTAGGGGGTCCTTATGCATTTATAATTTGTGGAATTGGTTTCTTGGTCAAGCCCCTTAACTCTATGAACAATCATTAAGAGTTTAAGAAGCTCAAAATGCCCTCTTCATTCTTGTAGGCATTTGTTTCTCTTTGTAATTATATATTTGAGATCGATGGAGGAATAAAAATAATGTTTGGGTTATATCAATGTGAAAATAGGCATTAATAACATCAAATTCATCAATTACATCAGCTGAATAAAGGGAATTTGATAAGAAACTAGTTCTTTATTTATTTGCACGATACGCTCGAGGCTACAAGTAGGTTTTGGACTAGTTTAGGTGTTTTATTGACTTAATCAATCCTTAAACAACCTAAATAAATCCATTAATACTCTTAGTAAACCCCTAAAATAATCTCCATGCATTAAGTGAGCTAAAATAGTGAAGTTAGAGTCCAAGACATGCATTCTAAGGGGATTTTTGCGTAGTTGTAAGTTGAAGACATACCTTATTGAGGTCATGTAGTTAAAAAAGGTTGTGAATATATTGGAAATATTACATATGTTTTTTTATAGGTTTCTCATTCCATTATCTATCTTCCATCAACTTACCTCCATTATTCAAAGAAAGAGACTAGTCATGAGAATCAAAGGGTATGGTCAAGAAGGTGAGATGGAAGTGGTAGGATTGTACTTGAAACCTAATTGGTGAGATTATAATAAGGGTGAATAAGATTTATTTGATTTATATGAATTATTAAAAGGAATAACTTAATAAAATTTCAAATCATCTCAACCTCCTTGATTTAAGATTATTCAATGCCTATTAAAGACTATAAAGGGCAGTGTGATCTTGTTTTTGAGCTGGGACAAACCAATGTCAGATTTGTTTCTCATACCCATAATAGCCCATACCTACATATAACATACAATAAAAATCATATATTCATGGAAGTTTTTTTTTAAGGAGAAAGTGATGATGGTCACGGGTAATCAATCATGAGGATAATATATGTTGGAAGTGAATTGTGAATCAAGTTAATGACCAAGTGGGTTGATCAAGCCCATTATCATGAATGAAGGCAATGTAAACTGGTCATTTATAAAAAAAGAACATTTCCCATATTATACATATTGATTTAATGGGTACTATAAGGTATAATAACATACAAATGATGTAGTCAAGAACCTAAATTGTTACCTATAGGCTTGCCACATGCCCAAGTGAAGGAGACTAATGCGAAAGATAGGTGGAGGTCCTATAAAGTCAAAAAGGTCATAGAAGATGTTAAAAAAGTGGAAAAATTCATTGGGACACCAGGAGAATTAACACCACCTCAAGTCACTCCATTTATAAAGTTCACTTTATAATGAGTTCAAACTATCACCTACAAGCTGGATATGGACATACAATAGAAGAAATAGACTTGTGGCATCCAATAGAGGGATAAGAATTTGTAGAGATGAAGATTAATAAAACTTATAATATTTTTAAAGATCACTATTTTTTATAAAATTTCCAATAAATATAATTCTATCTCAGACTTGTAGTCAAGGATCTAAAACATTGCCTACAGGGCTCTTTAGGAAGATGGGAGAGAAGTGTGGTAGTTGTTTGGAGTCCATGAAGAAAATGAACACCAAAAAGGCATGTGAAATTAATTATGTATGATAATAATATATTAACATAATTTCACAATGTGACTGAGGTAAAAACAAAGAGCAAGAGGACTAATTAGGCCTAAAAGGCCTAAATGGGCATATAGATGCATGTGTATGAAAATTCGAGAAAATTTGCATATTATAGAAGTGTTTTAAGGTTTGAATAGGTTCATGATGTGATTAATATTTAGGATAAATATAATATATATTTAAACTCATTATGATGAAGATAAAAATTCAAAACATAGGATAATAACATGGTAAAAAAGGCTATTTAGGCCTAGAAGGCCTAAATGAGCATCCACGGGTATGTGTGTTTGAAACATGAGGAAAATTACATTTTTTGAAGTTTTTGACCAATTTAATATCATAAACGGATGAATTATAAGTTATAGGAAAATTTATTGAAGTTTAGAATAATTGAAAAAGAACAAAATTATGGGTAAAGGATTGTTAGGGTCAATTAAAGAGGGCTATGTCTAAACCCTTACTTAGTGCTCAAGGAAGTTTCCAAAGGTTTGAAAGAAAAATTCATTAAGATAACCATAGGAAAACATCATAAAATGTTTCATATACCATATAATGTAATTTTAAATCTAAACCAAATGTTTTGAAACATTTTCTTGCCAAATTACCTTCTCTAAATTCATGATCATGTTGATATGGCTAGGAATGTCAACTTTTAGTATGTGCGATATCACACAAGTAGGTGCATAGAGGAAATGAATTTTTTGGAAGACTAAATGGGTTGTGTATTCATTATTTTATGTATTAATTCATTCATTTAGATCCACAACTTTATGAATCATTTGTAAGACTTCAAGTTCTCTAAAACCCTCCTTAACCCTTGAATACAACTTGCAGGAAGAAACAAAGATTTAAATTACTAAAGATGAATTGAAATCACCTATAAATGACCTAGATGAACCTCATGACTATCCTAATAATATCATTAATTATACTATTAACACGTGTGGATTGGGAATATATGAAAATAGCCTAAAAGTCATAGTTGCAAGTCTGTTTGTAAACATACAAGGTGATGATATGTATTTTAACAAAGTAATAAGTATTTTCAATCTTTGGAATAGGTTATGTTACCTTATACACCCATTTTCAAGAATACATCCTCAATGAAATTCCATTCTCCATCCCTTCAAGAACATCATGATCAACATATTAATCCCAAAGATTTAAGTTGGATGGACAGTCTATCAGGTTTTCAAGAAATATAATGAAGTCTCTTGCCCTCTTGCCCTTTGTTTTTGTGAAGCAGAAGTAGTTGTAATGAGGCCAAGAGTTGGAAATTCAAATGTTAAGGAGATATAGACAAAATTAGGTGATGATTTGGTAGCCCTTGAAAAATAAAATCAATCAATTGCAAGTGAATCCCAAGAATGTTGTTTAGAGAGTGTTCCTAATGTATACCGTATAGAAATATTTATTTTAGTCCTCTTTATCAGGAAAGAAACATATCAATCTTCAAGGGTAATGATAACAATGGTCTTTATTGAGGAGTGTAAACTAACATGAAAATAGTCTCTTGTCAAAGTGATTCTATTGAGAAGAGTGAATAATAAGATCTTGATCAAGCATGTCAATAGTTGTACAATAGTTTTATGGAAGAAATGGAATTACTTGGTAAGCATGTGATCCCACTAGAGAATGAAGGAGACTGTCAACATGATTTTTCATAAATTGGTAGTCTTCTAGAAGAGAACAAATTAGGTTTAACATAAGAGAGATATGTTGAATTGAACCTTAAATGGGTAGATGAGATTCAAATTATTGGGCCCTAAATCTATCTATGTATAGGATTCATGCTAAAATAATAGACACATAGGCATGAGGAAATCAATTATCATGATTGTTGTTTTGTCATGTAGTGGTGCCATCTAGCAAATAACTAATAACTCCATTTCAAATCAATCAACATTAGGAAGCAGGTGCAAGGGATAGTGATTACTCATTAAAGAAAGCATATTAGAGATGGCAAGATGTGTACCTCTAACACCAGCTCAAAAATTGATGTGCCCCATTGCCCATGATCCTAAGATTTTCTGAATCTCTATAAAAGGAAAATGAGTTCAATTGGAGAGGAAAAGAACAATTAGAGTAGTAAAGCCTTGATAGATTGAATCCAAACACTATGTTTGCTAATGGGCTTAGAATTCATTCAAGACACTCTTATTGCTCCCCCTTGTAATTCCCAAGCTTGTCTATGAGCTTTTGGGCTTTTGGTAGCTTAATTTGAGTATTTACTTAGTTTGTGTTAACTTATATATGTATTTTTTGTTAATCTTAGTTAATGATAAAGATCTATATAGTTCTTAATGGGTTGAATGTTTGATTATATAGAATTTATGTTGAGCTCTTATAAGCTTCTAATCTAACTTGTCTATGGAATGCATGTAGCTAATGAGGATCCATACACCAAATATATGAAATATTATAAGTATGGTTAAATCCATGTGCCTTGTAATGATGTCTGCACCTAAGTGCCAACCTAAGCTTAAGTCCCTCAACTAGATACCCAGTTTCCCCTCAAGCACCTGAATGTCAGTAAAATAAGGTTACCA
>JARHVA010002206.1:105000-110000 GCA_037957365.1 Torreya grandis
TGCATATGATTTTTTTGTTTCATTTGAAATATTCTTTATTATATATAAAAAGAGTACATTTTAATTTTGTAATGTTTCTAAACAACCACCAACAACACAAGACCTCACTTCAGTATGTTATTACATAGATAATAGTTCATAATGTATATGATCTATATATATTTTTAAAATAATGTTTTATAAGGCTTACAATTGAGCATAATCATTATAGGTCTTGACTATTTGTGAGCTGGTCAACTACCATAGGTAAATGTTGACATTCAACAAATTTGGAAGCCATCAGATTGTGGACTCATTACTTTTAATTCCATATTTTTCATAGATAAAACCCATATTTATAATTTATGCTTGCCAATTTTTAGTAGTCCGCATGTTTTTATGATATTTTCTACCAAACTATGTTTTAAACTACTATGTCCTTTTATATCTAAAAAATGAAATGCACTACAAAGATACTATGTTGTATAAGAATATAAATAACATATGTCAAATGTATGATAATTTTTTTTATGCAATTATCAATAGCCTTCTTGATAATATTTTTTATGCAATTGTTTCATATAAACAGAAAGAAAATAGCAAGTTACTGATAGCTATGTTTGTGGCAAGGGAGTTTGATAATTATTTAATTTTTTATAATGCAATGGATCATAATGGCCAAAGATATGGTTATGATCATAAAATAGTATGCAATATGGAGGAGAAAGATCTTCATCATTAAAATGAAAACAATTATATGATCTAATTAAAGATCAAACATAGATTGAGTTATTCATCCATTTAAAAAGTCAATTTATAGATAAGTTGTCTCCCCATAGGCCATGTTCATCATTTGATGTGAATGACGCCAAATAAAAATCCATTTTGTAGAAATATGTTTCAATATCTTCTACTTGATATAGTATATATAGATAATCAAGATCTAATTCCAATTCAAAAGACCTTAGTGGATGGGTGTTGGGATTAGTTTTCACATTAGGTGAAAATAGGTAGTTATGGGATGGTAAATATTAATAGGTGAGTTACCATTATATAAATTAGTATTTACCATTGTTTTTAACCATATGGTTATCATTGTAAATTTTTATAGGTTAAAATATTATATTATTGATATATTGTTAATAGTTATAAAAATATATCATATTTAGTGGTGTGCTTAGTGTGAGAGATTTCAGGTGAGAAATCAAGGGAGAGAATATAGTAATATGATTCCTATAAATATGTAATCTCATGGAATGTTTTATTATTCATATTAATCATAGTATGGAGAATAAATAGAATTTCAATATATGCAGGAAATAATATAATATAGTGTTTTTGAGAAATCTACCTATGTTCAGATCAAGTATTTATTAATGGAATTTACGTTATCCTTCAAAAATCTCTACCAAATTTATAATTTGGTATCAGAGTGGGTCGGATTTGTACTTGTGATAGATCAATAACCTATTTGTAGGGGTAGCTTTGTTGTTGTCCTTATTGCCCCAATGCATGAGAGTTTGAATCTTTAGAATTGCATTGACCAGTCTTAGTTTTGTAAAATAGATTTGTTGGTGTATATATATATATATATATATATATGTATACATATATATATATATATGTATATGTATATATGTATATGTATATATATATGTGTGTGTGTGTGTGTGTATGTATACATATATATATATTGTATATATATATATATATATATGTATATATATATGTATATATATATATATATATATATGTATATATATATATATATATATGTATATATATATATATATGTATATATATATATATATATATATGTATATATATATATATATATGTATATATATATATATGTATATATATATGTATATATATATATATGTATATATATGTATATATATATATATATATTTGGATTAGATGATTTGAATAGTGTATTACTTTGGTTTCACTTGGCTGAGTGTTTGGTGATTTTAGACTTCTATTTTAGATTTTGTATTTCTCAAACTCAATGCTTAGAATTGACCAAACTTAGTTTTTTGAATGCATCATTCAAAATTTATAGTCATTTGGTCAGAGATGTTTACTATCAATATATGGGAGTGCATCAATTTTATAGCCATTACATGTGTTAAGGAGGTAGATCATCGTCTGAGGAAGCAAAAAGAGAATAGGTCTATCCTAATCAACATGAGATCTATTCTATTCACCACACCAGTATTATTTCTAGTGATGCCTCAACTAATACACTCAGCCTCAATTTCATTCTCTCATGTGAAGTCATACCTGGAGAATTATTCAATGAGACAAAATCACCCTACTTGGCATTCTCAAGAAACTTTGTAGTTGATCCTAACTCATATATTTGCACCATTATTTCCTACTCTACTCTATCCTCTTTGAATCTATCAATTAGGTGTATGTAGCTCATCCACTTGTATTTCTTTTAAGATAAGGGTTTTAATTTTAATTTTTGTTTAACGAGTCTTTTTACATAATGTGTATGTCTCAGAAAATATGAGACAATTAGGTTTAGAGTTTTGTTAAAACAATAAAGAGGTTATTTAATAAATTATTAGTTGGTCTATATATGTCATCAAAAGATTAATTTTTTTGAGAATGAATATAGATATACGTTGTAATCTAGTTATCAGATATTATTGAGTCATGTAATTAGGTACTATGAATATATTTTATTTTTTTCATAGTAATATTTTATAGGCAATGTTAAAGTTATTTAATTGGAACTTTATTTAGTTCACTTATATCTAGTCAAAATTTTTTTTCAAGTCATTAGTCAAAATAAAAAAATGAGTTGTGAGATAAAAGGTACCAAGTCAAAAATGAGTCATTGTCAAAATATTGTAAAAATTAAAAAAGTTGCCTTATGGATGTATTATCAGTGGAAACTAAGATACACATTATAAAAATGAAGACATCAAAATTCAAAAGAATTTTGAAGCAAGATACAAAGCAGACACTGAACTAGAGAATGCTTGACTGACTCCCTATGTCTATGTTTGACATCAAATAAATACATCTGGCACTTAAAGAATAAATTTTATACCAATTAAGTAAATAGTATCCTATACTAGAGGTTAAATGATACACAAAGGTTGAAGGTCTTTTAATAAGCTCTCATTAGTCACCAATTCTAGAGCCACATAAATATTTTAGTGACATGTGTGGTATGTTATTTTTTAGTTATTTTAGTTTGGTAATTCTTGTTACTTTTAGTTGTGTGAAAAATAAGAATAAAATTATATACCTGTTGACTTGTGATATTCCCATGTAACCCTATATATATATATATATATATATATATATATATATATATATATATATATATATATATATATATATATAAACACACACACATAATGGAACTAGTCCGTTTCAAGACACTTAAGAAGTGTAATCATCATTGTTATGTCACTGTTAAAAGGTTATAAGAATGAGGAAAGGTTTCAAGAACAAGGTCAAATATTAGTTCAATATGAATTGATGATTGAGTATGCCACTTGTCACATTCCAAGAAAAGAGGAGGGCATTTTTTAAGATCAAGATAGAAGTGTCAAATAAGAGACAAACTCCCATGCCATTTGGAAGAGGAAAGCATATTTAAGAGAGAAACACATTTCATTCAAGGTCTCATGAGACTCTTTCATAACTCTATTTGTTTATTTTAACTCTTGCCATGGATGTTATATTCCCTTAGTCCTCAAGGCTTTCATGCATTTTTTTATCAATTACAACCTCCACATTGAGGTGCTTATGTGAAAGATTTAGATTAAGAGTAGGGTATGTTAAGGTTAGTCTCTAGATTTACATGTGCACATGCAATTGGTTAGTAGTGATAAATTTATTTGTTATATCATCCCCCTTAGTTTTGTTTCATGTTATCCTTCTCCATTTTCCTTAGAAGTTAGTAGTGTAGAAGAGCCTAATTTAAATATCAAGGGGATCTAGCTCTATAACCTAGAGGTTTGATCCACCTAAAGGTAACCCACAACCTATGATAAATCCCACTACATAGATCAAGTTGAGGGTTATTGAATCACCCTCTCAAGCGTTCAAAATTGAGCTAAAACAGGGCTGAATTGAGTTAAAATATTACAAATTACATTATTCTATATTAATCATGATGGAAGTATAAGTTCCATCCAATGTGAGTTTGAGAGCTACATTTTCATCCCAATACTATGGACTTATAGATTCATAATAACATAGATCATCTCAAGTTGATATTTTTAGGAAATTTTATCCAAACTCACAATGTGATCGAATTATGTATTTAGTGACCCCCAAAACATATCTATTTTTGAAGTGGTTTCAATAGCCACTACTCATTGAATGTTTATATCATCCATGCATATGTGATCATTATGTGGTTTATGGTTTTTGGGTTTGTACATTAGCTAGGCATTTATTCATAATTATTCATCGAGTTCTTATGCATTGTCCTTGGTAATTGTATGACTAAACTCATTATGAATTGAAGAGTGTGATGTGATTCATATGTAGCCTTAGAACACCAATCTTGCTTGAAGAAACTAATCTGAGCATGTGGGATAGAATTAAATTTATGAAAATTTCTTGTTAAGGGATTGTGAAATTATTCGGTATTTATCCATGTATTTATCTTTAATTTTATCTTAGGAGAATATTTTGTCACTTGAATAAAATGATGCTTTATGTTTTACATAGTTGGATTTTTTAAGAAGCTAATAGATATCATAAATTCCCCAAAGACATTTTCTCAATAATCAATTAGATATATTAAGTATTGGTTTTTTTCTAGTATCCTCTACTAGTCTTAAATATTATGAATATATACATATTCATCTCTCACCCAAATATATGCAACATAACTAAAAGGATGGTATGATGGTTATTTTTGTGCAATTTTCTATAAATTTTGTCGTGTCTTAGGTAAACTAATTTCTTATATGGCTTCAAGTTGATATTTACATCCAAATGGTATTGTTTGAATATACAACTTACTATTATAGCAATTTAAG
>JARHVA010002206.1:115000-127500 GCA_037957365.1 Torreya grandis
ATTCATTGAACAATCACTAGCTCTAGAATCTATAATTTCCATATTTGACAGATTTATCTTTTTTAATACAACTTGATATCTATTGATGTTTATTTTTTACTTAAGCAACTATAGAAGACTATGCATGTAATGTCAGGATATAATATCATGATTGTATATGTTTTATTTGTACAAGATAAAAGTAAAACAAATATCAATTTCTCAAATAAGTTTAAAAGAATAGAAAAACACATAACATAATAAACATATACTATTACAAATTCATTGTACAAAGTATCAAAACCATGAACCTTAAGAAAAGAAAACTAGCTATAAATTTTAGTTTTAATAAGGCAAATGTTCTAAATCCAACCTTTTTTTTAGAAATGTATTGGTCTCATAGGCATTCTTAAATAGAGTAGGGTAGTGCACATAGAATATAAAATTTGATGTTACAACAAACATGAAAGCATACCAATTTCTTAATGAGAATATTTTATGTAAAAGATATCAATGAATGTTTAATACATGAACTTATATAGAAAATAATTTTATTATCTACTACCTATTACATATTTAACTCAAACTAAAAGCAATTCATTGCCAAGTAGGGTAAATAGATTTCAAAATCATATCGACAACAAAGATGATTGCACAGTGACTATATCAAGCAATTTCAACCATCATATTTCATAGATTTCACTTTAAAATGCATTTATCTATGCTGTAATAGAAAAATAATGCATACATATGACCTTACCTATCCAATTCACAAGAGCACTTGAGTGATCCATAATGCATAGTGAAGATATTTGTTTAGAATGGGAAAGGGAATTAAATAATTTCATGTATGAGTTTTTACATGAAAATTGTAAATTTAATTCTTAGGATAGTTATTACACAACAATTTACTAAGCAAACCTTAGTTAATTTTTTGTAGAATGTTGTATCCTCTAACACAAGTCTCAATAAATTAATTCACTGCAACCCATGTATCTATGCATGAGTGAAGCCACTATTGATGACGTCAATGATCTACCCCCAAATAAGATGTAAACAATTTTGACCAATAATAACACAAATAAATGCCATTTTTCATGATTTTTGTTAAAAATGAAACAATTGACTATTGTGAAACAACAATTTTTTTCATTTACAAAAGATATTGAATTTTGATTGGTCAGGAAGGCATACTTTAATTGAAAATTAAAGCAAAATGATTCCTTTGGTTTACCCTTTGAGACTAATAACTTATTTAGTGCTAGTAATTAATTTTATTATACACATGTTATTAGTATTGAAGGGGTAACTAAAAGAATCTATTTCATCTGACATTTAATTAAATTATCACTTCTCTACCATTTTTTTATTGAAATATTTTAAATTTTAAAATAGTTATTTTTTGTACTTTTTTAAAAAATATTAAAAATAGCACTGAACCACATCTTGATTGGTATAAATTAGAAAGATGTTATTAAAGAGAATATGGGTGACATCATAAAAATATCCATAAGCAAAAATATCTTACCATAATGTTTTTTTAGTTGATGTTAATTATGGAGGTTAACATCATTAGATTTTATGATGAACAATGGAAGCAATGTTGAAATTTAAATTTTTAGGTATGAAGATAAACATAATGAATTTAATCCATGTTGAAAATAATGGTATTGTTATTTAAGGAAAATGGGCATAATCCAAGTTAAAATCTTACAAATTACATTATTATTTATTAATCCTAAGGGAAATATAGGTGTCATCGAAGGTGACGCTGAGACCTACATTTTTGACCCAATATTATGGTCTTATAACTCTATATTAACACAGATCCTCCAAGTTAAAATTTTAAGGAAAATTAATCCAATCTCAAAATGTGATGGAATTACGTCTATAATGACCACAGAAGTTTACATAATGTGATGCAATTGATGAGATCTTTGAGAGATTGGTAAGTGTCATGCGAAAGATATATTATAATGAGTTGATGACACATAATATTTTACTTCCTTGACATAAGCTAATCACATTCTCCCTAAGTCTAGAGTAATCTATAACGTAGATCTTATTCTTTTATTTCATGTTTATAGTATTCCAATTGTGGGATATTGTCTCCTCTTCCATGTCTATAGTAATTTTCCATATATGTTATTCTTACGTTGAGAACTTAATTCACCAGAGAAGAGGGATGAGGCTTTTTAATGTTTTCATTTAAGATTTCATGTAGATATTGATGGCAATCTCCATATTTTATTTCTCTTCTCTAGAGCAGGGGTGTATACATATTTTTGGTTATTTTAAGGTAGTAAATGATTGATACTAGTTAGATATTTTTTGGATACAACATTCATGACCAGTGTGAAATTATCATTTTTAATGTTACTACTCAATTGACTTATAAAAATGTTCCAACTTGGCATAGTAACCTTTGCAGGTAATGCCATAACAACACATATGTTGGAGATAGCTTTTGATTTAGTGGTTAATGTGTATTAAGTTGAGTTTATGTTAATGTATTTTTGTAAATAACAGTATGTGTGAGAAAATCCCCATTGTTTTTTTGTACAAATAATGTTGATGTGAATAAAATACAAGTGAAAATCCAGCAAGTTACTTTTTATATAAATAAAATTCTTTAGTAGTAAGAGATTTATACCAAAAGTAACTATAATTATTACAATTTGTACCTCTACCTGGCACATAAGCTCCTATTATTGCCATATAGTTTGAAATTAAACTTAAAAATAAAAAAACAAAGAGTATGACATTTAGAGGCTTTTTGTTTAACCTCTTTTAGGCAACTTTGTAGATTTGATCTAGCACTTTCATTATTTTTTTGTTGTGATTTATTTTCATTGTTAGATATGAGGTAGAATTGGTAGTAGTAGTAGTAGGTCATCTTCTTTTATATGATGATGATGACGACGACGACGACGACGATGACGACGACGACGACGACGACGATGACGACGACGACGACGACGACGACGATGATGATGATGATGATGATGATGATGATGATGATGATGATGATGATGATGATGATGCCTTGAGTATTGTTTTTGTTTTGAATCCATGCTTTGAATGCTTTTACACCATTAGGGTGGTATAATTAATTAGTCTATAGATCAATGGAGATGATTCAGTTCCTAAACTCAATTACTCATCTTTGGGGTTATTGGTGGCATATATTTTATTTTTTTGAGGAATTTTTTACATATATATCAAACAATAATTTTATCAATTTCTACCAAGATAGCAATGGTTTTCTAATGGTTAACAAAGATTTTTTTGACAATTATATTTTTGAAGATGTGTCAATAACCATTTTTTTGATCGAATGTTATCATCCACATGTATGTGATGGTTTTTTGGTTTATGTGTTTTGGGTGAGTACTTCAGCTAGGCATTGACTGAAAATAGTGCATGGAGTTATTGTGTGTTTTTCTTGGCAATTGCATGACTAAAATCATTATACATTGCAAAGTGTGATGTGATTGATATGAATCCTCAGAACACCAATCTTGTTTAAAGAAACTAATCTAAACATGTGGACTAGGGTAACATTTATGAGAATTTCATGTCGAGGGATTGTGAAAATTTTTAGGATTTCTATGTGTATTGTTCTTCAATTTTATCTCAGGGGAATATCTTTTCACTTGAACAAAATGATGGTTTATGGTTTAACATAGTTGGCATCTTGAAGAAGTTGATAGATATCTAACATATTGCCTAAAATCATTTTCATAATAGTCAATCAACTATGGTATGTAGTGATTTTTTTCTAGTCTCCTCTCATAGTATTAAATATTATGAATATATACATATGCATCTCTCACCCAAATATATGTAACATAGTTAAAAGGATGGTATGGTAGTTTCTTTTTATGTTGGTTTCTATAAATTGGATGGTGTCTTAGGTAAACTAATTTCTTCATTGGCTACCAGTTGGTATATACAGCCAAATGGTCTTGTTTGAAGATACAACTTACTATCATAGTAATGTAATAGATTGCAGTCAATTTTCAAAATTATGGTAGATAAGTTTGAAATTTCATAGATTTTGTAGAATATTTTATTATTATTATCCAACTAATTTTGCTAGCTATCAATGCTCTCCTCTATGTCCTTTTTTTTTAATAAATTAAATACTTAAAACAAATTTCAATTCTATTCTAGCCCATAAGGACATAGTGCATGGTGCCCTTGGTATTGAAGTAATTGTTTTAAAAAAATTGAAGATTTATGCATGTAGTAAAAAATGACCTGTTCTATACTAGTAATTAATAGTGTTATACACATGTAATCAATCAGATTTTCATTTAAAAATTTATACTTAATGATTTAATTGCTTGAACATATGTTCTTTGGGGGCAATTTTTGTTTTAAAATAGGAATAATTATATACTAAGAGAACATAAAAAATTGTCATATCGATATAATAATTTTAAGAGCTTTTATTTTTGTCTAAAATTTATAAAAATTGAATAAAAACTTTAAAAACTTCAACATAAATAAAAATTCTTATATTTCATTAATTGATTGACTGAGATTTATTGTGTAAAGTAATTCCTATAATTCCTTAACATGATAAAAACTTTATTTATATATAATTATAATTTTAGTTATCTAAACTTATTTTTAAAGAAATCAGATGCGTTGGGAGGGGTCGACCATTATTAACAAAGAAAATGGTCTTCGAGGTGCCCGCCAAATTTAAATTGAGGGGAAATTTTTTACTGCGGATGAAATTAAAAGGCGAGATTTATTGAAAAAAACGTTTTACGTGGATAGCACGGAAACAGAGAATGGTGCAATTTTTAAAAATATTAATTAAGACGGAAGTAACTACTGGATTGACAATGGCCACAATGAAACCAACATTGATTCCAAAAGCAAAGGTCTTCTACTATTTTAATTTGAAAGGCATTGTTTGCGGCTGCGCTTGGGATGTTAAAAAAAACTATTGTACTGTGTGTGACATCTTCATGGCTTCTATAATCTTCAACTTTGAAAATATACCAGGTAATCCCGTTATTTTCACCACACTGAAGCCTGACTTTTGAAGCAGCCTTCTCCATTCCGCTTCACTTCTCCCTTTTCCTCCATTTGCAAGTGCGATCATGACCAGATCCCCAACTATTTCAAGAGAATCGCTCGCCTTCGACTCCTCTACCGCCACATTTTCTGCCAGTATGAGTCTACCATTTTCAGGCAATGATTTGTGGCAATTTCCAAATATCTTTTCGCAGCTCTGCTCATCCCAGTCGATAAGTACGTTCTGTTTCAGCCACGAGAAATGCAGCTAAATTAATACGAAGCTTAGTAAACGTCGTTTTATAAGTCACGGCTAAGGAAACGCAGGATAGAGCGATTTAGGTTTACTGTTTTACCTTCATAAATATGGCGTCTGCGGAGGGTATGCTGTCGAACATACTCCCACCCACGTGCTCGATACCTGCACAACAACATATTCTTAAGAAATTGATAGTGGATTAACCTGTAATATGTAAGTTCATGGCCCTTCTAGGTCACATATGCCTTACCAGACTATACATTTGCCTTTTTCTTACAGTTAATGAAGAAAAGTAGTGGATTAACCTGCAATACATGGGGCAGTTTCCACAACATGAGGGAGATCGAAGTTAATCCCATGGATTTGCGGATAAGCCTTCGCTATGTGTGCTAAGGCTGTTCCTTTTCCTCCACCCACGTCTACCAGCGTGTTCACCTCCTTAAAACCGTCGTAGCAGTTCACAATCTGCTCCATTCCGAGAATTGTAAGTGTCGACATGCAATCATTGACAACATTGTTAACTACCGGGTCGTCCTTCTCATACGTCCACAAGTCTTTCCCATGAGCCTTCTCGAATGCGTGGCAACCATGAAGAACGCATTCATGGAGATGGTGCCAGGGCGCCATTAAAACCGGGTGAGTTAGCATGAGAAGGAGCGGTACAAGGCTGGAGGGATTATTGTCTTTAACGTAGAAACGCCGTGAAGCATGGGTGAGCGCGTATCGAAGATCCGAAGGGTTTTCGCTGCACTGGGATTGAATGAAAACGCCCTTGGCGGAGAGATATGTGAGGATTCGATATAGGGAATGCAGATTGGGAGTTTGTGT
This sequence comes from Torreya grandis, assembly GCA_037957365.1. NCBI lineage: Eukaryota > Viridiplantae > Streptophyta > Pinopsida > Cupressales > Taxaceae > Torreya > Torreya grandis. Next base: position 121,101 of record JARHVA010002206.1, read on the forward strand.
GGGTAGTTTGGCTGCGATTTGGTTAAGAGAAAGGGAAGCATTGGGGCCTGCATTTGCAATAATGTCAGGGATATTGAGGAGAATGGCAGATTTGAGAACGAGGGTTGGAACAAAGGACAAGATGGCCTCCAAAGCTTGCTCCAACTCATAACCATCCATTTCCATGATGTTCACTTCGTGTCTTCAAGAAAATGTTGATGGATGTCTTACTAAATATACAGTTTAGCTATATTGATCCCCACCACTAGCGGTGGTTTCTCCGAAGTTCGAGGGGTCCGGTTGGTGTTTTTTAGATAGAAGCGGATGAGAATATCTAGGGTTAATATACTCTAGAACTACTCTACTGATACTTTATGGGAATGATTTTTACGACTAAAATTCATCTCGAAGTAAAATCTCTATTGCATTAGAGCGTGGTGAAAGCGTACACGCTTCAGTACTTCTAGACGATCGTCCTCCTACACTATCAATATCATTAACTTATATGACATGATCTAAATAGTTCTTTTATTAAAGTACGCAACGTGATTTTTCTAGTAGTAGTTACAGCTGTACAATTATAAAACCTTGCCTATCAACTACAGCTGTTTCTTTTCATTAAAATTCAGTTCATTTAGCCTGGGCTTTGGGAAGCTTCTATCGAACTCGGACCGCCAACTTCCTTCCCACAACTAGCATTGGTAGTAACAAATATGATTACAAGTTGTTTCTAATGGTGGATGTTATTTTGGAAGGGATGTAATTTTTTGTTTTTTTGAGGTTTGGGAAATCTAAAGAGTGTAAATTTACATTCGTATCTCACTATAAATCTATAGCCACTAACATCATATTAACTTTAGAGCACAAATTATTAAGTAAAAATAATTTGATATTTTTTGTGGAGATGATAGTAGAAAATGAGGTGGTGTACTCCTTCAAACAACATAGTAATGAGTTGTGTAGGGAGGAAATACTGTGTTTCAAATTGAGCTTGAACAATGGTGAAATAGTGGGGAAGGGAAAGGCCATACATCGTATGAAAGTAATGAAATATTTCAAGATGGATTAGGTGGTGATGGTGAGTAGCAATGACGGTATTTTAAGTGATGGACTTGAAGAAGCTCAAATAGATACACTTGTAAAGTTCAGTGACATATCACATCAGTGAATTAAATATGTAGCTTCCATCAAAACTATTTCAATTACCTAATAAATGATTGAAACAATTGTCATCTCAATGAAAATATATGTCAAATATCTAATGACACTTATAAAAAAGTAGAGAATGCACTAAGTGTCAATTTAGACGAGTCAGAAACTAATTAGATGAATGTTTTGACTACTTTAACTATATAAAAATGAAATGAACATCTCTAAAACCAATTAGATGAAAAATGGAAAAAGCTTCTTCAATGAAATTTGTCTCCTATATAATCTAATCGACCGATGTAGGATGACATATGCAAATAGATACATTTAAAAATATTTCTATGATTTTCTATTCTCATTCTCAGTAATACTAATTGAATCCATTGAATTCGTAACAATAGTGCACAATTCTCTTTATTTGGTGATTGGTAGAAAGGTAAAAGTTATCACTAGGGCCATAAACATAGTTTTGGATAGTTTTTTGGACTTGGTTTCGAAACTGTACCAATGTCTGTGCATACTGTCCAAGTGATATCGCAGTTAGTTATATCAAAAATTAGGTACCACCCAATTATTATTCATTTCTTTGTGAAGGATGCAACTATCATATTGAAGAGTGTAAGTTATGTCAGAAGGGATATAATTTTATGTTTTGGTAAAGTATAGTTTTATAAAGTGTAACATTGTAAATCAATATTTGTGTCTCACTTAAAACCCATCACTATTGACCCCATCTCAACTTTTGTAAACAATGTTTTAAGAAACTATTTATTATTATTATTATTATTATTATTATTATTATTATTATTATTATTATTATTATTATTATTATTATTATTATTATTATTATTATTATTATAATAATAATATAATCTATAATTATATTATATTATTTTTATTATACAATAATATTATGATATAGTAATTATAATTGTTATATAATAATTATAATGAATATAAATTTATTATTAATATATAAATATATATTGTTACATTGATAGTTACTCCTACAATGGGGGAGGCTAAGAACTGTCATAACATTGTAATTATTTAAATACTAATAATATATAATTAAATATAAATAGTTTAATTATTTCAAAGGAGACATGATTAAATAAAAAATAAAACAACTCATATGATGGTTTAAAAAAATATAAATACAAATAAATTCAAACTCTAAAAAACAAACAAAAATGTAAAGTGAATTGAGGAAAATAAATATTAAAGAATAGTAAAAAAATGGGACAAATTGAAATGTCATTCCATTTTAAAAATTACTTCTTTTCTTATTATTTTTACTATACTTTGCATTATAATAGAATATCACAATTAATAAATAAATCATCATATTACCAAATCATATTTATTAGCACATCATAATTAATTTATAGATAATATATAAATTATATTTATAACTAATTAGATAATCATGTTTAATTTATAGGTAATATGTAGATTTATTGCATCATATTTATAAATAATCATAACATTAAAATTTTAAAAATAATTTATTATAGAAAATATATCACATGATAATAAATAAATAAATAAATAAATAATATATAGGTAATTATAACTAATTTATAAGTAATATATAGACTTTACCACATAATGTTTATAAATAATCATAATAATGAAAGTGTAAAAATAACTAGTTTAATAATAGTTAAAAATGAAATCTTAAAAATAAATTATCTTAAAAATATTATCTCATAATAATAAATAATTAATTAATATAATAATCATAACTAATTTATAGTTAATATACATATTTTACCACATTATATTTATAAATAATCATCACAATAAAATTAAAAAAATAAATTATTAAAAAAAATATTACCATGTCATAATAACTAAATAAATAATATACAAATAATCTTAATTAATTTATAATTAATATATAGATTTTACCATATCATATTTTTAAATAATAACAACAATTAAATTTTAAAAACAAATTACATTAGATGATAATAAATATATAAATAATCATAACTAATCTATAATTATTATATAGATTTTACCACATCATATTTTTAAACAGTCTTAAAAATGAACCCCATAAAAAATATCATCAGATCATAAAAAATAAATATAGAATATATAAGTAATCATAAATAATTTATAAGTAACATAAATAGTTTTTATCCAATTATATTTATAAATAATTATAATAATAAAATTGTAGAAATACATTAGCTAAAAAATGTTACCACATAATGATAAATAAATATAAAATATACAAATAATCATAACTAATTTATAGGTAATATATAATTTTGACCACATCATAATAAATAAGTAGATGATATATAGATAATCATAATTAATTTCTAAGAAATATATATATTTTACCACATTGTATTTATAAATAATTTGTAACAACAAAATTGTAATAATAAATTATCAAAAAAAGAAATTCCACGTCAAAATAAACAAATAAATAATATCAAGGTAATCATAATTAATTAATTAATAGGTAGTATAGAGATTTTACCATATCACATTTACAAATAATTATAATAATAAAATTATCAATAAAAATAAATTATCACATCATAATATATATAATTACAAGGTAATATATAAATTTTAGCTAATAATAATAATAATAATAATAATAATAATAATAATAATAATAATAATAATAATAATAATAATAATAATAATAATAATAATAATAATAATAATAAAAAATTATCACTCACACACTCTCTCTCACACACATAAATAATCATAATTAATTTTTAGGTAATATATAGATTTATATTTTATTAATACCATGTTGATCCCTATATATATATATTTTCTATTTCTCATTTTAAAATTGTAATCAAAAATTATTAATTTCTTAATGAACAATAAATATTTATTTTTATTTTATTTAGCATCAAGTGGTACTAACCTACATATTTTAAATAACTTTATATAAAATACATTCATATATATATCATTCTCGAGGCACCTAGCATGCATTTTGACTTACTTTGAGAATGATATATATCAATGTATTTTACATGATTTATATAAGATATGTATGCTTGTATATATTATACATATTTACTAATATACATATTTACTAATAATACATGTAATAAAATATATGATAAAAATATTCTTATTTTCATAATATTACTATATTATATAGTATTATACATATTATGTTTTTATTATAAAATTTAAATATAGATATTAATATTTTAAAATATATTTATAATTATAATAAATGATATATCATATAGTAATTATAATATTATATATATTATAATACAATATAGTAAATTATTAAATATATTAATTATTATTATAATATATTTTTATAATTACATAAATATAATAAATGAATAGTCTTTCATCTTGTCAACATGTTTTATATCAAAGGATTAAAAATGATATCCAAGAATTAAAAGCTATTATGAATTCCTCCTTGGAAAAGAATGTATATTTGTTGCAATACAAGGAGGTGGTCCTTGCTAGTGAAAACCTAGATCTTGAAGGATTTCCATTTTAAATTTAAAGGATGGAGATAGATTTACGTAGAATAATGATGTTGAGGTCTCTTTCACTGATGGCATTGACTTAAAGGATGCCTTTAGGTCAAAACAATATTTTTCCATCTACAAATATGAATGTCCATTCACTGAACCAAATTATGGGAAGAAAAGCTAAGAGGTTAAAATTAAAATCAAAATGAATTATTGAGCATGGGCTTATGGTGAATTATAATTACATCACCATTTTCTATCTCAGAGTATGAGGGGTGGAAAGCCCCTCTCCCACCCTACGAAGATCATTACTTGGAATGTTAGTGGCATCAACACTCATAATAAGAGGCACTTACTACAGTGTCAAATTTCTCTACTATGCCAAGACATTATCTTTATCTAAGAAACCAAATTAGTTAAGGAAGAGGTAGAGAAAGTTATCCTTCCAAGCTGGTCAAATTCAAATGGTTGGTTCATTGATTTAGTTGGCACGTTGGGGGGGATTGGCCACCCTTTAGAATACCCTCAAAGTGGACTTGCCTTTAGGACATAATGTTGACTAGGAGTGGGTTAAGATCAATGACCTATCCTCTAACATAGGTTTTTTATTCTTCAATGTCTATGGACCGAATAGTTTAATGCTTAAGTGTCAATTTTGGATAGAAATCCTAAAAATTCTCTCCACACATCTGAATGATAAATTTTATTGAATGGGGACTTAAATGTAACTCTCATGTCTAAAGTCAAGCTAAGAGTCATGGGAAGACTGATCTCATCTCATAAATATTTTACATCCTTTGTTGTTTCTTTGGGGCTCATGGATGTAATTAATTCCTAATGAAGAAATTTACACCTAGACCAATTGAAAGAAGGGTTATAGAAATATTTTATAAATATTGGATCACTTCTTTATTAATCCTTTATGGCTAAATTCTTCTTATATCTTTAAGAGATGTATTCTCCCTATGTCAGGGTTTGACCATGTTCCTATGGACTTTGAAATATTAAAGGATCGAACAACCCTCATATTCCCTTTATAATTCAAGTTAATGTATATTTATATTCCATAGGTTAAATCCATGCTTATATTTTAGGTATATTTGTCATAAATGAAAAAAATGCTTCTTTTCCTCCATCAATCCCTTAGCAAGCTCACAAAGGCCAATTTTGGATATTCATTATGTACAACAGAAGGAGAGTTAAAACTTGATATTTTTAATAGAGGAGTGTATCATAATAAAATTCAAATATATGGCCATATTAGTCATATTAGTTACCCTCCTTTATGAACAATCCTTCAGAAGGGAAGGTGATATTAAACCCTACTTAAACCTTGTAGGCTTAGTTTTCAGTACTTTTAGTGACAATGTGATATTATTGGTGATGAATAAATGTTTTACAATAATTTATAAACCTCATCCAATACCATCACATAATTTTCCACCATTTTTTGGGATGTGTGGCAGTATAAGGTTAGTAAAACCTCCTTTTGTACTAGGTATAGTATCCAATCAAGTTACAAGTAGTGTTGTGGGGTTTGTAAGAGTTTTATTGTGAATATATGGTTTTAATAAAATAATGAAAATTATATAAAGATCCCTTTTGAATCTCTCTTGATAAATTAACCATTTATATCCACCTCAAATAATGTACTAGTGGCTATGTGCATTGAGAAGAACACCATTTAGGTTGGGAAAAATACATTTTTGCATGTTCAAGAGATATATGATCAAATAATGACCATGGATATGTTGTTTTTAAGGATTAAATGGATATAATAGGTC